>CM053792.1:425391263-425991263 GCA_028749045.1 Cupressus sempervirens
AATATTTAATTAATGGATTAAAATTAATCAAATGGAGTTAGTGTATTATCTTGTATATGTCTCAAGTGCTAGTAAATACTAGGAAGGGAGTAGAGAGGATGCTTGGTTATGAACTTGCCTTGTTAGAATGCCTTGTCTATAAGAAATGATATTGATGCCACATAGAGTCACTAGGGGGTTAGGATTCTGAGAGACTGCTAGGGTAACCTTAGAGTTTACTCATGTGATGAAACTTACCCACATGCATGTTAGGTTTCCTATGTTTCTTTGTTTGCCTTTGGGATTAGATGTTACTTGTGTACTTGGTACCTTTGCAATAGTTTCTATCAAGATTCCTTGACCTAGATTCTTGTTATGACCTTTGGATTGTTATCTATTTGGGACTTGATATTATCTCCTCAGCACAAACCATTTAGGTTCCATGAGTTTGGGTGGTAGTATTTCTTATACCATTGAGATCTAACAATTGGATGCCAATGTTGGATGTACCTTATGCAGTTATTCTATTCTTCTTATCTTGTGATTATGTTCTATGGTCTTATTCTAGTATTTTTTTTAATTTTGGGTATTTGAGATCCTACGAGATGTTGTATCTTATCATGATGTATATTCTTATAGAATTTCATACGTTGCAACATGTGTAGAGGATGAGTATGCACTCTATTTATTTTGTGTAGCATCTAATGTACTTATATATGCTTTCATGTGATTTTGTACATGTTATTCTATGAGATGGACTTTTTTAATTAATCAGATTTTATCTTAGCTAAACTTATGTTTGTGATTCAATGTTATTGAACCCTTGAGATATTTATTAGCTATTGTATTGCTTATGTGATTTATTTCTTCTTCTTTATTATTCATTTATTGTTTTAATCTTTCAACACTTTAAAAAATTTAGAAAACTTAGTGACATTATAGGTTAATTTCTCTTAGGTTCCCCGATGAGGCGTTACAAAGAGATAAAAGGTCTTAAATGATGGCTTCTTCAATTTTAAGATGGTACAATGGTTAAATGCAAGAGAGGGGGGAGAGAGAGAGAGAGAGAGAGATAGACAGAGAGAGAGAGAGAGAGAGAGAGAGAGAGAGAGAGAGAGAGAGAGAGAGAGAGAGAGAGAGAGAGAGAGAGAGAGAGAGAGAGAGGTCCTACAATCTACACTAATGGATCCTAGTATATTTTAAGAGGTCTTGAGTGTCACAATATATATTGTGATTTACTAATGGGAATTATGATACATTAATGGTCCCTAGGATATCCTAAGATACATTAATAGTGCTTAAAGGTTATAAGGGTTCCTAAGTGTCTTAATATGTCATAGGCATATACTACAATACATTAATGGGTCCTAGGGAATCCTATGATACTTTAATGGGTCTTGGGAGTCCTAAGGGCTCCTAGGTGCCTTAATATGTTGTAAGGGATGGACTATGATACATTTATGAGTACTAGGGATTGTATGTGTCATAAGTGGTTGTATGGGATCCTAGATTACATTAATGAAATATGTCTTAGGGGGTCGTGAGTGTGACAATGAGTCCTTGTATGTATTAATGGATCCTAAGATACATTAATGGGCCCCAAGGCATCCCATGACATCCTAGGTCCATTAATGGATCCTATAATGTCTTATAGGATCTTGAATGTGATAATCAATCCTTGTATACAATAATGAATCCAAAGACACATTAATGGGTCTTGGGTGTACATTAATGGGTCTAAGTAGTCCTGGAAAAATAATGTGTATTATGATATATTAATGGATCCTAAGGCATACTAAGATACATTAATGGGTCTTGGGGGTTCTAAGTGATCCCAAGTGTCTTAAAGTTTCATAAGGGATATAATACAATACACTAATGGGTCCTAGAATGTCTTAAGGGTTGTAGGTTTCATAAGTGGTCCCAAGGGATCCTAAGTTACATTGATGGATCCTAGTATGTCTTAAGGGGCCTTGAGTGTGATAATGGGTCCTTGTATGTATTAATGGGTCCTAAGATACATTAATGGGTCTTAGGAGTCCTACAAGATCCTAGGTTACATTAATGGATCCTAGTATGCCTTAAGAGGTCTTGAGTACAGCAATGGGTTCTCATATTAATAGATCCTAAAATACATTATGGGTCTAAGTGGTCCTAGGGATATTAATGTGTATTATGATACAGTAATGGGTTCTAGGACATCCTAAGAATGTTGGAAATACCAAAGGGAAAGTAAGTTTTGAGAGGAGTGGTGAATCAACACTTTAAAACTTTAATTGTAAAATCAATTCACCATACATCCATCTCATAAATTTGCATGTAAACTAAAATATATAACTATTCATCACATCCATAGCATAAAGTAAATCAACACATAACACATAAGATTTTGGTTACCTAGAAACCCTCCAAGGAGAACGTAAAATTGGGGTGGGATGACACAAAGTGTGGCCTATTATGGCTAAAAAAATTTTACCATAAACTACGATCTACCCTATGAGGGGTCTACCCTATTAAAGGCTTACAAAAGACTATTAGGTCTCACCTTTATAGAGGATTTCAAACTCACAATTAAGTAAGCACTCAGTTAAGATATTTACAATAGCATGTTAGGACTACTCTATTAAAAGATTTACTTTATATCACCTGTTAGAATGATCTAGCACTTGATCCTTCAGTTGATACCTTGTTGCTTGATGTCAGATCTCCTCTTGACTATTTAAACATTTATCCTCCTAATTAGATATTTCTCCTCTATCCTTTCACTACTTTACTTTATTCTCCTTAAGTTGATTGTGCAATGTATAACTCTATCATAACCATCTAATCCACCATGAATGCCCTCTAAACTCTTATCATTTGTCTCGTCTTTCATGAGTTTAACTCCTTAGGGTTTACATTTCTTAAATAAGCATAGGTGGAGATGGATTAGGTCAGAATCAATGGTTGTGGTTGATTCTTATTACTGCCTAATGGTTTCCTTAATCTAATTGGTTCCATGCATTTCATAAGGATGTGTAATATGACTCCATACATATCTCTTATAATTGTAAATTCATGATTATGTCAGCCAACAATGGTTTACATAGAAGTTTGTGCCATAACAAAAATCTATGCCAAAAATTGTTCACTTGGCATCAATAGGCTCTAATGCTTGGCCTTCACTGTGCTCAGAATATTGTTAATCAGCTCCTATATAACTTGATGCTTACTATTGCTTGGCATCTAAATCACTCAACATATGTAGACTGCTCAGCACTGGAGTGACTTGGCACATACTATCTTCTTAATACATACTAGTGCTTGGCACTGACTAATCATATTACTCAGCATGTATTATCTGAAGGCTTATGCTCGACATATGCTATGCACTTGGCTCACACTTTTTTTTGCTAGATAATGACCACATGTTTTGTTACTGCCTTATCAAAACCAAAATGAGATAAAAAATCTCCCCCTTTGACATGAGTGGAAAAAACACTTTGTCATGATATACAAATTCCTTCATGCATAAGTCATACAATGTCTCTTCTTTTCTTGGTTCCAATACAAAATCTTCAAATTTTACAAAAATGCAATCATTACCTCAACAGATTACTCCCGCTGAGTAAATACTTGATGTCATTTTTGTGACTCTCCCTGAGTAGATATTTGCCTTGACAAAAACATCTTCAAAATTTGCAAAACTTTAATATCCCCCTCTTTTGACACTTGTCACTTGGGTGGTACACTTATAGTGTGTTTATCCAAAAATGGCTTATGTAGCTCCAAAATAATCTTCAAAGATGCATACCAATTATCACTTTTTGCATCAAGCGAATGAATTTTTATCTCAAGATTAGCATCCAAGTCAACTAAGCCTTCATGTGTAGAAAGATGGGAATCTTTCTTCATCAATGTTTCTACATAGGCTAGTTCCTTATGCAATACTTCCACGTGAGCTGTCTAGATGGATTGGATACTAATAACAGTAGATCTAATATTAGCATCCTATGCTTGTAATTCAACAAGCCTACTTTGAGTTGTTAGTAACCATTGAAAATATAATTGACTATTACTAGGAGATTGTTTTAGTGTGGTACCTGTGAGTTACAAATCTCCTTGCAGTTGGTTTGTAGCCTGTTGTGATTCCTTGGTGAATAAATCAATGTTACATAACTTAGTATATAGAGAGAAAATATTAATTAATAGCTTCTTTACATTTTACATCTTGGTTTCAAGATCAAATTGTTTAAATAAATTGACACTAGATATCTTTTCCAAAACCTTTGTATGAAACTTCCTTTCAGACCATTCTAATAATTTTACATTTGTGTCTAGGTCTTCATTATTGATCTTTTCCACTATGTTGACAAGTTTCTTTATAATAGGCTTTTTAGTAATTGAAGCTAGGAATCTAAAAGAATCAATGAATATATCTTTGATTTCATGTAATACTTGCTTCTACTTCTACTCCCTCGTTAGAATTTATTGCCTTTTCTTTCATTGTAGAGAATCCTGAAGAATACTCATTTCTTCAATAGCCATTGTTGATAGATCAAACTTTAGTAATTCAATATTCTCATCTAAGATGACATCCTCAAATGTTGTAGCATCAACACTCTTTGGTGTGCTAGGAATTGACCTTAATATTTTCAATGGGGTGTCATGTGTACTCAGCCTCTGAAGAGTTTGACTATTGAAAGGAGATGTAGAAGTTTTAGGGTAACTAGTGTCTATATAACAATTTTTTCCTCAGATGCATTAGTCAACCTGTCCTCTTCATTCTTTTCTCCCTATTTTTGTACTTCACCTTGTGATGGTGGAATGGTTATAGGACTAGTTTCCTTACCCTTTCTCACTTTAGTTCCATCATTTTCAATGATCGCTAAACTAGTAAACTTGAACTATTTAGGCTTGGCAATGATGAAGTTGTTGATTATGCCTTTGCATCTTTCATTTGAGTGACTATGATAGACATAATAGATGGTGTCCTAATGGTGTCATCTTGTTGTTCAAGGCTTATACTTTGATCTTTTTGTAGATCATGTGTCTCTTTCTCCTTTTCCTCTATAGATGATGGGGCATATTTGGTGTCTCTTGTTGGTTCTCCACTATAGATACATTTTCTACCTTCTTTATTTCATCTACTCTCACCAATATTGGGTTAATGCATGGAATAGTTGCATTGGTAGAATCTTGTTATAACTTCTTCAAATCATCCTTGGCCAAATAATTAGCATTTTGAGATATATCAATAAAAACATCCTTGATAATAACTGAGTCTTGTTGACTCTCTTGGTTTGCATGTGGGGGATTGACACTCAACACTTGAACATCTTTTGCATCATGTTGTTCTTCCTCAACTATTTCTTTTGTCCCCTCCACAATACCTTCCTTTGATAAAACATGTTTTGTTGTATCACCCTCTTCTTGCTCCCCTCCTTTAGTGCTCTATTATCACATAACTCTTGGTAGATATCTCTTATTTTCATGTATCCTACTTCTCCTACTTTCAAGTATAGCAACATCGCACATATTGAACCATTAAAACCTTTTGTGGTATCATAGATAATGCACCAAATGGGTCTCCCTTATACATGATCTCAAGAATTGCATAGAATAGGGGTTGTGTCACATCATTTCTAATTAATTGAATGTTGAAAGCTTCCTTCCCCTCTTTCCTTATTTTTGTGGAAGAACTAGCTGCCATATTGATTCACTAGGGTTTGCAAAAATGAAATAGCATAACTCAACACAAGTTAAATACCTTTTGAATCTATAGAATGGTGTCAAGTAGCAAATGAATCTAGTCCACAAACACTTGAATCTCCTTTTGATAATCATCTTCATTCTCTTCATGCTCTTCAAAATTTGGTACGTGCAAAAGAGTAAAAAATTGACTATATAAGCCTTCAAATTCAGCATTTATTGCTCAATACTTACACAGTTGTAAGCTCGGCTATCATAGGATTTTTAATATGCTCATCTTACATAGTGAGCTTGGCTATCACTAGCATATCCGCATAACTTGTCTATAACTACAATTTTCCAAATGTTCACCATCAACTATAATTATTTCCATCTTTAGCAACAACATAGAAAGCCACAAAATGATAGATTTTATCTTGGTTATAATTACTTCATTGGATCTTAATTCATACATATATAATCTTTTCATATCTTAGATATTTGGAACTGATGAATAATATTACATTTCAAATATTAGTTCCATGCATACCTTTGATTTCCTAGTTGGGGTGATGTGACCACTTGATCCAGTGGATGAAGTGACCTCATCTTGACTTGATGTGTTGCAATCTTTATTTCTTTCTCCATGTCGTATTCATTTGTAATATTATCTTTCCAACATCTACCTTTTCTTTTTCTTTGTTGTCTTTATTGCTTAGTGTAGGTGACTGAGTTGGACAATTTTTGCTAACATGGCCGGCTTTAAGACAACTAAAGCATACAATCTCATTCAACCATCTATTGTAGTTACCTCTAAAGTGTGTCCTAATGCAATTTTCAAGGATATGACCATATTCTTAGCAATAGTGACAACTACACCTCGTGTTGTAATCCCAATCATAAGCATTTTAATTATAGTGTACCTTTGTCTACTTGTTTGATGTCCACTTAGATTTGGATCTACATTGATATGCTTTGTGTCCATATTTTTGACAGTTGTAACAATAACCTTCAAATCTCTAAGCTTTGGTGGTCTTGGTCCTGCATTCATGTCCCTAATGTCTTTACTTCTTGTAGTTATGACAATGTCCCTTGAATTTTTTCTTAGGGTTTTGATTTCCAATGTTAATCTTGCAGACATTTGTTGTGTGACCCAATTTTCCATAGTGATGACAAGTGAGTTTGTTGTACTTTCCTTTATTGTTCCTTTATTCACCACTCCTAGATGATTATCCTTCCTTGGTAGTAGAATATCCCAAACCAATAGTGCCATTCATTAGCCTAGGTGCTTCCATCAATTTTTGCAAGTACTTAATGGCTTCACTAGGCTTGTTAAGATTTTCCTTTTCAACCTTCAATTAATTTTGCAATAGGGTATTTTGTGTTTCCAAAATTGTAATCTCAATGTATTTCCTATTTAATTCTTGATTTTCAATCGTTGGTTAATTCATTGTATCCAATTGCATGTTTGCAAGCTTTTGTACATTTGATGTCTTCTCCTCAAGTCTATTAGCTAGTAGTCTCTTGTCTTCTTCAATAATGGCTCTATATTCTTTAGCTTTCTTTTTCAGTTTAGTTGTCTCACACAATAGCATTGATTGTGTTTCTTGTTCCCTTTTTAGATTCTTGACTTCTTCATTTAGGGCATTGTTCTTTTCCATCAGATCTGCAATAGTTGCATCAAACTCTTCTGAGTTTCTATCCTCAAATAATCTAGTTGTATCTACTTCTTGATATTGAGTGTCATCTTGTTCAATAACTATCTCCTTTCTTCTCTTTAATGAATGTTGCAGTTGATCTCTTACCTTCTTAAATTGATGCAGGGAAAGATGTATTTCAATCTTCTAACTCTCAATAGTCTTTCCCAAATTGTAGACTTCCATCTTCAAGATCTTAGCTCCAAAGCTATCAAAATTTCCTTTCTAGAGAACAAAGATTTGATACCAATTGTTGGATATACCAATGGGAAAGTAAGATCTTAGGGGGGGAACACTTCAAAAATTTAACCTTAAAAACAATTCACCATACATCCATCTCATAACTTTGCATGTAAATTGAAATAACTAACCATTTATCACATCCATAGTATAAAGTAAATCAACACATAACACATAAGATTTTGATTACCTAGAAACCCTCCATGGAGAAGGTAAAATTGGGGTGGGGATGACACCCACAAATCTTCAGTACTGCATTTGTAAAGTGTGGCCTATTATGGCTACAAAGTTTTGACCATAAACTATGATCTACCCTATGAAGGGTATGCCTTGTTAAAGGCTTACAAAAGAGTGTTAGGTCTCACCTTGCTAGAGGATTTCAAACTTACAATTAAGTAAGAACTCATTTAAGAGATTTACAATAGCCTATTAGGACTACTATGTTAATGGATTTACTTTGTATCACCTATTAGAATAATCCAACACCGGATCCTTCAATTATCACATTTTTTCTTGATGTTAGATCTCCTCTTTATTGTTTAAACCTTGATCCTCCTGATTAGATATGTCTCCTCTATCCTTAAACTGCTTCACTTTGTTCTCCTTAAACTGATTCTACAATGTATAACTCTATCATAGCCATCTAAGCCACCATGAATGCCCTCTAAACTCTTAGAATTCATCTCCTCTCACGAGTTTAATTCCTTTGGGTTTACCTTTCTTAAATAAGAATAGGTGGAGGTGGATTAGGTTGGAATCAAAAGATGTGGTTGATCCTTATTGCCACCTAATGCTTCCCTTAATCGGATTTGTTGCATGCATTGCATAGGGATGCATAATATGACTCCATACATATCTCTTATAATAATAAAATCATGATTATGTCAGCCAAAACTAGTCTACATAGAAATTTTTGTCATAACAAACATCTATGCCAAAACATGTTCACTTTGCATCAATAGGCTTTGATGCTTGACCTTCATTGTGCTCTAAATGTTGTTACTCGGCTCCTGCATAACTTGACACTTATTGTTGCTCGAAACCTAAATCACTTGGCATGTATAGAATGCTCGACACTAGAGTGACTTAACACATACTATCTCCTCAACACATACTAGTGCTTAGCACTAACTAATCATATTACTCAGCATGTACTTCCTAAAGGCTTATGCTCGGCATATGTTATGCACTCAGCTCACACTATTTTATACTAGATAATGACTAAGTGTTTTGTCACTACCTTGTCAAAATCAAAATGAAATTAACAAAGATACATTAATGGATCTTAGGGGCACTATGAGATCCTAGGTTACATTAATGGATCCTATTGTGTTTTAAGGGGTTTCAAAGGGTCCTATGTCTTTTAAGAGGTCCTACTAAGGGTTCTTAAAGATCATTTAATGTCATAATGAGTCTTATGTCATAATAGTTCTTGGTAAGGGTTCTTAAAGGGTTTTATGTCATAATTCGCCTTATGTTACTATATATATCATCAAGGAGTATTATTTCCTGTTATGTCAATAATAGGTCCTACTAAGGGTTCATAAAGGGTTTTATGTCATAATCTACAGGTTATTAAGGAACCTTATATAGTGTTGAATAAAATATTATATTGAGGGTTTTAAGTGTCTTCAGGGACCCTAGGTGTCTTAAAAGGTTTTAGGATACATAAAAAAAAGATCCTAAGATAATATGTTAACATGCATAACTATACAATATATAAAGTTTTACATGTAAAATGGAAATATGTGACACATATACATAAAATTTCAACATATCATAAAAAAATATAAATTCTTAAACATCTAAAATAGACATGTACATAGAAAAAATTCTATAGTTTAAAAAAAAATTAAAAAATTATGTATAGTTATTAAACTAAGATTTTCTAACCATTTATAGCCATGCTTATATAACTATATTTCTCTAACTAGGATTTTATAACATTTTCTAATTAATATTTTATTACATTTTCTAAGTAGGGTTTTGAAACATAAGTTAAAGTATTGTTTTCTAACATTTTCAAAAAAAGTGTTAGTAGAAGTATCTAACATAAAGTTATAAACACATGTACATAAATTAAAATATATATATTAAATCCTCAAACATTTACTTATCTAATTGTACATGTATACATAACATCTTCTAAAAATTTATAAACTATTTTTTTCTAATATAACAAACTAAACAAATTAAAAAGTAAACATTTAAGAAATACCTTTTTAAAATTTCCAAATAGAATTTTCTATCTAGGACTAGGGTTTTCTAGATATATTTTTTAATTATGGTATTCTAACTAGGGCTTTCTAGCTAGGTTTTTCTAACTACGGTTTTATAGCTAGAGTTTTTAAAAAATTTCTAAATAGGATTTTCTAACAAGTGATCTATAAGATTATCTAATAGGAAAAAAAAAACTACTAGAAACACAAATCTAACTAGGATATATGAAAAAATAATAATTTACAACTAACAAAATTAAAGCATGGAAGAATACTGTGTACATGGTATCAAAGATGGTCAGAAGAGGTAAAAAATGATCACGTGATGTTGATGTCAAGCTAAGACATCAAAGTGTTCAATCTAACATCTGGGGGTCCATACATTTTCAAAACAACAATGGTGAAAATGACCCCATCATCATAATTTATGGTTTTTTTGGCTAGAGGGGGTTCAAATTAACCCTCCCTTTTTCGAACATGCTGCACATGCATGGTTAGACGGGGGTATTTGTTTACGCATGCCACACATGCATGTTCAAATAAACCCCTTAGGGACCTTCGAATAAAGACTCTAGTTTGCTCAAAAGTGTTAAAAATGAATTATTTTTTTATCGCCAAATATTCTTTGTGCCAAAAAGTAGGAACCACTTTTGTGAGTTATCCCAATCACTTTAATAAAAGTTTTTATATTAGGAAAAAAGTGAGTTTTTCACACTTAATTCTCATTTTTATGTTTGAGGAATTAATTTTTTCTCTCTAAAATTGTTTTGAGAAAATTACATATTTTCTTGTTGGGTGAGATTGGTTCATTCTAGTTTTGTATAGTGGGGCTCATCATATTCATGACGCAATTTTGAATCTTCCATGTTATTCATAGTTTGTTTGAAGCTTCCATCATTTTGTTCTCCCGTTTCCCAATTTTTGAGAACTTGGAGTGAGGTGGGGCTTCTTAGATTTATTAATTTGGTTTGTGTAATTGAATTATTTTTCTTTCTTTAGGATTAGGGATATAGAAATAATGTCCGCCCTTAATTTCATGCAATTACATGACCCAGTTAGATATGTGTGATTTTTTTTCATGTTAGGTAAATGAAGTTTTTACATAGTTAGGCTATCTGATTTTGCATGTGTGCCTGAAACATATTTTTTATTTTATTTTTGGGAGCTTGGTTGAATATTAGAAGCTTTTTAATTTTTTCGAATTTTGGGATGTTTGATTTTTTGAGAAATTTTCCTTGGCCTCAATTTGCATGCTGCCTAGATTTGACTTCGAATTTTATTGTGAAAGTTTGAATATTGGATATGGATTATCCTCCATGTTTCCAATCATTCTTTAGTTTAAATTTATGGCTTTCAAATTTATAGTTGAATCTATACTCCCAAAAAAATCCCAATTAGGTATAATTGTGCTTTTCTCATACTTTTACAATCCTTGCATCTAGTCTCTTGCATGGTTCTATGTTTTGTGATGAATGTGAATTTGGTTTTGACCACCTATGAGTACATGAGCATGCCTTGGTGGGATCTTATGAGACCCAAACTCTTGGATGTAGGTAAATTGAGTAAGTAAGCATCAGGGATGGGTTGGGAAACATGTTTTCCTTGCAGCACTCATTATACAATAAAAAAGGTATGTATGGTTCGATGAGTGGAGTGGCTTCTTGCAATTACCTTGACCAAGTGGTATACAATGTAAGAGGAATAGGTTTAAGAAAGTGATAACCAAATAAATACATGAAAACTAAAACTTAATACAAGATAAGAGAACCACTTGTGTAGTAGTCAAGCATCCCAAGGAAGTCAATTTGAGGGTGGTGTGTTCATAAAATATCTAGTCTCTTGCACAAGATTGTGCAAGGATACAATATGAGGCCTCCTAAGTGAGTTGAGTTACCATATCCATATACTATAGAAGGGCTCATCATATTCATGATGCAATTTTGAATCTTCCATGTTATTTGTAGCTTGTTTGAAGCTTCCATAATTTTCTTCTCCCCATTCCCAATTTTTGAGAACTTGGAGTGAGGTGGGGCTTCTTAGATTTATTAATTTGGTTTGTTTAATTGAATTCTTTTTCTTTCTTTAGGATTAGAGATTGAGAAATAGTGTCTGCCCTTAATTTCATGCAATTCCATGACCTAGTTAGATATATGTGATTTTTTTCATGTTAGGTAAATGAGGTTGTTACATAGTTTGGCTAACTGATTTTGCATGTGTGCCTGAAACATATTTTATTTTTTATTTTTGGGAGATTGGTTAGATATTAGAACTAAGCTTTTAATTTTGTTGAATTTTGGGATGTTTGATTTTTTGAGAATTTTTCCTTGGCCTCAGTTTGCATGCTGCCTAGATTTGACTTGGGATTTTATTGTGAAAGTTTGAATATTAGAAAAGGATTATCCTCCATGTTTCCAATCATTCTTTAGTTTAACTTTGTGCCTTTCAAAGTTATAGTTGAATCTATACTCCCAAAAAAATTCCCAATTAGGTATAATTGTGATTTTCTCATACTTTTACAATCCTTGCATCTAGTCTCTTGCATGGTTGTATGTTTCATTGATGAATGGAGATTTGGTTTTGACCACCTATGAGCACATGAGCATGCCTTGGGGGAATCTTGTGAGACCCAAACTCTTGGATATAGGTAAATTGAGTAATTAAGCATCGGGTATGGGTTGGGAAATGTGTTTTCCTTGTAGCACTCATTGTATAATAAAAAACATATGTATGGTTAGATGTGTGGAGTGGCTTCTCACAATTACCTGGACCAAGTGGTATAAAATGTAAGAGGAATAGGTCTAAGAAAGTGATAAACAAATAAATACATGAAAACTAAAACTTAATACAAGATAAGAGAACCACTTGTGTAGTAGTCAAACATCCCAAGGAAGCCAATTTGAGGGTGGTGTGTTCATAAAATATCTAGTCTCTTGCACAAGATTGTGCAAGGATACAATATGAGGCCTCCTGAGTGAGTTGAGTTACCATATCCATATACTACTTGGGACAACACAAGTGAGGTGATGACACTCCACTAGAGTCACTTCATAGTATCTTGGGTAAAAGCACAATCAAGTTTTGTAGTTTGGGTTGACCGAGACTACTCGATCGAGTCACATTTGATAGAGTAGCACTTGGCCAAGTCCACTTGGCCTCCATTTAGTGCCAAAATGGCTAGGGTCACTTGACCAAGTATCCTAAGACCCATAAATTGGGGCTTGGGCTCTGTAACCTCTCATTTGTGCATAAATGGTGATGAAGGGTACTCCCCTTAATACCACAAACACATAAAATAAATAAAGAGATAACAAAAATTGGGAGAAAAAAACATGGGCTTCTTTTTGTCACTACAAATGTGGAATTACAAAATTTAGATTTACAATATGCTAATCCAGATAGGCACTTTCTGCAAGATAAATCTACAAACTATCACCTAGAGATGTCATGGACAATGTATTTGCATTTTTTTAAATAGGAAATTTTATGTCACCCGAGAAGGTTCTAGACACTCAAACCTAATACCTAGGGCTAAAAGACCCTAATTATACATATAGAGCCAACCAAATACTTCTTTGGCATTTATTTTGGAAGTTTTGGTTGGCCCAACTTCAGAAGGCCATAACCTTCAAATGGTTGCTCCGATTGGCTATTATCTACATGCTTATGATCTACATTCTTGGATAGGTGCAAGTGGCCATCCATCAAGTTTTTGGGCCTTGTCCAGGCATGTTTAGGGCTTCAATGGGGAGCCTAAAGTTTTTATATCAAAGTTGACACCAAAAATCTACAGTAAATCCATAAATACTTATGATATGACATTGAGCCTCAATTGGTAGGAAAATACATCCAAGATGAACATCCATCTTTGAAATTAGACATTCTGAGATCACATTCCAAGTTCATATAACTGAATTACTGAGTAGCAAACCTCCACAAGCAACAACTTTGCATTAAGACAACCCTTATTCAAACAACTAAAATAAAATATTTTTGGTTGATGCAAGATTTCTCTACACCAGGATGCTCCTACATCAAACTGGTTAGAAGAGCAACAAGAGAGGGCTTAGGGGGTACTGAACCAAGTTAAGGTAGGTTATTATTATTTAATTATTATTGTTTTTTTTAAAATTTTAGTAATATAATAGTTTTAAATTAGTTTTTTAATTTGTAGTTAATTAAATGTATTAAAAAATGTGAAAAGTACTTTATTAAAATTTATGTAGTGTGTATTTAAGATGTACTTGTTTAAAATTTGTACTTAATTAAATGTAGTTAGAATGTTAATATTAATTTTGTATTAGTTGTGAAAATTTAAAATTTTAAACATTAGTTGAATTAAAGTTAGGCAAACTTGAAATTTAAAACATTAGTCATACTAATTAGGAAAACTTAAATTTTTTTTCACTTTAGTCATATTAGTTAGGAAAAGTTAAAAAAATTGAATACCTTTATATACATAAACTATCACCATTCTATAAGACCCAACCTACTGATGCACGATGAAAATTCTACTCTAACTATAAGAATATAAATACAAATAAAACATTGCAAAGACTTCCTAGACTTTTAAATTGACATTTAAATTTCAATAGCATAATTAAATTTATTTCTCTTCAAATTAGAAAATCCATACTCTAAATTTGGGCCCATTCATGACCTCTCATCTTCTCTAATTCCCATATAATCTCTCCATTAGTTCTGAACCTCTTTATTTATCATTGGTCACTCTTGGCCATTTTCTTCTACTATGCAGCCTAGAGATAAATAAAATCACTTCTTCTCCCACCTTTCTACTCCTTCAATGCATCTTCTCTCTTTTTATTTCCTATCTAAATTATGTGCATGAAAAACTTTAACACTAGAAAACATGTGAAACCTCACACTCTCTCCTTCCTTTTTGTCTCGTCAAGTTTTCTCTCTCCTTGCTCACTTTTAGGTCTCTCTCATCACTCTCTATCTACTCACTCATTCTTCTTAAATTAGATATTTCTCCATGAAAATTTTCTCTCTCGTAACTCACTTTCTATGAGCTTTCCTTACTTGAGTAGTCCTCACTATCTCTCTCCTTGGAATTTTTGTTTCTCCTCACTCACTTTCATTTCTCTCCTCATTCTCTTGTAGGTAAAGTTTTCTCTCTCCTCACTCTCTTTCATGTCTCTCTCCTCATTATCTCTTTGTTCATTTTTTATCTCTCATCACTCTCTTTTGGGTCTCTCTTCTCACTTTCTTTCTCCTTGTTCTATCTATATCCTCACTCTCTTTTAGGTCTCTCACCTCACTTTATCTCTCCTTATTCTATCTTTGTCCTTAAAAGTGTTCTCTCTCCTTATTTTCTCTCTCCTCATTAGATCTCCCTCACTTTCTATCTCCTCACTCTAGCCTCACTTCAAAAATTTTATTTTATATATTTTAAGCATGTAAATGTAAAAATTAATTATTGTAAATGTTCATGCATCTTAAAGCAATATCTTTATGTTTAATTTAATCACATTAATTTCAAGAACTTCTAATGTTTTTTATTAGATAAATAGGTTTTACAAGGACCCTGAAACCCAAGAGTTAAAACATTAACAAGGTTGATAATAAGCATGAAAAGCCCAGCCAAAAAAGTTCCAGTTCAAAGGCTGAAAATAAGCACAAGGCCCAGCCAATAGACAAAAACCAAAGAAAAGACCAATAACAGAAACAACAAGAAATGACCAAGGTAAAAGCCCTTACAAAAAGCCAAAAAAAGGCATAGATAGAAACAAAAGAATAGGTAGAGGATTAGTCCTCGTTCTTTCTCTCTAGGTCTTGCATGACCTGAGCTGCCTCATAGGCCATCTTGTTCTCCTCAGCCTCTTGCTAGTGTGCCCTTAGATCCTCCTGGTCCTGACCATTGTTGATGCTATCCTTTGCAGTGTCGACCCCCATTCTGGCTTCTTCCCTATCTTTACCATCCTCATCATCCTTCATAACTCTGTCTTTGATCCAGCCCATTAAAGATATGATGTTGTTGTTAATGGAGCTTAGCATCAAAATCATTTGATTTGAGAGATTATGATTGTAGATTTTGAGGGTGTTCATCCTTCTCTCCACCAGACTAAGTCTCTCACCATTGCCATCTCTTTTATCAAAGTTTGCTCCATTCTTGTTATCCTCCATATGACCCACTTGCTCTTTGACCTCCTCCAGCTCATGGAAAAGCCACTTGTTATCAATCATGCTATTGCAGACATTGTTTAAGAGATTTAGCTTGGTTTCCCTAGTTTTGTCCGAAATAGCCACAATCGCCAGGTCTATGAGTTCTTCAAGCCTCATCTCTTCTTGGTTATCCACAAGGACCTACGGGATCATGGCCTCTCTAAAAATGCCCATTTTTGAGGTCCTAACTGTAAAGTTTTTCCAAGCTTTCCTCCTATTATTTACTTGCACCTCCCCACCCTCAGTCTCAGAATCCAAATTTTGTTCCTTAGGTTGTGCATGAATATGGATACGTGAAAGAGGTAGCAGAGACATGTCCCATTCTTGCCGCATTATCTCATCCTCTAGACCCTCCCTCTTGCGTTTCTTCCCTCCCCGATCATCCTTAATTTCCTCTTGTGTCTCCATTTCCTCCTCTTTCATCTCCACATCCTCCTCCTCATCATTTTCATCCTTCACATCTTTCACAAGATGCTTCTGCCCATGATCCCTAGGACTTTTTCTGCTAGGGGTGATGGAGGAAGGTGAGTTCTTGACCTGATGGGTGGCTTTTTTATTAGTGGAAGAAATCACATCATCCAAAGAGCTAAAGCTCTAAATGTCATCTGAGTCTGAAGAGAAGCTGGAGCTTCCAAAGGTCACATTCTGAGTCTGAGGGGGAGCCTTGCTTATAGTCTGAGCCTTAAAATGCTCATTATTAAGTAATAGGAGCCCCTCATGCAACGTAGGGTTATCAGTAGGCTTCTTTTTGAAGCTAACCACTACCTTGCTCAAAGAAGTTAACAAGTAAAAAGAAAAAGAAATTTTATGGTTGCGTTGAAAATGGTTCAAAAGAACAAAGTGGTGGGTACGAGCCCTATCAAACCTAGGGTCCAAAGTAATGTACTCTATAATAGTTCTCAAAACATACCTCCATAGTTTCTTCATGGTATCAGGTGTTAGATTGTGGTGACTGATCAGGAAAGTACTGTACATACTTCATAAATAGTGGAAAATTTTTTTTTGGAAGTAGCCGACATCGACATGGTAGCCGACATATTATGGCCGACATATGGCCGACATGTTATAACCCTAAAGCGGTTTAATACTTGTATAAAAAGGGCTTAGGGTTGGGTATTTTTGATGTGTGGTGATACGAAATTGGTTCTTGCGGCGGTATTGAGCTGTAAGGGATTACGGATTGTAATCAGGTTGTAATCACTGGATTGTAATAAGATCGGACTTGCTGTTTGGTGGACGTAGCCCAGGGATTGGGTGAACCACGTTAAATCTTGGTGCCTTGTGTTCATTTCTGTGTGTTCTATTATTTTCTGTTATTGGTTATATTTGCATGTAGTTTTTATTTCTGTCCGTGGTTTATCCTAACATCAGGAACATAGTACATGTCAATTTTCTTTAGGGCTTTCAATTCCTTCTCATCCTTAACAAAATCCTGCACAACATTAGCCGAGAGCTTCTTGTCCCTGAAAAACTTAAAACCCTCAATCAAGATTTCAGAAATAGTTGAAATCACCTCCTCGATGATCATGAAAGAAACCCCATTCACCTTCACTCTTCCATCCTTCCATGAACCAATCATACTATTGGTCACCTCCTGATCAAAGCCATGCAATTCCATAATGTATCTGGTAATCCCGCCCTGATCCAGCTACTCCTAAACTTTGTCCATGCTCTTCCATTTCTCAATTTTTCCCACTGGCTCCTTTCTACACCTTTCACCAACCATATTTGCACTCCGCACACCCTCAATTCTCATATGCACCTCGCACTGCAATAGATTGGAACCTCTGTGAATAAGCAACATGCAGAAAGAATTAACCCTTCTGTTGCTCCTATTGTAAATGTAATAACCAACCCACAAAGTGTGTCGACTAGTTTGTAATAAATTGCAGCAATTACAATTTCCCATGCTAACTTTTTGGGAAGTACCCTTTCCCCTTGATCCATTCATACTCATAATTGCAAATGGGAACTTCTAATGTTGTTAAGTTAGATTGTGTTTAATTTTAAAGAATTTTTTAATGTGTGTAGTTTGAATGGTGTGATTTGTAAATTTATTTACACACACACATGCATGTATTAGATTGAAAATTTTTTCTAGATGTTAATTTTATATATATTCACATGTACACACTTGCAGTGTTTATCTATTCTATTATCATATATGTATTTCATACTACATTATATATCATGGCATCTAGTGGTTCAAATCCAAGTATAGGGGCTTCTAGTGGTCAAGCATTACATACTTATCTAAGGACCATACTCCCTTGACTACGGTGACCCATAGACATGATGTTCTCAAAAACTTGTGTGATGCTCTCGATAAGCTAGAGAGGACATTACTAATTGTTGTTGTCCTCCCTAATAGGGAGAAAATTTATCCTATTAGGACTGATATTTTGAGTATGATTTAGGATATTGAATCATTTAAACCTTATGATAATGCATCTATTAATACATTTTACCATATGTTAGCTTGCACAGTCATAGGATCTGTGAGATTCAACACTATAGATGCAAATGTATCAACATAGATGGTTAAGAGTACATTATTCCCTAATTACTTAAACATGCATGTAGTGAGAGCCTATAAAGTGAAAAAGTGTTAGGATTTCCTTATTTTTGCAATTGTATATCTTAGATAGATGATGGTACATCACATGTAACTAGAAAAGGATGAGGTGCCCCTTTATTTATGCAAATAGTTGTATGCATAATTTTATTTGGGTTATGATGTGGATTATCTAAACTATCTAAGACATGTAGATAAGGGGAAGATTAATTTGGGGATAAGTTCATATCACCTAACCTACTACAACTCCCTAATAAGAGGGCTTTAGTGGATCAAAACCTTTTGGTTCTCCCAAAATATTTGGAGGCATATATAAGAATAGGAGATAATGCAATTGAGGATGTTTGTGTAGAGTTGTACTCTAGCATTGGTTCCATCATGAATAAGGTTGATGAGTTTTCATATGATAGTGTTGGTAAGTATATGCTACAATATTAGACCACTCTAGTTGTTGATCTATCACATCTAGTTTATGATCCATACATTCATTATGATCTTCCTACATTGGATGATATAACATTAATACTTGAGCCCCATTTACTCATGATGGACACTATTTTAATCAGGTATCTCCTTGAGGCATATTAGACTATTATTAGGTTCCATGGGGTTAGTCTAATTGATTTTCTTGACTTCATTAGAGGACTAGTTGTTGGAAACTACAAATAAGACAATTATTATGTTGTCATTGATGTCAAACCTTAATGGTAAGACAATTCTATCTTATTGGAGTTCCATAACAAGATGATTTATGAAGAGGATTTGAGAAGAATGACATCACAAAATTACTAGAGAAAAGGTTCAGTTATGAGGAACTATAATGGGCACTTGATTAGTTAGACTTTGACAAGATAAAGTGGTTGTTTAATCATGCTACAAGTGAAGAATAAAATTATACTGAAGCCTAGAGGAAGCGATCAAGGAATGACTAAATATGTAGTATGTAGGGTTAACCAAGAAAAAGAGTAGAAGATTAAGGAACTTGAAGTTTATTTTGAGTGATGCTAGTGTCAACCGAGTGCTAGTATAAGTTGATCAAATATAGTAGTGACCAAGCATCAGTATATGTGCCAAATAGAAAATGTCAGTAGTGACTGAGTAATCCAATGATGACCGAGTGTAAGCACACAATATTGACCCATGGACAATATTTGCCAAATTATGAGGAAATCATGATTTTTAGATAACATAGTTGATTTCTTAGGATATGTAAAGTGTGTTGAAGATAACGATGGAGGAGATTGATCACTTAATTTGAGAAAAATTTTGTTTGAGTGTTTATATGCAAGAATTCAAGGCAAAGTTTGGAGAAGTTTCTATAAGAGAAAAGAGGAGATGAAATGTTGGAAGGATTCGATAAATTTGACCAAACCCTAAGATCTATAGTGATGTTTAAGTGGAAAAAGTTCAATTACCTTTTTAAGGAGGTGTTACAAGGGTTAATCTTATAGAGGTTAGTAGATTTGGTGAAGACCTACTAGAGTTGGAGCAGTTGTTGATGCTATTGATTGGAAAACTTGAGTAGGAGGTTGAGAAGTATTGTGAAGAGGTGAAGAGTGATTGCTTGAAGGAGTGCCAAGAATATCAGAGACAAAGATGATAATAGAGGTCAATCAATGGATCAACATGTGAAC
Organism: Cupressus sempervirens; assembly: GCA_028749045.1. Classification (NCBI taxonomy): domain Eukaryota; kingdom Viridiplantae; phylum Streptophyta; class Pinopsida; order Cupressales; family Cupressaceae; genus Cupressus; species Cupressus sempervirens. Next base: position 425,411,461 of record CM053792.1, read on the forward strand.
TGAATTGTGATCTATATTTCCAAGTGAGTTCTATTTGTCAAATCAACCTACTCTTACTTTCTAACCATTGTATCAGTTCTAAAATCCTTTAGTAAAGGTTGACTTGATAGTCATATATAAATCATTTAATCAAGGTGACATTCTAATGGAATGTTCTTAAGTCCTCTAACAAGGGCACTCCTACATAGTGTGATTAAATCCTTTAATAAGGTCACATTTAACAATGTGTTTTGCAACCTTTAACAAGGTTCGCTTATAATAGAGCTCACTTCAAAAGAGTGAAAAATTGGTGACATGTTACTGGTGGTGTATCCCAAATTGGGTTTCCACATTAAATCTTAGTGTCATACTTGTGTGGATTTCATATGAAAAGTTTTACTATTAATGTTTTAAATTATGCAAGTTCGTTACTATTTGGACATTAGACTGCAAGTTTATGTTATTGATTATTTGCTATAGAGAATAGGCTATTAAATGTTTGGATCTGAATTATTTGTAGTGATTAAAAGTTCAATTGGTACATTAGGACTTGAGGATAACTAAATACCCCTCCCCCCCCCCTCCCTCCCCCCATTATTCTAAATCATTCTAGTAATCAGTATCCAAGAATTTGGTTCTTATAGAGAAAATTTTGAAGGTATTTGGAGCTAAATATTAAGAGGTACAAAAAAGAGGTGCCAAAGTTGAATAGAGAACTTCCTTGCATGATAAAGTTTGATGAAGTTGCATCTGGTAGGAACTGGAGATGGTGTAATACACTATATAGAACATGCATATGTGACAATACCAAGTCCTCTTATAACTTAACAAATGAAGGAGAAGCAAGAGCACAATCAGGCTCTGTTGGAGATTGCATCAACCAAAAATCGTGTCGAGTTTGATGACATAAAAGATTGCACTACTATTAAGAAAATGTGGGATACATGTAGATCGTCTATGGAGGAGACACAAATGTTTTGAGAGTGAAATCAAAAAAGCTTCAAAGGAAAATTTGATGAAATAAAAATGATGGTTGGTGAGAATATTGTTCAGTATGTGGTAAAATCAAAGAGGTATAAATGCTATAAGAGGAGAAAATAAAAAGATTGATGATGAGATTGTGCTCAACAAGGTATTGGGAATTCTACTTCCTATTTATTTTAGTAGATTTTCTATTATACAAGAATTGAGATGTACCCCTGGTAATAACCTAACTTTGGAACGTGTAAGTTTTAGGCTTGGTATTTTTGAAATGTCAAATTTTGATAATTTTACTCTTACTTTTGTTGAATCTTCTTTCAAATCTCAATTGGTTATTAGTAAGAAAGGAAAAGGAAAGTATGTGAATTTTGACAATGATGCTTCTGATGATGAACTTGATGAGCTTGAAACATTGATGGTTAGAATACTTTCAGAGGCAGAGGAAAATACAAAGGTATACTTCCTATAATGCGTTTTTCATGTAACAAAGTTGGTCATATTGTTGTAAGATGCCCTAACATAGAAGACAAGGATGAGAGAAGGGAAAGAAAGTACAAAGGAAGAAGAGATGACCGAGAAAATAGGAGAAATAAGGACTACAAAGACAATGGTAAGAAATCATGTTATATTGCTGAAGAAGAAACTGATAATGAATCTAAAAGTAATGATGAAGAAGTTATCTATGTTTCTATGAAATAAGATTCTAATGAAGATGAAAAATTTGCATTAATTCCATATGTGAGCAGTGGTGATAGGTGAATAATTAATAGTGGTTGTTCACATCACATGACTGATGATAAAAGGAAGTTTCAAACCATGGAACCATACAAAGTAGTTGTAAGTTTGGTAATGATGCACCATGTCTTATGAAAGGTAAAGGATCAATATAATTGACTAACAAGATCAAGTGTGACAATGTTTGTTAGGTTGAAGGACTTAACTATAATTCTTTGAGTGTTTCACAGTTGAAAAAATTGTAATACAAAGTTGAATTCTATCACAAAAAGGAAAAGATATTTGATGCTACTACTTAGCTTATTGGAAGTGGTGATTAGATAAGAGGTAACTTTTTCTAACTAGATTTATTTGATGAGACATTTTTGTTTGCACAAAATGAATATATATGCTTATGTTAGAAGAGGTTATTTCATGTGAATTTTGATAATTTGGTAAGCATTAGTAAGATCAAAAGAGTAAGAGGATTATCAGGACTGAAGAAACTTGATAATGCTATGTGTAAACAATGTCAATTAGGAAAAATGACAAAGTCTAGTTTCAAGAGCAAGACATACTCATTCAATGATATTTTGGAATTGGTTCATATTGACCTTTGTTTACCTACTTATGTGCAAAGCTACTGTGGTGACAAATGTTTTATTCTATTTGTTGATGACTATTCTAGAATGATGATTGTGATGTTTCTTAAAGAAAAAAATATGATGCTTTTGAGTCTTTTAAGTGGTGTTTGGTCAGAGTTGAAAAGGAAATAGGTAAGATTTTGAAGTGCTTGATATTTAATAGAGTAGGAGAGTTTATATCTAATGAATTTAGCATATTCTGCAATCATAGAGGAATCAAAAGTTAGATGTCAACACCTAAGACCCCTCCCTAATATGGAATAGCTAAAAGGAGGAGTAAATCAATAATGGACTATGGTAGAACATTGATGATGGAGAACAATGTGTGAGATAAATAGTAGAGAGAAGTTGTAAGCACAACACTCTATACTTTGATTAAAGTATAAGTCAAGAAAGCCACAAATGTTTCACCCTTTGAGTTAGGTATGGGTATCACCTAATGTGAAGTATTTTAATTTTTTTGGAAGAAAATGTTATTTACTAAATGACAATAGAAATGGAAAACTTGATGCTAAAAGTTATGAAGGCATATTCCTAGGATATTACACTAAGTGAAAAGCTTATAAGTGTTTGAATTCTAACACTAACAAGGTTGTGGAAAGTGAAAATGTGAAAGTTGATGAATATGTAGAAAGAAATGAAGTTGAATGCAAGATAGAACCTGAAGATTACATTACATTCATATATGTCAATGAAGGTGTTCCCTGGACCTTACTTGAGAAAGAGAATAAAACTACTAAGAAATAACAACTAGTGCATGTTGAGTTGCAGCAACAGGCCATTGAGCAAAAAATTGTGGGTGTCAAGCGTCAACAGAATGATGCTAAGGTACATGAAGTAGATGCGAAACATCAAGAAGACAATGTCAAGCAAGCATAATCTAAATATGAACCTAAACTTAATCCTAAGATACAAAATGACATTGAAATCAATTTTCAAGATGAACACAAGAGGTAAGAAGAAAAGAACCTACACTAGAAATATATGTGATAAGACACCATGTACCTGATTAACTCATTGGAAAAAAAGAATCTAGAGTAATGACAATAAAATGAGTAAGAAGTGACACATTTCCACTTTCCAATTTTGAGCCTAAATAAGTAAAACATGCTTTGGAGAATGAAGAAATTGAATAGATAGAGAAGAACAAAACCTAGACACTGGTACCTAGACCAAAGGAAAAGAATGTTATTGGAACAAAATGGGTATTTAGGAACAAGTTGAATGAAAAAGGAGAAGTCACAAGGAACAAAGCTAGATCAGTATGCAAAGGATATGCACAAGAATAAGGTATTTATTATGGGGAAACATTTTCCCCAGTTGCAAGATTGGAAGGAGTTAGAACACTATTTTCCTATTCTACTCATAAAGGAATTAAAGTGTACCAAATGGATGTCAAATCTACATTTTTGAATGGAATGGTAGAATACATTTATATTGAAAAACCAAAAGAATTTGTGGATCCTAGTAAGAAGAACATGGTATGTAAACTACACAAAGCTCTATATGGTTTGAAACAAGCCCCTAGAGCATGTTATGAAAGGATGCATTATAATTTGGTAAAGATTAGATTCGTAAGAGCTAATGATAACATCAATCTATACTTGAAGAGTGAAGGTAGCAATGAAATATTATTATCTGAATTTTTTGTTGATGATATCATACTTGGAGGAAATGATTCTTTATGTAAATCATTTATAGATGAGATGAAGAAAGAATTTTAAATGTCTATGTTTGGTGACATCAAATTCATTGTTGGTTTACATGTATATCAGATGAAGTAAGGTATCTACATTACTCAATCAAAGTACATCAAGGAGATACTACAAATGTTTGGAATGGAAGATTAAAGACTAGTCAACACACCTATGTCTATAGAAAATTATCAATCTAAGAATGATGATTCTACTTATGTGAACTAGACATTGTATAGATTACTACTTGGGAAACTACAATATGTTGTTCACAAAAAACTTGATATTGCATTGGTAGTTGGGATTATTACAAGAATTTTTTCAAGTCCTAAGGAGGATGACATGATGGAAGTGAAAAGGATACTCTAGGATATTTGAAGGGAACATAAGACTATGGCTTATATTACAAGGATAATGATAAGTTTGAACTATAAGTGTACACATATGTTGAGTGGGTAGGCAATGTTTATGATATAAAGAGTACAAGTTGTGGAGCTTTCTTTCTACAAAAGAGACTAGTACAATGAACAAGCAAGAAAAAAAATTGTATTTCACAATCAACAGCTGAAGTTGAGTATGTGGTAGCAATAGTGAAAATTTCAAATATTGTGTGTATACAACATTTGTTGAAAGGGATAAAGGAAGAGATCACTGATCTTGTTGTTATCTATTCTGACAACACAAGTGTTATAAATATATCAAATAACCTTGTGATGCACACAAAAACCAAGCGTATTTCTATCAAGTATCAATATTTGAGAGAGTTAGCTCAAGAAAAAGAAGTGAGATTGGAGTATGTGAAAACTAAGGAGCAAATAGTTTATATTTTCACTAAGGATTTACCCAATGATGCAAATGAGTATCTAAGATGTAAATTAAGGGTGATTCCCCTAAACAAGACTACTTGAGTTGAGATGAAGCTTTGCATCAAATGTGTTGATCAAAATATCTTACAGGTTGATGTAGAAAGTCATACTTTAGAAGTTTCCTAAAGTAGTAAAGAAAGAAGAACACAATATTGTATCAATCATAAAATTAGATGATAGATGGTGAATAAGATTTAAATGTATTGATAAGAAGTTATCTACATGATGAAGATGTCTGTGAAAGATGAAGTGTCTTTGGCATTGTTGTCAAAGAGGGAGAGTATATGTCAATTACCATGGAGTAATAAGAAAGAGAGAGAATGTCTGAAAGGTGTTGTTAGCAATATAGAGGAAGCTGATTGATTTTATGATATGATATGAGAGAGGGAGCTTATGTGTTTCATATCAAAATGAGCTACATGGATGAGAATCATAACAAAATTGAAAGAGAGAGATTATTGGATACTAAGAATATTAATGAAGATCTAATACTAAAAATAGAGGGAGATGCTTGAAGTAGTACATGTTTTGGATTGCATGGTAACTAGAGGTGTTTCCATCAATGCCAGAGAGGGAGATTTTTGGAAACTATAATTGAGGCAATTATTATGTTTTCATGGATGTCAAACCTAAGTGGTATCTTATTAGAGTTCCATATCAAGATGATTGATGAAGAGGATTTGAGAAGGACATAATAAAAAAACCTACAGGAAAGGTTGAGTTATGAGGAACTATAATGGGCACTTGATTAGTTAGAATCTAACAAGATAAAGTGATTATTTAATCATGTTACAAGTGAAGAAGATAATTATACTAAAGCCTAGAAGAAGTGATTAAAGAATGACCAAATGTGTAGGCTTGACCAAGCAAAAGAGTAGAAGATTAAGGAACTTGAAGTTTATGCTGAGTGATGCCAGTGTCAACCGAGTGTCAATATAAATCAAGAAAATATAGTGTTGACCAAGCATTAGTATTGAATAAGCATCAGTATATGTGCTAAATAGAAAAGGTTAGTAGCAACCAAGTAATCTAGTGATGACCAAATGTCAAAACAAGGTGTTGGTCGAGGGACAACATTTGATAGATTATGAGGAAATCATTATTTTCAGCCAACATAATCGATTTCTTTGGATATGTAAAGCATGTTGAATAAGGATGGATGAGCTAAATAATTTAATTTAAGGGAAACGATTTGTGAGCATTTCTATGCAAGAATTCAAGGAAAAGTTTGGAGAAGTTTCTAGAAGAGAAAAGAGGAGACAAAATGTTGGAAGGATTCGATGAATCTGACGAAACTCTAAGATCTATGGTGATGTTTAAGAAAAAAATATTAGAATTACATATTTAAGTAGTTGTAAGGGCTAAGCTTATAGTTGTTAGCAGAGCTGGTGAAGACCTAATAAGGTTGGAATAGTTGTTGATGTTATTGATTGGAAAACTTGAGTAAGAGGTTGAGAAGTATTCTGAAGAGGTGAAGAGTGATTACTTGAAGGAGCTCCAAGTAGATCAAGGATAGAGATGATAATGGAGGCGATTTATGGATCAACATGTGAAACAAATTGTGATCTATATTTGCAAAGTGAGTTGTATTTGTCAAATCATCCTGTTGTTACTTTCTAACCATTGTATCCATTTTGAAATCCTTTAATCAAGGTTGACCTAATAGTCATATGTAAATCCTTTAATCAAGGTGAGATTCTAATGGAATGTTCTTAAGTCCTCTAACAAGGCCACTCCTAACAGGGTCATTAAATCCTTTAACAAGGTCACATTTAACAATGTGTTTTTAAACCTTTAATAAGGTTTCTCCTAACAGAGCTCAGCTCAGAAGAGTGAAAAATTGGTGACATGTTACTGATGGTATTTCCAAAATTGGGTTTCCATGTTAAATATTAGTGACATACTTGTGTAGATTTCATATGAGATGTTTTACAATTAATGATACACATTCTAAAAATTTGTTACTATTAGGACAGTGGACTACAAGTTTATGTTACTAATTGTCTACTACAGAGACTGAGCTATTAAATGTTTAGATCTAAAGTATTTGAAGTGATTAAAAGTTCAATTGGTACATTAGAACCCAAGAAAAACTGACTCACCCCCACCCTCAATTATTCTAAATCATTCTAATATTGGTTAGGAGATCCTATCGTGGTAGCATGTAGGCACATGGAGATGCAAGGGCCAGTGGTTCCAGACATGAGGACATTTTAATGATATATCCTGGAACTCCAATACCTCCTTTGGAGAAAACACCCCCTATAGTACAGTCCACACCTCCTCTAGTACAATCCACACCTCTTACATTACAGTCTACACCTCTTTATATTCAATAGAAACCCACAAAATCCTGATTTAGGACTGGATTCTCATCTCTTCTTATGGAATAGGTCATTGATCCTAATGCAGTCTCCATACAATCTTCTAAGTCATTTGAGATTGAACATCAATCTAGGTATGAAAACTAAAATGGATTAAAATTTTCATATTAAATAATTATATATTATTTTGTATATTATACAAATAACTTGATATGTTATATGTATATGTGTGAAAATAGGCTCACACTATGATGGCATCATTTTCATATGGAGATTTACAGGTATCTTGTGAGATTATATGTACCATAAAGGGTCCTTATGTGTTATTGAATAATATAAGACTCATTATTACTTAATGACACCAATTACACCCTATTAAGAGGCATTAAGAGCTATTAGAACATATACCATTCATTATGACCTAGTAGACTCCCTAGGCTCCCTTAAGGCAAACATGTATCCTAATCTCCTATATGTGTACCATAAGGTTTCCCTATGTGTCACTGACTAATATAATATTTATTATTACCTAATAACACCCATTATATCCTATAAAGAGGAATTGGGATCTATTAGAACCCATACCACACATTATGACCTAGTAGACTCTCTAGGTCCCCTTAAGACAAACATGTATCCTAATTACTTGTATGTGTACCATAAGGGGTCCCTATGTGTCATTGACTAATATAAGATTTATTATTACCTAATGACACCAATTACACCCTATTAAGAGGCATTGGGACCTATTATGTAAGCTATAATGCATAATGACCTAGTTGACTTCCTAAGTCCTCTTAAGACAAACATGTATCCTAATTAAATTTATATGTACCATAAGGGGTCCCTTTATATCATTGAGTAATAGAAGACTTATTATTATGTAATGATACCTATTACTCCCTATTAGGAGGCATTGGGAGCTATTAGAACCTATAACACACATGATGACCTAGTAGGATTCCTTAGGTCCCCTAAAGATAAGCATGCATCCTAATTACCTATATGTGTACCATAAGGGTTACCTCTGTGTTGTTACTAATATAAGAGTTATTATTATCTAATAACACCCATTACACCTTATTAAGATTTATTAGGACCTATTAGAACCTATAATGCACATTATGACATAGTACGTCTCCTTGGGTCCCCTTAAGGGGACCTAAGGAGTCTACTAGGGTATTATGTGTGTTATAGCTTACATAATAGGTCCTAATTCCTCTTAATAGAGTGTAATAGAAATATCTAGATAATAATAAGTCTTATATTAGTAAACAACTCATAGGGACCCTTATGGTACAAATTTAGGTGATTAGGTTACATGTTTTTCTTAAAGGAACCTAGGGAGTCCTTCTAGGTCATTATGTGTGTCATAGGGTTTAACAGGTCCTAATATGTCTTCATAGGAGGTAATAGGAATCATTAGGTAATAAAGACCCTTATATTACTCAATGACACATAGGGATCCCTTATGGTACACAAATGGGTAATTAGGATACATGTTTATCTTAAGAGGGCATAGGGAGTCCTACTAGGTAAACACGAGTGTTATATCATACACAATATTTTCTTATGTCTCTTGATAGGATTTAATACATGTAATTAGGTAGAAATAAGACTTATATTAGTCAAAAACACATAAGGACCCCTTATGGTACACATATAGGTAATAAGGATACATGATTGTCTTAAGGGGACCTTGGGAGTCTAGTAGGTCATTTTATGTTTTTCACTTATATACTAGGTCTTAATGGCTTTTAATAGGTAATAATAGGTGTTATAAAGTAATAATAAGTCTTATATTAGTCAATGATACATAGGGATCCCTTATGGTTCACATATAGGTATTAGCATACATGTTTGTCTTAAGAGGACCTAGGGAGTCATACTAGGTCTTAAAGCATGTTATAGGTTCTAATCGGTCCTAATGCCCCTCAATAGGATTTAATAGGTGTCAAAATATAATAAAGAGTCTTATATTACTCAACAACACATAGGGACCCCTTATGGTACACATGTGGGTAATTAGGATACATATTTGCCTTAAGGGGACCTAGGGAGTCCTACTAGGTCATTATGTGTGTTATAGGTTCTGATAGCTTCTAATATCTTTTAATAAGGAATAATAGGTTTATTTACATAATAATAAATATTACATTACTCAACAACATGTAGGGACCCCGTATGGTACACATATATGTAATTAAGATACATGGTTGTCTTAAGGGGACCTAGGGAGTCTACTAGGTCATTATGTGTGTTGTAACTTACATTATAGGTCCTAATACCTCTAAATAGGGTTTAATAGGTTTCATTAGGTAATAATAAGTCATATAGTAGTCAATGATACATAGGGACCCCTTAGGGTAGACTTATAAGTAATTAGGATACATGTTTGTCTTAAGGGGACCTGGGGAGTCTACTAAGTCATAACATGTGTTATAGGTTACAATAGCTCCTAATGCCTCTTAATAGTATGTAATAGGTGTAGTTAGGTAATAATAAGTCTTATATTACTCAATTATATAAAGGGACCCCTTATGGTACTTATAAAGATTATTAGAATACATGTTTGTCTTAAGGGGACTTAGCAAGTCTACTAGGTCATCATGTGTGTTATAGGTTCTAATAGCTCCTACCACCTCTTAATAGGATCTAATAGGTTTATTTAGGTAAGAATGAGTCTTATATTACTCAACAACACATAGGGACCCCTTATGGTACACATTTAGGTAACTAGAATACATGTTTCTCTTAAGGGAACCTAGGGAGTCCTACTAGGTAATAATGAGTGTTATAGCATACATAATAGGTCCTATTGCCTCTTAGTGGGGAATAATAGGTTTCATTAGGTAATAGTAAGTCTTATATTAGTCAATGACACATAAGGACCCCTTATGGTCATCAAGAAACCATTCATCTTCACTGTAAACTCATCAATAAATTTAATATATGATCATTGAACTAATTAGGCATATATATTACACATATATTCACTCACTTATGTAAGTATACTATATCTATATCTCAATATAACTTTCAAAACAATATAACCTTATTTCAAAAAAAATATACTCATTGAACCACCAAAGCCACTTGGACTCGCTCATGTCATGTACATGTATATAATATATCCAGATCTTCATGTAGTTCAAAACAATGTAAATTCATTTCAAAATGAATAACTTATCAAGAAATAATATAGTCATTGAACCATCAAAGTCATATGGATTCGCTTTCAGATCAACTTCAAAATTGAATGCAATCTAGAGATCTATAAAAATAAATTTAGATATAGTCTAAAGTTCTTAATACATATCGTCTAGATCCTCCCTATCTTTCATGATCTCCAAAGTCTTTCATGCTCTTCAATAGGAAAATTCCATTTTTTCTTGCCACCTCCTCTTCTTGGCATTGTATTAAATTCTAGTTTTGTTGCTATGACCAAGTGACTGTAATGTAGAACTTTTTTGCCACACATATATTCAGTAAATTGAACTCCATTTTTTTTAATATGTTCTTGCTGATAATATGTGCCTTTAATAATAGCTAAACTAGTTAGATAAGATTTCCCATCATCATTTGCGGTTAGTTATGGAAACTTGTAGTTTACTTTAGTGCATCTAAGAAGATAGCAGTCCACACTTTCTGTATTCTCAAGATAGACAACCACAACAAAAATATCACCTGTACATGTACAAATGAAGGTCCAAATTAGATATATATAAATTAATTTAACTTCCTTACTGTGCATGATAAACTACTTTATTGTTTACTAGAAAAGTCCAATACATGTACAGATATGTGTGTATGTCTACACACACACACACACACACACACACACACACACACGCACACATGTGCACACAGAAATGCACACCTACAACAACTAAATGAAAGACACATTTGTAATCAATTGAATATATAGGATCACAAATATATGGGTTTTCGTCATCTTCTACAAAAGGAGTATTTCTAATTAACTCTTTACAATCTTATTGTGAAACAAATCCATTTGTAACATTCTCGCATTGACTCGTTGGATTATTTTTAACATAGTCATTGCAAAAATATGATTTATCTCTTGAATCAATGGAGGCTTATGTTCTCCTATAGTAATTACTTTATGCATACTTCTAATGCTAACAATGGGTTGATAATTATATGGATTAGATTGATCAATATCTGTCAAGCATGTACATAAAAATATTATATTAAATTATATATCAAGAACAAAAAAGTAAGTTAAATATATATAGGTTGAAATTCATAAAAAATAAAACTTTTAATTTAAATTATCTAAATGAATTCAATAATCTTTACCTTTCACTTCCCAAAAAAAAGGTTTGTTTTATTTTGTGTTCCAACTAACAAAATGAGATTGGCATCATTCAACAATTTTATTTGATTTCTCCATCATATTACCTAGAAAAAACATGTTAAGTTACATGAAACATTAAAAAAATGAAAACCAATTTTTTTCTACTTTGAAGTTCATGTTGTCAGAGTGCACGCTTCACACATGTTATGGATCCATCATGCTCTCCTTTGCCATTTATGTTTTCAAAAAAGTTTCAGATGAACATAACATTGTGTCTACAATGTTGCATTGCTTACCAATTAGATTCTTTTGCATATTTAAACTACCTTGCAATACAAATTTGTTAATATAATATGTACATGTACACATATGAACCAATAGATAAATTCTAAATTTAAATAACATAAAACTTTTTAAATTAAATTTTAAAAGCTAGAGATCTAATACATATATAACTTAAAAGAACAACCATCAAACCAAATCCAATGTTCCAAAACAATGAGTAACATAACTCCAATCATGTACTGATATAGAAATGCACCTCCTTGATGATAATATACTCATTTGAAGTACTTTCTGCTTCATCCATATCAAATTGTGCATGTTTGTAAGTCACTTGTACAAATATTGCAACTTGGTTAGAATGAAAATATTGTGCTTAAAGTTGTGATCGAGGGGAAAATGTGTAGTTCTCTGAAAAATCTAGAATTGAAAGAATATGACCAGGTGGACATGAATTTTTAGATTCATGAAATAGTTTAGCTTACCATTGTGCACAGTGACAAAGTTGAATATGTGGATAAATCATAATATGAGATTTGGTCATATACTGAAGGTAGGGAAATCCACTCTCCTTCAATGCAATTTTTTTCAATTCCTCTCTAGTTTTTGTTTAGTATTTTCTCATATTCAAACCTCTTCCATATAAATAACTTTGTAACATTAATATTCTATATTTTAAATGGAATTTTTTGTAAATGTCCATAATGAATGCATTCACCTTTTATACATTGGATGTTGAACTCATTTGTGGCATTTGATTTATCACATAGAATGTACTTCACAAATTGTGTCTTACTTCCATGGATAACAATGTCTTTATTAAATTTTACCAGGAAATTTTTTTATGATTGCAAATATAGATGAAAATCAATGTGATTTCAAAAACAACAAGATTCACAAACCTTATTTATGCATAAAAAGAAAGGGTGCAACATATCGAACTTTCTTGGACCTATTTTCACATATGGAAATTCTTGCTTGAATGCATCAAACAACTCACTTTGTGTTGTATCAACAAAATGTTTTGGATGTGAAATATTTCTACACATTTCTTCATCTCTTATTTGTATACATCCCTTTTATTAGATGAATAATGAGAGTTATTGGTCCAATATACAATGACACATCTTCCTACATCTACAAGAATTTTGTCTTTTCAAGGAAGTCTACAAATACTTACCCAATTGTGTTCAATATTTTCATCTAACATGTTTCTCCTTTAAATATATATTTGAATGATTCTTCTCAAAATATTTAGTAAACTAAAAATTGCTTGAACTTGCCTTTTACATATCAATCTCTTGCTAGAAATCATAGTCATCAATGCTTTACGTGCATCAATTGAATCAACTCCTTGACATTTACTCTTAACAACATTCAAAACATGAAGACAATTTTTAAGTATTGTCTCATTTAGTTGACCTCATGAGGTTTTATTATTGTTGACACCCAACAACTCAAGAACTAGTGTCATTTCTCTTTTGTTGAGTAATTTTCCAAACAATTGTGTTTGTCCTATCAGAGTTTTATTCTCGAAATATTATTCCTACATTTTTCTGAGATGCAATTGTATTGAGCTATCACATACCATGTCTTTTAATCAAACTTGATTAAAAAGAGAATATTTATTAAATTTCATCAAATTATCCATGTCTGAAAAAATATTTTGGTTACTGGTACTAACATCTTCCTAATCTTGACTTGTATTTTCTTCATTTATTATTAACAACTTGTCAAGAAAATTTTGTATATCCTTTAATTTGGTCATCCCTCTTTTGATCATATTTCCTTGCTTTTTTTCTTTGACTTCCTATTAAACTTGAAAATTTTGAATAAATTACTTCAAAACTCTTCAATAATTTTTTTTAATTTTCCACTACCTAGTCCCAAAGTGCCAATTAAGTAGCCAAACAATCACTAGAAATGAATTACTTGAATAATTTGATTTTAAAATGACTATTTCAATCCCTTGTTTATATGTCCTACTAACACCCATGCGACCACATATGGAGGGCTGACTTGTACATTGGCTCGGCCAAGGTGTACTTGGGCAAGTGGGACTCAATTGAGTACCTAGATGTAGATTGCCATGTGACAACCACATAACCCATGTTGGAATAATCAAATGGGAAGAATACTTCTTAGAGGGGGGTGAATCAGAAGTATCACAATTTTAACCTTAAAAACTTTTAACTGAAAATAAAATTCATGCATGTAAACATATCAAACTACTATAAAGTAAATAAATGCATCACAACACATAACACCAAATTTAGTATCCCAAAAACCCTCCAAAATGAGAAGGTAAAACTAGGGTGGGGATGATACCCACAAAATCACTACAACAATAATGTTTGACCACTTCTAATAGTTTGCCCTGTGAAAGGCCTACCCTGTTAAAGGCTTTACACTATATCAATAGTGACCTATTTAAAGGATTTACAAACACTTTACATGAAGTGTCACCCTATTAAAGGATTTTATCACCTTTTCAAAGGATCTACAACCTAACTGTTAAGCTAACCTATCAACATAGGATTTTCCTTCTAATATAATTGCTAGAGAGTATTAGACTAATAAACTTGATAGCTTACAATCATTGATTACTGAATTTAGGCACTTGATCTGCTCTTTCTGATCTTGATCCTCAATGATTTGATATCTATTTGTAACCCTTTCTTTGTTCTGATCACCTAAATACTGTAATGTTGCTTTATTCCTCTGATGCCTTTTCACTCTTCCCACTAAATTTCACTATAGTTTACCCATACACTACATTCATCCACACATACAATAGGGTTTCATCCTCCTTTTAAAGATAATGAAGACTTAGGGTTAGGTATGGATCTACGATCCATATTGAATCTTTATTTCTTGCTCATTCCTTGCACTTTTCTTATTGATTGCATGTCTTCTCCATTTTTCTTATTAGTTGCATGTTGATTGCATAGGAAATATAAAAAGATTCATTCTTATCCTTAATATCCTTCGGGATCCTTCTATGTCGGCTCAAAAAATGGTTTACATTTGAGTTTGTAAGGCACAAACTCATATGTTGATTTGACACATACTGGATTATTGGTGCTTGACACATATATGATTCTAGTTTGCTCGATACCTATTGCATTATGGCTTTCTTGGCATCAACTTGTGACTCGACACCTACATATCACTCGACTCATATGGTTTACTCGGCACCTGAAGTCACTCGGCACCTGTATTATGCTTGGCACTTGATCTTTGCTCAGTGCCTGAAGATCACTCGATACTTATTGGAATTTTGGCTCAGCACATATTGTAGCTCGACATTTATAGTGTACTTGGCTTCTATATGAAAATTGGTTAAGTGCGTTGACACTCAATTGTCAAAACCATTCTAAGACTAACAATCTCCACTTTTGACATGAATGTCAAAAACACTTAACTAAGCATTATGCTTGATCCTATGAGTGCACTATTCAATCTGTTTGGCATATACACAAATTTTCAAAAAACTAGTTCAAAATTTTGTAAGGAACAATATACCTCAAAATTCTTATAACTCCCCCTAAGTTTATGTGCCATTTCTATTCCTGCAACCAAAATTCTTGTGCTCAATTTCTCTCATGTTGATTTATCTGATACTCTTTGCCTTTTCCCTATTTCTGTTTCTTATGCCTACTTGCTGACCTGTTTTGTCTGTTCTATTTTCACTTGTTTTGCACTTGCAAATTTTTATTCATATCTCCCCCTTTTTGCTACCATGGGATATGTACAATCTTTCCCCTTTATTTTCCAAAAGAATGAAAGAATGTATTACTTAGTATTCTCCCCCTTAGTTATTAATCTCCCCTTTTATTTCATATCTCCCCCTTTATTATATCTCCCCCTTTTTTGACATTGATGTCAAAGGGTGCTAAGGGTTAAGACCATACTTCTCCAAAAATGTACTATTTACCTCGATAATCATTTTAAGAGTTGCATCCCAATTCACCAAAGCAATTTCCAATGACTTGTCTTGGATGGCAGTCTTTATAGCAAGATGAACAAGTCCTTCCATAGTAGAAAGATTAGGATCTTTCTTTAAAATATTCTTAGCATAGGCTTGTTCTTTATGGAGTACTTTCAAGTGTGGTGTTATGGAAGACTATATCTACGTTATTTTGGCCTTAATGTTGGCCTCTTTAGTTATTAGTGTAGCTAGTTCCTTCTGTGTGTGATAATCAAATGTCTATATGGTGGCCTACTCCTCTTCCTTTGATGTGTCCTTTTCTTCATCTAATTTCCCCTGATCAATTACAATTTGTTGGGGTGTACCTTGTGTTTTTACTGTAGGATTAGATGTAGCAATTTGTCATGTTTTCCTTGTTGTTGTTTCTTTCTCCACTTCTACAGTCAGCTTCTACTGCATAGTATCACCTATTCCTGATGTGTCAACTATTGGAAATGGTGGTGGCTAGATTAGGAGTTGACCACTAGTAGCTGTAGAGATGTTAGAAGATGGTTCTTGTGGTTTCACCTTGTCTCTAATTGGTTCTGCTATAGCCTTTTTCATCTCATCCACACTCACCAATACTGGATTTGTGTACAATTATGATTGTAGCATTGATTGGTGAAGGATCTTCTTGAGATCCTCTGCAGTTAGTGGATTGATGTTCTGAGCAGAAGTGTTAGGAGCATCTTTCACATTTATAGTGTCTGCAGATGTGGTGATGACATGAGGAGGGCTAGGGGGTGGCAATTGTGTGTCTTGCACACTCTGATCTTCTTGCTATTGCTGTTGATTAGCTATTACCATTTCATCTTATTTCTTTGTCTCCTCCTCTTCACCTTTTTCTTTCTCCTCTTCCTCTTTTTTCTCTTCTTCTCCTTTCTCTTTTTCTCCTTTTTCTACTTCTTTTTCCTCCTTTTGTTTCTCTTCCTTCTCCTTCTCACTAGCCTAATCCTTATTTGTTTATGCATCCTTCTCTTTTTCTCCATCCTTGTCATTTGTCAAGTTATATATTGATTTCCATAATCTTATTTATTTCTGGACAACTTCTTCAATTTTATTTTGTAAAATGCTAAAGGCTCTATACTTTGGTGCAAACTTGCCCCCATGTTTCTTGTTAGCCTTAGCAATTTGACCTCTAGTCAATTTTGGCATCACTTGTGCCAATGTGGATTCTTTTATCTCCTTTTCTATTTTCAAATAATAATGCCACTTATTTTCAATGATTTCATATAGTTCTTTGGGCATAGTATTGTCTAATTCAAGAGGTGTATTCTTGAATTCTACCATCATGGCATATACAGATTCTTCTACCTTGTTTTGATCTTCTTTACTTAATTTAGTGAAATTAATACTTTTCAAGTCAGAGAAGTCTACATTCTTAACATTTTCAAAAAAATTATCAATATGTGACTTGGGAGGATGACTTACCACTCTAAATTGGCTAATATCCTCTGATTTTGTTCTTTCCTCATCATCAAATTTTGGTTTTGCTACATATTTCCTCCTTTGCTTCTTCTGCATTGGACCAGTCTCCTCAATAGCCTTGTTCTTCTCTTTTACTTGCTCCCTGGCCTTTTGAGTTGAGGCCCCTATTTTGGCTCTTGTCATTGGTGTTGGCTTGGCTTGGGTTGTCTCGGAAACCTTCTTGGCTTTGGGCTGGGTTGTAGGCAGAGCTTTAGCATTTCTTTTCTTAGACTCAGCTTGAGATGGTGCTTCCTTGGCTTCTTCTTCCTCAACATCTTCTTCCTATCCTTCATCCTCTCCTAACCCTTGTATCAATTCTAATGGGCCTTGCCACTATTCATCTTCTTCTTCATCATCTTCTTCCTCATCTACATCCTTTGCACCTGCTACCTCTTCAATTCCTTCTCTAGATTTCTTCTTTATCTTCCTCACTAACTTATCCTTCTTCTTTAAGGTGGAGGCTATTTTTAGTTCCATATCTACCTTGGAACGCACAACATCATATGTTCTAAAGTGAGGTGCATCTTTATCAATTTCCTCTGCAAGCAATGTCGTGATTATTGTTGATGCTTCATCAATGTTTATCTCATATCCTAATGGCCTTAGCTATTTAACCCTTGGAACTGCTGCTTGGATATAAGTGTAATCAATGTCAACTAAGAAACATATATTATTGATGTGTTGTTCCACTAGGGAAACTAGTATCCTTAGTCTTTGTTTCATGGATTTCTTAAAATCCTCAAAATAACTAGTCATAAGAGAGTCAAAGTTGTCTCCCATTTGCTCAATATACTCATTAATTTGGGTAATGGATGACTTATTTGATTTCTAGTTAACTTTTCCAAAAGAAGGAAACTCTTCCAAAACATAGAAAAATATGCAGACAAGGACTAAACCAAACTTACACTGAGCACCTTTAGATCTTCAGATTGCTCCCAAATTTTTCATGATTTTCTGCAACAATAATTATGCTAGATCACATGTATGATCTTTCTTGACAAGTTTATATGCCATGTCCACAACAATGCATGGAACACTATTCAATCTGCTAGATTGATAAAATTTGTGAGATATCACTCTCATTGCAAAATCTCAAAGGGGATATGTGATTGTATCAATGGTCATGCCCCTCTTATTCCATTTAGCCCCAGTTTTCTTTTTAATGGCTTCTTTAGAATCACTACGCAAGGTCTTGTGCCGATCTAGGGTTGGAAAACCTATAACCCTATGCACTATTCTCTTTGTTATCTTCATGGGTCCTCCTTCTAACCACAAGCAACCATTGTGAATTCTACTTAGAACAATTCTTAACCACTTTGTTTTGAAACTTGTGGGGTAAATTAGGGCATGGGTTAAACCCTTTTTCCAAACTATTTGAAATTCATCCTTGAGCACTCAATTTTCACAAAGTTTATCATATGCTTGAAATATCTCTAGGTTTCCTATTGCACCTATCTTACAATTGTAACACTTCTTCACATCCTGCACCATCACGACTTTGGGTAGAATAATGGAGAGTGCACTAACAGGGTCATTTTTGTAGGCTACCTCTAGAATTGGCCTAAACTCTAGTTGTTTGACCTCATTACTAACCAACTAAACCTCGTGACCTTCCTTTTCCTTAGGGTTTTTAGAACTGGATGTCATTTTGTAAAACTAGGGTTTCAAAAGATGTAAAACTTTATGACTGTGCAACTTGACACTTGAAGAATACCTTGGATCGATGGAAACAATGTTGAATCTTGTCAAAATCCATGTAAAAGGATTAAATGCTTCTCTTTAATCACTTCTGCGCTCTTTTCATTCTTGCTTTGTGTTCGAAATGATGGGAAATGATAAAAAATTTGACCTTATACTCTTTCTGACCCTAGCATTAAATGCTTAGTGCATAGAATTGTACACTCAGCTCTTGAAGATTTCAACATAACTCAGCTTCCATTGGTTCTCCATCACTTAGCTTCAACTAGATTCACTCTTCGCTTGACTTCCATTGAATTTTCCCAGCTCAGCATCAAATATCAACTCGGTCGCAATTGACTACTTGGCTTGCACTGGAACTTTACTCGGCATCTAAGGACAACTCGACAACACTGGTGAAAATTTTAAGTTTTAACTTGGCATCTTTTCTCATGTTGTTTTCATCTTTGCAGTGGTCATTTGTTTTGGGACTGATGTTTGGTATAGCTTTGTATATCAGTCCCATACACCTATCCATGCTTAATTAGATGAAGTGTGACCACTTGACCTATTAGGTGAAGTGATCCCTTCATTTGATGCATAACACTCATCTTTCTTCTTCCATGTCTTGTTCATTTGTCCTTTGATGTGTTCCATATCAACCTTCTCTTTTCCTTTGTTGACTTCTGACTTGGGTGCCTTTGATTTTGTTGGGCAATTCCTGTTGACATGACTAGTCTTCAAGCAACTAAAACATGTGATTTGACTCAACCATCTACTATAATTCACTCTAAAATGTGTCCTTATGCAGTTTTCAGGAATGTGTCCATATTCCTGACAGTAATGATAGTTATACCTGGTGTCATAGTTCCAATTGTGGTGATGACCATAGTTACCTTCTCTTTTTGCTTAATTTGATGCCCACATAGGCTTTGATTTGCACTGAAAAGCTCTATGTCCATACTTCTTGCAATTGTAGTAGTGACCTTCAAATTTTGGTGTCCTGATAGTCCTAGTCTTGCATTCATGTGCTTGATGTCCTTGCTTTTTGCACTTGTAATAGTAGCTTGCATTCTTAGGCTTATCATGTTGATTGTTCTTCTTACTCCTACATACATTGGAAGTATGTTCCTTTTTACCATAGAAATGACAAGTGGGTTTAGTGTTCTTACCTTTGTTACCCCTTCCTTCTATAGTCTTGGATGATTCTTCTTGTTTAGTGCTGGTGTAACCAAGTCCTGAAGTATCATTGGTGGCCATTGGTGATTTTAGCAGTTGCTCAAAGTACTTGATGGCCTCATTAGGTTTGTCAAAAAAAATTGCAACTTCCTTCTCTCTTTTCCTGTCATTTTGTAGTTGTTCATTCTATATCTTTAGTGTAGAGATCTCAATGTCTTTCATATTCAGCTCATGATGTGCATTCATCATCTAGCTTAAGGTGTCTAGTTGCATGTTTGAGATTCTTTCAAACTCAATTGTCTTCTCCTCCATTCTATTGGTAAGATTTTTCTTGTCATCTTCTATCATGGCCTTGTCAAAATGGCTCTTTTCTTCTATTTAGTTACCTCACAAAGCATTATGTCTTGTGATTCTTGTTCAAGCTTGATTATTTTGATTTCTTCTACTTGAGCTCTATTCTTCTCCATGAATTCTGCTATTGTTGCATCAAAATCTTTGAAATCTCCATTGGCAAACACTTTTGTGGTATCAATCTCCTTGTAGTGTGTGTTATTTTCAACTATGGCTATATCCTTCCTTCTTTTCAAGGATTTTCTCAATTCTTCTTTGGCTTCCTCCAAGTTGTGTAGGGTGAGGTGCACATCAATCACCTGATTCTTTATGATCTTCCCAAGTTTAAAGACTTCCATCTTTAGATATTTTCTCTAAGTTGTTAGGCTTCTTCTTGTGAGAACTCAACTCTGATACCAATTGTTGGAATAATCAAATGGGAAGAATACTTCTGAGAGGGGGGGTGAATCAAAAGTATCACATTTTTAACCTTAACAAATTTTAACTGAAAATAAACTTCATACATGTAAACATATCAAACAACCATAAAGTAAACACATGCATCACAACACATAACACCAAATTTGGTAACCCAAAAACCCTCCAAAATGAGAATGTAAATTTGGGGTGGGGATGATACCCACAAAATCACTGCAACAATAATGTTTGACCACTTCTGATGGTATGCCCTATTAAAGGCTTTACACTATATAAATAGTGACATGTTTAAAGGATTTACAAACACTTTACATGAAGTGTCACCCTTTTAAAGGATTTTATCACCTTTTCAAAGGATCTACAACCTAGCTGTTAAGCTAACCTATCAACATAGGATTTTCCTTCTAATACAATTGCTAGAGAGTATTAGACTAATAAACCTGATAGCTTACAATCCTTGACTATTGAATTTAGGCACTTGATCTACTCTTTCTGATCTTGATCCTATGTGATCTGATATCTATTCGTAACCCTTACTTTGTTCTAATCAATTGAATACTGCAATGCTACTCTATTCCTCTAAGTCTTTTCACTCTTCCCACTAAATTTTGCTATAATTTAGCCATACACTGCATTCATCCACATATGCAATGGGGTTTTGTCCTCCTTTAAAGATAACAAAGACTTAGGGTTAGGTATGGATCTATAATCCATATTGTATCTTTATTTCTTGCTCATTCCTTGCACTTTTCTTATCGGTTTCATGCCTTCTCCATTTTTCTTATTGGTTGCATGCTAATTGCATAAGAAATATAAAAGATTCATTCTTATCCTTAATATCCTTCAGGATCCTTCTATGTCGACTCAAAAAATGGTTTACATCTGAGTTTGTGAAGGCACAAACTCATATGTTGATTCGACACATACTAGATTACTGGTGCTTGAAACATATATGATTTTGGTTTTCTTGGCACCTATTACATTATGGCTTTCTTGGCATCAACTTGTGACTCGACACCTACATATCACTTAGCTCATATGGTTCACTCAGCACTTGAAGTCACTCGGCACCTGTATCATGCTCGATACTTGATCTTCACTTGGCACCTAAAGATCACTCGACACCTATTGGAATTCTAGCTTAACACATACTATAGCTCGGCATATATAGTGTACTCAACTTCTATATGAAAATTGGTTAAGTGTGTTGACACTCAATTGTCAAAACCATTCTAAGACTAACAACCCAAATATGAGTTTTAATGGATTTTTTTCACTTCAAGCCCAATATTCCTATTAAAAATTAACAAAAATGAAAAACCAAAAATATTATTTCATAGATCTCTCAATGAAAAATCTGAAATTTGGATAAGAAAAATAATGTTTGATTTATTAAATAATGAAAGTAGGTATATTAAGTTTTCAAAAGACATAGATTAAAAAATAAAAGAAACTAGTAAATCATATCCAAAAAATATAAAATTAATATAATGTACTATAGGAGAGAGTCCTCTACAAGAATATATGAATTTTTTTTGTTTGGTATATATTTGATAGGGGAATGATGAAGGGATATGAAAATTATCAATTTACGCAAAGTTTGACTTTGAAAAGATAGAACTCACAAAATATAGATTGAAAACAATTCTTTCTTTTTTCCTGCACTAGCTCTACATGTCTTCTAACATATATTTTGAATTTAGGCCAAACAAATATTTTTTGCATATAGTTTTTTGCGGGAAGTAAAACCCCTGATCTTTAGCATTTTTAGCAATCAAAAAATCATTTAATTTTTTTTAAAAAACTTTTCAATTCTTATTCAATAAAAATTTAAAAATTACATTCATAATCTTCCTATTGTTTTACACATTTTATCAGTTTACATCATTTTCAATTTCCTAATAGAAATATCACTTTTTGGTCATTGAAGTTTATCAATTTTATTGTTGTTAACCTTTTCCTTTATAAAAGTGTGACAACTGATTGTGCTTTTACCCTTGGACTATGGAGTGTTCCAAGAAGTTACATGGAATACTACATTAGCATTCATGATCATGTGGATCTTGATTCATTCATTGGTTTGTGTGTGTGTAACCCCTTGCATGAATTTTTCTTTTGTAACTATGGTGAGGTAATTATTTCCACAAGTACAACAAGGTGGGCCTACAAATTCCACATGGTTTGGAGACGTTGCTAAGCTAGATCATTGTTGGGGAGTGGAGAATAGGGACAAAATTCTTGCAGTTGTAAGACTTGGGCTTGTTCATTCTTATTTCTCTTCTTCTCTTATTGGTGTACATGTTCACTATTAATGATGTTCACTCTCTTAGTTTTAATTATATGTCTATGTAAGCTATTAGAAGATGTAGATTCTTCTATGGATGTTATATTTATTCTTTCGATGCAATAAATTGTCTCTATCCTTGGCATGTACATTTTTGGTACTCATTAAAATGGATTTTATTTAGTTTCCTTCTCCTTTCCCCCCAAAGTTAATCAAAGAGTCATTGGTGGGATCTTGAGTTGCATCCCATGAATTCTAAGTTGCATCTAGTAACTCTAGGATTCTACATTTGCTATTGGCTACAAAAGGTCACATCCAATATTTTGAGTCATGTCTAGTTGATATTATGATTTGTATCCCAAATTCCAAGTTGGATCTAGTTGGTTATTTGTTTGAAAATGAGCATTTCTACACATGTGCTAAACCAATTCTTTTTATTTTTTAGTACCCTTTTAGGAGTTGCACCTTCCCAAGTCAAAATAGATCAACTAACAATCACTTTACTTTAAAGTAAATGTGAATCCATGTTTACCTATGCGGATAGAATGATAAATGAATTTGTATGAGTGATCATGGTAAGAATTGTACTTTGGGCTTAAAAATAGCATAGTTATGGAAATTTATATCATTGTAACTTGGGTGGACTCTTACATGTTGATCACTTAAACAATATCAAACTAGTGGACATGTGTAACTATCCCATAGACTTAGTAGTGTTCTTGGGAATATTTGGTGAAGTTGTAAGACTTATTATTGCATTATGTAATACATGTAAATGTTTAAGGTTTCAATGCTTTAACCTTTCTTTAACAAATAAAAAAGTCAAAACTTGATTAATTCTTGTGTTCAAAGATTCCTGGGTGGGGTATTACACCCATGTTGCTTATTTTTGGAAAATAACTTCTATTTTCTACCTAAGATTTAATAAATAAAAAATATATTAAAATATTTATTTATGAGAACAATAACTTATGGGTATAGATTTTCCAAAATTAGTCACAAATTTTTTGGGACATTTTATTTTATGAACGAATGAAGGGATTTTAATGACATCAAAAAATAAGAGAAGACCAAATGATCTATATAGTCTAATTTCTCCATTGACGCATAAATTTAGTTTACATCATGTAATCATTGATGTACGAACTTAGCTCACCTCAACTATGACACACGCGTGCGCACACACGCATACACACGTGCGCGCACACGCATACACACGTGCATGCATGATGCACGCACATGTGCATGCACACATGCACACACTCTCACACACATGCATGCATGTGCACACACACCCACACATGCATACACACACCCACCCACATGTGTGTGGGCGCGCGCGCACACACACACACACACAAACACACCCACACAAATGGACATGCATGCGTGCCCACGTGCCTATGCCTACACATGCTCGCACGTGCCCACACCCACACACACACTTGCACGACCACACACATGCAAGCATGTATGCACACCCACACACACACACACACACACACACTTATCTACAGATTTTGTGCTGAATTTAGAGAAAAGAAATCTATATGAATTGAGGTCCAAATGTTTAGAAGACTTTGTTTCGGCATTATTGTACTTTCTATAGGATGGACTATTGCATTCACTTGTACACAATTGGTGAATAGTTTTGCACCAATCAATCAATCATAAGTAACTATTTTTTCCTCATTTGAATATTTGTAAAGTTTTAAAAATTATTTTACTAATTAAATACATTATAGAAATATTACTCATCTCAATTGTGATTGGTTTAGTTAGATTGTTCTTATAAGATTCCTTTTTTTGGAAGCTTCCTCCATAGAAAAATTTTCAAGGCAATATTTTTAGCTATCTTTGTATGTTAGAAATAATTAGTGGCATTTTTTAATTTTCAAGAAGAAAATTTTAAATTATTATATTTCTTTCAAACCTATATTACATAAGATTTATAGATTTTTATTTAATTCAGAAATCAATAAATTTATTTTATTTTATCAAAAATTTAATAAACAAATCGATAACATAATTTAAAAATAATAAATATATAGTTGAATATATTATTTGGTTAATTTTCAAGCACATGATTTTTGGAGTTAGATCATATTTTTATCCAATACAAAACTGAATTCATTTAGATGAATACTCTTAATTGATTGTAATGATTATATAATTGGACATATACTTTTAATAAAAGATATTGTTGTCAAATGTTTATGCTATTTTTATAATAATTTTGTAATGATTTTTTAATATTTTAGATCAAAATCATCTTAGTTTTGAAGGAGCCCAAACAAGTTTTAAAATAAATGGTAAAAGTCCAAAATAACCATGGAAGAGGTAGTAAACGATCCAACAAAGGCATCCCAACCATCTAAAAAGAAGAAGATTAACAAAAGATTAGAACTAACAAAGCATAATAACTTGTGCAAGGCCTCTACAACTTCTTACTAGGCCAATAAAAAATTAACATAATTTCTAATAGTATAATTATGATAATCATAATATGCAAATATTTATAGTGATTAATCTCTATTTTTAATCAATTATTTTTCTCAGTATTTTTTTAAATGAATGAATGAGTTATTACTATTGAAAACTATTATAATTAACAATAATTTAGCCAATAGACTATTTGTGTGAGTTTTTCTCCCTAAAAAGTAATTTTACGCCATAAAATTGTTAGCCTCTATGCATTTTAACAGTCATATAAATATTTCCATGATGTTCTTGGATAATTGGATTAGATGACAATGCATAACATTAATTTATCTTAACAGTGTGTATTAAGATATATTTCTCAAATCAAGAAGTTAACTTCTCAAAAATTTGGAAATTTCCATATGATTTGAAAAATCTTTTCTTGCATGTTGATTTTGGAAAACTTCATATGCATGCCAATTTGCTTGAATGAAAAAAAAACTTTGGTTGTTTCATGACATAGACAGGAATATTAGTTACATAGGTTTTTGGATCCCAATTTTCTTTTCTTAGCTTCCAATGACACAAGTTGAGGTAGTTTTGAACTTTTATTGGTTATTAAATTTCTTTTGGACTTCCAGTGGAAAAATGTGGCAAACAAATTTAGTTATCTTAGTTAACATTGCATCTCAGAAGCTGATAAAAGTAGACCGTTTCTAATACATGCTTTGGCTTTCTTTCTAAGAAATTCTTAGTAGATATTTTATGTAATTAACTATAGTTGTTGTTCACTTTCTACCTTTTATGCTAGAGGCATCATACCTAGCATGCACCAATCTTTTTCCAAAGTTTTTGATTATAAGAAAAATTGGTTTAGAAGGAGCCCTGAAACCGCGTAAAGTAGAATATTACAACAATATACTATTAAGCTCATAGAAAAAAAATATACTTGCAGAGCCAAAAAGCCAACAACCAACAATGAAAGGCCAACCAAAACTAGCACTCCTAACAACAACATAAGAAAATAAGAACCAACAAACTTACACGAAGACAACAACAAAATGAAAAAACTAAACATCAAGACCAAAAGAAACTAAAGACATTAGACCAACTCTTTGAGGATTCCTGTTGGCAACCTTCTTGAGCTCATAGAGATAAATAGATTGAGAAGTAGTCATCAACTTTCTCTTTCTTATCCTAGTCCTTTTACCAGGACAAGAAAGCTCTTGAGTATCCATATCCTTATCAATGTCAACAACAATCATTCTTTTCTCATGGATGGTTCCCTAAAATTTACTAATCAAAACATTCATATCTTCAACTAAAGATTGCATTATCTTGAAGTTGTGCTCAAGAATATTTCTCAGAGTACCCTTGTTCTTTTCTACCCACTTAGCAAGGGCCTCCAAATTCTCCTCCAACATCTACCTGGCCACCCCATTTTTACATTTGGGGTAGTTTTATGACAAACTAGTGGATTTATTTGCTTTGTCATATTTTACAAGGCAATTTGTTTTTTTTTTAAAAAAAATTCCTGTGTTTGTCAATTTTTTGATGAAAAATTCATCAAAATTTTGATGAACACGAATGGATTTTAAAAATACATATGCAGGAGAATTCCAGCAAAGGCGCTAGTTTTAAAAATAATTAGAATAACATATCCTAGTAGTATGTAGATAGTGATATTGCTATCAAGATTTAATTGTGCGATTTTTGAGTCAAACACATTTACCCATGTTTCATGAGTAGTGATTCAACATGAATCCATCTCTCATGAGAATAAATGGAACACTTGGCACTCATTGGATCTAGGTGATGCTCATAGCGGTGAAGCATTGAGACTTCCCGAGAGGTCACCCATCCTAGTACTACCAGTTGACCTCCCGAGAAGTCTTAGTGCTTCACCCTCGTGAGCATCACCTAGATCCAATGAGTGCTAAGTGTTCCATTTATTCTCATGGGAGATGGATTCATGTTGAATCACTACTCATGAAACATGGGTCAATGTGTTTGAATCAAAAATCACACAGTTATTAAATCCTGATACCAATATCACAATTTGACTTGTGGAAATTATCTCCTACTTATCAGTATGTAGATAAACAAAGGTGAGAGAATAATCAAAATAACATACTCTAAAAACTTGCACATGATTAGGAAAATGCAAAATATTAGTAAAATATATACCAATTGCAAAATAAATAGGTTAAAGGCGAATATTAGTATGGCATGTTCCAATAAGAGCCATGAAAATAATATATACTATAAGAGAAATAAAATGTAGGTCATATCGATGCCCAATGAAATTATTCGGAATAACTTACATTGATGGAGACCCTAGAAGGAGAACCTAAGTCATTAGAGAATGTCACCTCGATGGATGTCATTGGTATAGGTAGGTAATGAAGGTAGGAAAGAAAAATAAATATTCCTCTAATACCCGATAGACACATTAGAATAACATATGATGATGTAGTGACATGTAACCAAAGGGAAACGTATCACAATAACTATGGAAGATCATTAGGATAAATTTGCACTAGCGAGATAGCCAAATTTAACTTATTTCAAGACTTGAAGAAGTTATCATAATAAGTTATACCGATATGTGCAATAAAAGAATATTAGCTTATGTGATGCCAATAAAAATATTGAAAGTGGATATGAACAACCATCAAGAAGAAATATATGTCAATGAACTAATTTTAATTTTGGGATTACCTATATCGATACTCAAATGTTGGACTACGATTATATTAGTGGGATAGAAGTCCAAAAGATATGTCGATGCCTGATGGGGTGATCAAGTTTACATGTGCTAATGTAATTTTTTAGAACTCCAACAAACCCAAGTGCATTTAAATGAACACATAAAATATATACACTGGAGAATCATTTTCAAAACTAAAAATTGCCTACACATTCTCAAATTTTGTTTGGAGATGCTAATTTTGAAAGGTTCACAAACAACATTCTCAACGTAGACGTCATTGTTAGTAAGAGAAGGGTTCAACCAACAAGGAAAAGGTAATAAGGATTTCTTCAAGATGCATAGAACATATCCATGCATGTAATTTTTATATGGTAAATGGACAAAATTACAGTATGTCTTCATGTTTTTCCCCATATTTGATGTAAATCTAGTATACTTGAAGCCTTGAGGGTTCTCATTATTTTGATGTTAAACTTCTTATAAACCCTATCTCTTTGATATTTTTGTACATTGTTAAGGACCACGACCTTCTAGTTTTTCTTCTATTGTTTTCATTATTTTGTTTAGATCAACATGCATCTAGGTTGAAGGATCAAAAGGTTACATGTGTTGGTTTATTCAAAATTCTTATCTTATTTATGCAATCAATTACATTTTTCTCTATTTTGATGCATATTTAACTTGGTAATGGATTTGATGCACTCTATAACTAATTGGAATGTGTACAATAATGAGTTAACAAATTTATGGAATAGATTTGAGAATGTTCCATGAAGTAAACTGAGAGAACCATATGAATCTCTAAAGTTTATTGTAAAACCCTCATTAATGGAGTCTTTGGTAAAAGATTTAATCATATCTTATATTTAAACCAATGCAGAGTTTTGGTTCTTGGAGTTTTTTAGCATATCTTAAGAGGGGTTTAATCTATATTTGATTTTTCATCATTTGGTTTTGTATCTCATGAGATAATTGATGCCCTAGACATATTGGACATGCATTGTATTTACAATTTTCACTTAACCATTAGATTCTGATGAGTTTTTAATATGTTTTGTAAATCTAGTTGTGCACATTCTCACTAGAGAGATTTCCATAATATTTTCATGTGTGAAATTTATCAACATCAGAGTTCTGATCTAGAAAATAGGTCATGTGGACAACACATTTGAAAGTTTAGCTATCAAAGAAGGTTGTTTATTAGTCAAGAGTTATGATAAGAGATGGAGAATGTATCATTATTACTGTGTTTGATATTTTGAATTAGGATTAAGAATCTAATAATGCACTTTCTTATTGAAAATAGGATTGATTGAATGATCATTATAACTCATGATTTGTGCATGAGAAGTTTGGATACTACAAACCATGGATCTTGGCCTAGTAGTAAGAACATGATGAACATTGGAAGGTATGAAAATAATATGATTTTGTGTTCCTAATTTATAAAGGGATATTGATTATCCTAGTTTATTTGAGCATTGGTGAAGGTATGGTGATAGGCCTTGAAGACTAGTTGATATTTGTTTAATGTATTTCCTTGAAAGCATTGTACTAAAGTGTTATGATGTGTATGGTTGAATACTATGATGAATGGATATTGATTTGGATTCATATTGCCTAAGGATTCTAGTGATAGATTGGTGATGGTTATGTTGAGTTTTTGAAAGAAGATTGTCTGGTTAATAATGCCTCTAACATATGAAAAACATGTTAATGTGATGAAATTTGGAGTTGCATTTTTTGTTTGATACCTCATGCAAGAGGTTATGATGAATAAAAATGGCTAGGATCTATATTATCCTAGGTGATTTGGTTATTTTCAATGATGCTCTACATCATATTGGTTATTTTAATCAAAACCTAATCATGTTATTGCAATACTCATCACCTTGTTAGTAACATCGATCTTTATATCCCTTGGGATCTCATCACTACTATGATCACGTATACATTTAGTTATACACATCTATCCATAAATTTTCCTATTAGTTCTGATCACAATTTATTTTTGATATGACTCATTTATTACAAGTTATACTAGTCAATCATAACATGTTCAAATACTAAGGATGTCTTTGGCCCTTAAACAACTTGTCATCTTAACATGTTATTCAATATCCTATGTAGGAATATGAACCATCAATACAAAAACACTTTTCACAAACAATGTTTGGATACTATCATCAACCAATTCTTCCAATAATTCCCAAAACATATTTGTAGGCTTGAATCTTTAGATGACATTGCACTCATTCCAAACAATTGCAACTTAAAGGATGTAACTTACATTTCCTTGTCTCTTCAATGAGGCTTCAACCCATTACCATTCTAAATCAAAACATTTTTTTTGGACTATTTATTAAGATACAAAATCAAAATCAACTTATCAAGAACTCTACAAGAAAGCTTTAAGCATTGTATTACATCAGATCCAAATAATAAAATTTAGACTTTTTTGCAATTTTCAATTTTTTTATGGCTATTTGATGATTGATTTTGTTTTCTTTCATGTTTTGGTATGAAGTGTGTTAATCTCATTACAAGATATATTGTTAGTTAGTGTCAAAACACTTAGTCATAATGTTAAGACAATAGTAACTGAGTTACTAGTACGCAGTGCTAATCGAGCTCACAAAGGAACAATGTAAACAATATTAATTGTGCTGGAAGTAAGCAATGTCAAACAAGTTTCTATGTCAACTGAGTTGAAAGTTCACATCAAGTTGTAGTGTCAACCGAGCTCCAATGAGAACAGAGTTAGCAAAATAGTTTTGTTCCAAAGTGATAATCAAGTTGGAAGAATAGTGGGACCTAAGTCAGAAGTGTTTACCAAGTGATCAACATGAAATGAGCATCCAGTATTAGTTGAGTGCTAAAGTTAGGCAAGGTGACAGTGTTGTTTGAGTATCTTCAACATCACCTAAGTAAGCCATTGGTAAAAGACACAAATTTGTCAATTGTAAATCATATGTATGAGTTATCAGTAGAGCTTCAAATTGATCTACACATCTTGAAGGTGCTACAAGATAACTGGGACAAGACATTGTCTATAATTTTGAAGGTATACAAAGATTTTCTTTCTCATTTTAGTATAACCTTGTAAATTTTTGGCTTTTGTAACAAAAAAAATGGGGAGAAGAAGATGTACAGGGGAAAAGATGATGTAAAAAGGGGAAAGTATATAGAGAAAGTATATGTACATACTTATACACATGTAAAGAGAGAATATGTACAACATGAAAGATATGTAAAAAGCATAAAAACAAAAACAATTTTGAAAAATCAAAAACAAAATTTTCAGTGCAAACCAAGTTGTAGAGACTTCAATGCAAACTGAGCTACAGAACAAAGCATACTCAAAGGGGGAGTTTGATTGAACAAGTTTTTTAGATCTTATGTATGATAATTATTTTGGTCACTAATTCCAAAGGGGGATATTGTTAATCTCATTGCAAGATATATTGTCAATTAGTATCAAAACACTTAGTCATAATGAAAAGACAATAGTAACCAAGTTACTAGTATCCAATGTTAACCAAGATCACAAAGGAACTATGCACACAATGTTAACTATGTTTGAAGTAAGTTGTAGTAACTTGGTAATATTTTTCTAAATTAGTTGTGTTTTAGCCAACCTGTGATGGAATTATTTGGATAGATATAAGTTTAAGGCATTTTGTTTATCTAAAAGATATCATTCATTGTATTATCATTCCAGCATTAGAATACAAGAGAGCCAATTGTTTGAAGGTTACAAGCATTCCAAGGAAAGGAAGATACTTATCTATCATAGTCAGGTGATAAATTTACTTCAATGGATCTTCATCAGCAATCACAGTTCAACATTAGAAATCAATCCATTGATTCATCCTAGTAGGTGCATTAGTCCCAAATCCTTTAACCAAGTGGGCCTAATAGTCCTTTGTAGAAACTCCTAAAATAGTGCATACTTAACTGCATTGTATTAATCCTTTCATAAGGTGTACCTAACAATCCTTATTTCTCTTAATCAAGTAAGATCATTAGAAGTGATCATTTGTAAGCCTTAACTGGCCAACTTTATTGCTGCAGTAGTGAGGTAGTGTGGGTGTCATCCTTGTAGACACCTAAAATTCTTTAGAAAATAAAGTATTTTTATTTTCTAAAAAAGTTCCTGATGACATCATCATTTATTAATTAATTAATTATTTAATTTATTTATTTATTTTTATGCCATTAAATCCCTTTATCTTAATTTAAAATATTTAATTAAGGAATCCCTCCCAAAAATGTTTAAATCTTATTTAAACATTATTAATTAATTAATTAATTAATTAATTGACCAAAAAACCCAAAATAAATATTTAATTTATTTTTTGCCCAAAACTTGGCCAAATTTCTTAAGATCACTAACCTCTTCCAAAATCTTCTAATCCTTCTTTAATTTCGATTAAAGGCTAATCTCATCACTTTCTACCCTTAATCCCAACTCAAAATATTTAATTAAGGTTAAATATTAATCCTCATGTTTATTAAAAATGTTTTAATGAATATCTCCTCAACCCAAACCCATGAAATAAGTAAAACTTTATTTATTTCTTAAAAAAACCTTTTATCCTCATCCTAGGAAATTCTAGACTCTTCTAGAAGGACTTTATCCTCTTCCTAAGCCTATCTCTAAACCTCCATTTTAGCCTAATCCACCCCATCCACCAATATTAACCAAGCTTAGTCTAATCCTAAATCACCTCTAATCCCCCCCCCCCAACCTTGTCACATTCCCTAAGCAAGCTTAAGACTTTCCTAAGCCAAGCAAAGTCAAAAATCTCAACTCCCTCCAAAATATCCCAACCACCCAGCCATGAATGCTCTTAAAAGGCCATAAAGACTCTTACAAACCCATTCATTTCTCTTACAAGCCATTTCTGAGGGTCTTTAAGGCCTTGAGCCTCCTTTGTTGACTCATCCTTGCCCTTTCTTCCATCCACTCACCCTGTGACATGTGTCACTCTCTGATTGGCTGTAAGGAAGCACAATCCATGTGCTCTCCTCTCATGCAATCTAAGCCCTCCATGAGCTTTTCCCCATCCTTGCATCTTAGCCCTCAAACCCTCAATCCCTTAGCTTATAAATTGAATCCCCCTCCAAACAATTTCATCACAACATTTAAGCCAAAGTTATAATGCTAGTTTGAGAAACAAAGTCTTTAACCATACCCTTATAATGCCAAATTGAGAGCTCACAAAGCTACCAATTTGCCATTACCCATTCCCACCCTTGAAGCAAACTTAAGCCCTTTGAGCATACATACCAATCTTTTACTTAGACTCATCTACAAAGCAAAGAGCTAATTCCTATTGGGAGAGTCCATTCATTTCGCTCACATTCCTAATTACGGGTTCCTCTTTAGTCTCTCATATATGTTATATTGATCTTGTTAGTTAATGCTTTGTTCTCTTAATAGATTAGTGTTTCTTGCTAACATATTAGTATATACATTTTGGCACGCCTGGTGGGACCCCCGCTATGGGTCATTTCAATTCATGTTTTGTTCCATCTAATGTTTTTTGTTGTTTGAGTGAGTTGTAGGGTGTTTTCCTTATTTTGTAGGTTGAAGGGTGCACTTGGGAAGAAGACATACCCTCTAAAATCCAAAAATAATAAAATAAATATTTTATTTTTTTTGAAAAAACTCGCGCATTTCAGTTCTATTCGCACAGTGTTGTCTTCGCAATTCAACGTCTCCGCAGATTGGCATTTGTGCCTAGTGAATTGTTGTCTGCACTTGGTGAACTGTCATCTCTGCAACCTCAACCATCATCTCTGAAGTTTGGCGTCTTTGCCTGGTCTACTGTTGGTTGTGATGCCACCAAACTATCATCTCTGCAATCTTATCTGTCATCTCTGCAGTTCAGTGCCTCCGCCAGATACTCTGTTATCTCTGTCGTCGCCTCTAATCTTCTGTCATCTCCGCTGCTGCTAAACTGAATTGTTGTCTCCGCAGTTCAATGTCTTCGCCTAGTTTCTTGTTTTCTATGCCGCCAAACTAAACTGTCATCTCCGCCTCTTTCTTTGTCATCTTCGCAGATTGGCGTCTCCGCAGTTTAGCATCTCCAAAAATTGGCATCTCTGCAATTCAGCATCTCCAGAGTTTGGCGTCTCCGCCTGATGAACTGTCGTCTCCGCCTGTTATTGTTGCATTTTTGTTTTAGCATCTTTGTTCCTGCACTTTTTATTTTATTTATAAAATTTTAAAAAAAAGAGTATAAATCAAATTTTAACTTTTGGTAGTTCCATAGAGTAGAGGTTTTTCTAAGCATTTTTACGCCTAGGAAAAAGAACAAAAAAAGTTGATTTTATTTTCCCCATAGTTAAGCTTCAAATTTTGAGATTTTTGGGTGACTAATCAAATTGACTTTTGTAGCTTTGCAGGTTGGAGCATCTATGAAACCACTAACCATGTTTCTTGCAGGTTCTCCTTACATGGTTTAATGCTCTTGAAAAATAAACTTGAATGTTTAAACATTTTTCCTCTGAATGAATGTTGCTCAAGCATAATCTTGAATGCCATGGATTAAAATCAAT
Source organism: Cupressus sempervirens (assembly GCA_028749045.1). Lineage (NCBI taxonomy): Eukaryota > Viridiplantae > Streptophyta > Pinopsida > Cupressales > Cupressaceae > Cupressus > Cupressus sempervirens. The sequence goes on from CM053792.1 coordinate 425,446,312, forward strand.
ATTTCTTGGAATGCATGCTTAAAACAAACAAACTCAATCTTGAATGCAAAGGATCAATTAACCATTGCAATATCTCACACTTTAATTTTGGGCATAAAAAGAATCCACATTTTAGAAAATTTTAAAGTTATAAAAACTAATTAAAGACGCTTTGAGTGAGTTTGTAGTTGGACTCACCCTCTTTAATCACCCATCAATTTAACCATTGGTTGCAATTTCAACGCCATCTATGGGGATGGGTCTACCTAAGAGGGTGTTAAGTGCTTCACACAAATCAAACTCCACTCACTTGGGTTTTTAGTGGTTTTTCTAAGTTAAAAAATCTCTTGAATGAGCATTAGTCTTGCTGACACTTCATTTAGGCATAAAAAATTGAACAAATCTTAATGTGGAGGGCCTCCGGGCGCACGCTTGATAATCAAGTTTCACACATCTTTGTTTTGGGCTTAAAACAAAATCACACCAACTCTTGAATGTCTTAAAAGAAATTAATCAATACTTGACGTGGAGGGCCTCCGGGTGTGTGGGTTTACTTTCTTTTTGACCCTAACTCTTCTTCTTGTTCGCATTCTTCGATCGATTTTGCTTTGTTGGCGCATTTCAAAGTTGGAATTGAACATTTGCATCTTAAACATGAGTGCTTGCAAAGTCTAGATCAACACACATAAGAGTCACTTGGTAAAAGAACAAACATGTTTTTTAGCCCAAGATCATCCAAGTCTTCTCTCCCCTTGTCGTCTTTTGAGGCCATCTTAAATGCATAAGATTAGGATCCAAAATCTTGATTAAGTTTTAGGAGGCCTGCTTGGGGATTTCATCACCCCTTGGGACGACCTCAACTCCAGCGTTCCGACGGAGTTTAAAATCAGGAGGTGAATCCAAAGACACCTCTCTTGAAATCAAGATTTTCTCACTGGGGCTAAGCCTCAAGGAACCTTATACCCTTGAGAAGTGAAAGAGGAGAAGTGGGTTACCGCTCCTTTTGGCTGTGTGACATCTTTTTAGTTTCATCTATGGAAATGGGCCTCATGTACCTTGAGTATATCAAGGACTCCCTAGCTAAACCAACTGTCAGCCTTGCAGACAACCATCTAGGGTGTTAATGTGTTTGAAGTGACTGATCAAAAAATTTGTAAAACATACACACTCCTCGGCGCAAGTATCACATTTTGAGAATCAAAAACTTCTATCTGGTTGTTCCTATCTATTGCTTGATTTTTTAACTTGTTGAATGAATGTTTGCCAAACTTGGTCAATCCTAGCTTAGGGCATACTTACCGTAGTCACTACCTGTTCCAAAATTCGAACGAGTTGAAGCAAAACAACCGAGATCTCTCAAAGCCAAGTAGATTCAAGAATTCATGTCAGAACAACCCAAACCCAAATAGAAGTTTCATAAAGCCAAACTCAAGCCATCTCAGGCATACCAAGAACTTTCAGCCAAGAGAAAGGAAATAACACCAAGCCCTCAAATTGTCAAACTCCACAAAGCAGAGGACAAAGCTGCCGACAAAGCCCTTCAAGATACCTGGTTAGATCGCACTATCCAACTTAACCAACATCTAGGAGTTAACCCTGCTTATGCCTTACCAACTAGGCATGATTTCTATCATTAGACCCCCTTGTTTCTCTACATCGTCTTGCATAAGCTTCACTTTAGAGTCATCCTTGTAGGAAAGCCAACCATCTTTAGTTCTCCCCTTAAGCATTTTAGCTCATCCATCTCATTTAGAACCAAACCATCTAGCCAGCAATCCAAAAAAAATTCACATCCAAGCCTTCAAAATTGTTGTCACTTTGCCAAGAGTTTGCCATTCCTAACATCTTCCAAATCCACCAATCTCACCAAGGTTATCCCTTTGACAGAGCTTTTTCTAGGGTAATCTAGCTTTGTCACTTGTTATCCCTCATCACCTTGAGCTAAAGGTTGGGATCCACAAGTGGTCAATCTCGTGTTCTTCCTAAAGGATCATTAGTCTATCCTTAAGTTGACACAATCACCACCAAGCTTGTACATAGGGAAGCAAACCTTTCATGATTTGGAAACATATCTTTGAATTTAGAATCCCCAATCCAATCCTCCTTAAGTTTTGTCATATAGCTTTGCCTCAACCTATGAAATCATTTGCATAGAAAAGCCTTCCCCTTTTGCATCCATTAGCATTGTTGCATCTCATCCCTAGGAAACATTTTGCATTTTCATGCCACCCGTCACTCGCTTAGGCAAGAAGAAGAAGGAAACAATGGAGCCCTATCATTTGGATCAAATAGCTTCACTCCCCTTGAGCAGTCAACCATTCTTCAGCCTAGAGAACACTATACCATCACCTACTAACATTGAAGCTTTCATGAACCAACCAGGAAATGCAGTATTAGTGAATGCCATTATAGACAAGAACAAAGAAACAATCATGGCTAACTTTCGAAGGGACAACATCGGAGTCTTCGACTTTGGAAGACCTCCTCCCTTATCAGAACCATCTCACCCATTGTTTGGGCAACTACCACTCCCAATAGGCTCTTATGATTCAAATTATCCTCAATATGAGCCAAAAGAAGAGCCTCAAACCAATCCTTATGATCCAACAGACCCAAACATACCAGCCTCCACTCAAGTTGAAATCTCCCTTCCATAAGCCAATCCAGCCACCACCACTCCACCATTGGTCCATACCACTCCATCCCAAACCCCCTTCGCCCAAAACACCTCATCATTCACTCCCTTCACTATTGTCCTTGGAGCTCAGTGCCATCAACCACAAATCCACAAGCTACTACCCTCACTCCACAAAGCTATCAAACCCCACAAGCTACTACCAATGTTTTGCCAAGCTCTCAAGTGACCCAAGCTCCTGCCACCACTCTGCCAAGCTTTCAAATCTAGCCACCAAGCTATCAAACCCCATCAATTCCATTTCCAAGCTTTCAATTCTCACCACCTCCACCAACAACTAATCCATTACCTCCTATTACCAACTATTTTTCTATGCCACTTCTAGGAGGAAATCCACCACCACCAACCACCAATTACTTGGCCTCTTTTGCCATGCAGATACCTTCCCAAATGGGGGCACAACCCACATATATTGCTCAAACTCCTCAAATCCAAAGTCAAGTTTCAAAAGCTCCCCAATCCTTTCCCTAAGCTTCACAACCATCTTATACCTTACCTCCACATAGCAATCCATTTATCCCACAACCAGCTTATGTTCCTCAATCCCAACCTCAAATCCAATATCAACAACAAGCCTCACAACACATGCAACAATATGTGCCACCTCCACCTCAGCAACCCATCATCCACCATTCAGTTTCCCAAGCCATGTACAATCCCTACCAGCCCATACCTCAAAGCCATCCACATTCCATTGCCCCATCTAGCACATACCTACCTCAGGGCACTCCTACATTGGGGGCACCCCAACCATCACCCATTAATTCAGAATGGGAAGCCATGAAGATAGCTTTGAAGAACATCTAGGAGGGAAATGATCCAAAAACCTTCAAGTTTGAGAATGTGTGTCCTTACCCATTTGATAGAGCCATTACCATGACACCATTTCCCAAACACTTTAAGATACGCAAGTTTGACAAATTCAGAGGAAAAGGAGACCCTGTCACACATATCAAAGAATTTTACATGCACTGCCAAGAAGTGGTATACGGTGATGTCTTTCTCTTGCGTCTCTTTCCCAAAAGCTTGGCCAGACCAGCTCTTGAGTTGTTTTATAGAATCCCTTATGGCACAATTAAAAATTTTGTTGAATTATCTGAGGCATTTGTAGCCCAATATGCCCATCTTGTTGAAACAGAACTATCAGTAGTTGATCTTGTCCACACTAAGCAAAAAGGTGGAGAAAGCCTTCTCAAATATCTGCAAAGATGGAAAACCCTTACCACCCGCATATTTTGCACCTTGCCAGAGCACCATTTGGTGAAAATGTTTATTGATAATGCCCATCCCAGCTTGGCTCACCACATGACCATGAACTGTTTGTAGACCTACAAAGATATCAAAGAGAAAGGAATGATCCTTGAGCAAGGACTCATTAAAGATGGTGTGGTCAAGATTTACAAGGAGGCCAACCAAAATCAATCACATTCCAATGACAAGTCTAGGTATTGGAACAAAAACAAGCATGCTGCAACAGATGGCGTCACTGACACCAAACATGTGAATATTGTTGGTCCTTCTCAAAACCAATCCAACCCACCATATCAACCAAACAATCAACAAGCTATCAACTACCAACAGCAGAATAACCAAAGCTATCAAAACCATAATACAAGACCCAACTTTCAAGGGTCTGGCAATCAAGCTAATGCCATCAATGTAGTTGCAGGGAAAAAGCCCAGATTCCAACCTGCACCTAGAAATTATACACCCCTTGGTGAACCTTTGGATGTCATTTTTGAGAAATTGACTAAGGAAAACCTCATCAAATTTCCTCCTACCCAACAAATTGACCCAGACCAATCCAAAGCTGCATGGTACAAAGATAATGAGTACTGCAAATTTCATAGGGTAAAAGGTCACACTACCCTCAGATGCATGAAACTAAAAGATTATGTGCAGGACCTCATTGATCGGAAAGAAATCATCGTTGGTGCCCAAACCTCTCCCAATGCAGGCTTACAAATTTATCAAAATGCTTTTCCTCCTCACAACAACCAAAATCTTGGAAAAGCACCTATCCAAACCAAAAACAGCAACACCAACAACCGCTAGCCAAACCAACAGCATGGGAAAAACAATGACCACACTTCATCCTTTATAGATTATGGTAGCCTCATAGGTTGTATATCCGAGAAAGAGCCTTCTGTCAATGTTATCAATATCCAAGGCCCAAACAATGAGTGTGCAGTCACCACTCAAAGAGCGCAATTTAACATCGCAGGCCCACTAGTTTCACCAGCACCATCAGCTCCATCAAAAAGCCAGTACAATATCTTGGAACACCTTGGAAAAATGCTAGCCCAAATCTCCATTTTAGACCTTCTCCGCACCAGTCCTGTATACAAGAACATCCTTGACAGTGCTCTCATAGAATCCCATATCCCTTCAGATATCAACGCTACTGATTTTCGTAATCTCGTTGGACACCTATCCTCCTCATGTGCCCTATCATTCAAACCCACTGACATACTGGTGGTCGAGCTAGATCACACCCTTCCGCTTCACATAGCCATTATGGTATCCAATTTTTCCATAAAGAGAGTAATAATAGATAATGGATTAGCCTTGAATATTTGCACCCTAAAATTCATAAAACAAGCTGGGTATACTAAGGCAGATATCATCAGTGAGGTTATCACCATCAAAGCTTATGACAACTTGGAAAGAACCATAGAAGGAACTATTTTGCTGCCAATCAAGGTTGGGCCAGTCATCCAAGAAACACTTCACCATGTTATTGATCTAAACCTACCATTTAACATCCTCCTCGGTCACCCATGGATTCATGCCATAAAAGCCATTCCATCCACTTACCATCAGTGCGTCAAATTTCTACATCAGGGCACTGATGTAACCATCCATGTCGATCCAAAACCCTTTGCTTAATGCAATGCGGTTGAAGCTTCATATGCAAACCATTGCCCTAGAATTGATATTGGCACAGCCATTGCCAGCTCATCCCACACTTGTAATGACCCAGAAACCATCCTCGCCTCCACCCTATCTACTATGAAGATCAATAACAAAGGTCGTGGAGAGTATAGTATTCAGATGCATTTGCTATCAGGGCACTCCCACTTGATCCACATGCTCATGGGCAACCAACATATCACAAAGCTAAGGAGATTCCACCTCCTCATTACAAACAATTTGGCCCAACAACCTTTGTATACTCGAAAATTCCTCTTCATGAGGAGCTCACTCTAAATATCAACAATTGGTTACATAAGGATGCACCTCCAAGAAATCAAGCACGCCTTGATCACTTCAGCCAGAAGTATCTCCAAGAACATAAGCTCATCACTGACAAATGGAACTATCAAGGTGGTGGTCTAGGACCAGAAGAAAGAGGCATGCAATGCCCCATCGAAGCACACAAGTGGGAATCGAAGTCAAGTCTTAGCTTTAGCATACCCATAATTGGGGGCACCAATACAAATGGTCACGCTTTTTCAAACATTCACCGTGACCTTGTCAAAATCGAAGACATTCCTGAGGAAGTTGAAAAGAGAGCCTACAACGATATCCTAGACCAAATCTTCCTCGGAGACTCTGTACTCCAAGAACTATCCATCCATTTCATTGACCTACCACTCACCCATCCACAACTCATAGATTGGGACCAACCAACCATCATACACATTGATGAGTTCACATCAAAGGAAGTGCTTCTAAGATTCATGGGAGTTGAAACACCTCATAAGAAAAAAAAGCCAGATTCTGCCTCTATCTATAAGCTAGATCCCAAGGGGTATTTTGGAGAAAATCCCCAACCTAGTTCTGATACACCCAAAATTGGAACTAAGGTGAATTTGAGACTAGCTAAGGTAGCGAAGAGAACCCCTCAGCAAGAAAATCCAGAGTCACAAGCAGAACATGAGGATTTAGCATTGCCTCTTCAAGATAACTGACTAGAGGTGTCTTCTATTCTAATTGAAGATACTAGAGAAGTCAACATTGGTTCTTCAGAGATCCCCAGACTTGTTCACATTGCTACATCCTTATCACAAGACCAAGCTAACCTCCTCTTTGAGGTCTTAAGAGAGAACATTGGCCGATTTGCATGGTCATATCAGGACATGCCAAGACTTGATCCAAAGCTTGTAGTTCATCATCTTGTAGTCGATCCAAAGATCAAGCCTGTCAGACAAAAGCTTAGAAAAATGCACCCCAAGGTAGCATTACTGGTCAAAGCTGAATTAGAAAGAATGTTAGCTGCTAAGGTTATCTAACCTATCGAATACTCAAAGTGGATCTCCAACATGGTCCCTGTCACTAAGCCTTCCAGTGACATCAGAATCTGCACTGATTTCAGAGATCTTAACAAAGCTTGTCCAAAAGATGATTTTCCCTTGCCCAACATACATATGATTGTGGATCTTACAGTTGGACATGAAATTTTGTCCCTCATGGATGGATTTTTTGGGTATAACCAAATCAAGATTGCAGAAGAGGATTAGCATAAGACAACATTCACTACCCCTAGGGAACCTTTTGCTACAACATGATGCCTTTTGGTCTAAAGAATGCTGGGGCTACCTATCAAAGAGCTATGACAGCCATTTTCCATGATCTTATCCATAACATTTTGGAGGATTATGTGGATGATATCTTGGTTAAATCTCACATCTTCATGGATCATCTTACTAACTTGGACAAAGTCTTTGATAAGTTAACCAAATATCATCTCATGCTGAATCCCAAGAAATGTTTCTTTGGGGTCACATCTGGCAAGCTTCTAGGCTTTATAGTTTCTAAGCGAGGTATAGAGATCAACCCCAAGAAGGTCAAGGCTATCTTAGACATGCCTCCTCCCCAGACATTGTGGCAGCTTCACTCTCTTCAGGGAAAGCTTCAATCCGTCTGGTGCTTCATCTCCTAGCTTGCAGATAAGTGTACACCATTTGCACATTTACTGAAGAAGGATGAGAACTTCAAGTGGGATCCTTTATGTCAGCGCAACTTCGATCAGCTCAAGCAGTATCTCACAAATCCCCCTATCTTGGTTCCACCAATTCCTGGTCATCCCTTGATCTTGTACATATCAGCAATGCCTACTGCTCTAGGAGCACTTCTAGCACAGCTTGATGACTACAGCAGAGAAAGAGCCATCTACTACATCAGTAGAAACCTAGTTGGTTATGAACTCAATTGTACTCCTATGGAAAAAGCTTGTTTGGCAATTGTTTTCTCAACTCAAAAGCTTCGCTACTACATGCTAAGTCATACCATCCAACTAGTCTCCAAGATAGACCCTCTCAAATATATGCTCTCTAGAACAACACTTATAGGCCATCTGGTCAAATGGGTTATGCTCCTTAGCGAATTTGACATCCAATATGTGAACAGAAAGGCAATCAAAGGGCAAGCTATAGCAGCTCATCTAGCTGATGCGCCTCTAGTAGATGCATATCCTTTGATCACAGAATTTCCAGATGAGCATATCTGTCTAATTGAAGAATAGCCCCCATGGAAACTTTATTTTGATGGCTCACACACATCTCATGGATCAGGGGCAGGAATATTGTTGGTCACACCTCAAGGAGATTACATTCCAAAAGCCTTCAAGCTATAATTCCCTAGCACCAACAATATAGCTGAATATGGAGCTCTCATAGAAGGATTAAAGATAGCTGCAGAATGGAATATTACTAAGTTACAAATCTTTGGCGATTCTCAGCTCATCTTCAAGTAAGCCCTAAATGAATATCAAACCAAAGATGAAAAGCTATTACCCTACAAAGAGCTAGTTGATCAGCTAACCCATCATTTTATAAAGCTTCAGTTTACACAAGTGCCTCGAATTCAAAACAAGGCAGCAGACGCTATGGCTACTATCGGCTCACTCTTGGAAATTCCCCAAGTAGCTACATAGTATGAGTTGTTAGTTGAGTAGCTCCTCACACCTGCCTATGTGAATGAGGATTCAAACCATGTTAGTATCTTGGTTGGTCCCCAATCCCCTTGGTACCATGAGATTTACGCTTACCTTAACGATGGTATCATATCCCCTCACCTCACACATACCCAACGCCAGAACCTCATTCGAAAATCATCCCGCTATGTTATCATAGCCAATACCCTATATCGTCAGGGTTATCACAATACTCTCTCTCGATGTTTAGATGAAAATGAGGCCGTGATGGCGTTAAAAGAAGTACACTCCAGACTTTGTGGTGCCCACACGAGTGGTATTATCCTAGTGCAACAAATCCTTAGAGCGGGCTACTATTGGCCTACCATTGAAGAAGACTCCTGTGACTTTGTCAGAAAGTGTCTCCCATGTCAGCAGCACACAAATCTTTTGCACACTCCAGCACAAGATCTACAGCCTATTGCACCACCTTGGCCTTTCGCTTGTTGGGGCCTTGATCTAGTTGGAACTATCACACCTCTCTCATCTGATGGACATAAATGGATAATAACAGCTACAAACTATTTCACTAAATGGGTGGAAGCAGTCCCCCTAGTCTCAGCTACAAGAGTTCAGGTCTCCAATTTCATCTTGTACCACATTGTTTGCCGCTTCGGCATCCCATCCACCATCTTCACTAACCACAGAGGTAACTTTGAAAATCTCAACATGGAAGAATTATGCACTTCCCTCTGCATCCATCACCACTTTTCTAGCCCATATTTCCCACAAGGTAACGGCCAGGCAGAGACAACTAACAAAACCCTCCTCAAAATTCTAAAGAAAGTTGTCAGTGATTTCGACCGCAATTGACACCTACAAATAAATCCAGCCCTATGGGCCTATCAAACCTCCTTCCATACATCCACATGCACAACTCCATACTCCCTAGTCTATGGTGCTGAAGTGGTACTACCCATAGAGGTTGAACTTTCCTCCTTGCGCATATCTTTGCAAGGGAAAATATATGATGAAGAATACAGAGTAGCTAGACTCACCCAGTTGGATCTCTTAGACAAGAAGCGACAACAAGCCTATGATCATCTCACAATCTATCAAACTCATCTCAAAAGAAATTTCAATAAGAAGGTGCTTCCACAAAACTTTCAGCCGGGCGACATGGTCCTCAAAGAAAATATGAAAGTCCAAGTTGATCGAGAAAAGAAAGGCAAGTTTGAATCTACCTGGCTTGGTCCTTATGTTGTCACTGCCTCCTTTGGCTCTGGAGCCTATCAGCTATCTACACCAGAAGGAGAACTCTTGAATGATCCTACTAACATCATTCATCTCAAGAAGTTCTATGCTTGAAGATCCTTGGTATACCCAGCTTTTGAAAAATACAAAAAAATAGTAAAGAGAAATAAGCGTCCAATGGTGAAAACTTGGCAATTCAAGCGCCTTGGATAGGTACCTTGGTGAAAATATGGTAATTCAGGTGCCTTGTGTACTAACACTAATCCATTATCTATCACTATCCTGTTCCTCATCCATCCATTCACAATCCAATAAAACACCTGCTTGTTCCCTTGGTGTTCCGACCAAATATCCAAAATCTAATGAAGCTTGTAAATACCTCATGTACAACTTGTAAATCTTGTACTTGAACTTGTAAATCTTGTATCATCCCTTGTATCATAGCTTGTATATCCAAATCTTGTCCAAAGCTTGTACCATATTCCAGCTTGTATTATATGCAAAATCTTGTATCCTAGCTTGTATCCTATCACATGCACACAAAGAATCCCATTTTCCTTAAGCTTTTCGCAAACCATCTACCTATCCGCCTATCAAGTATTATAGACATCCCACCCTTCACAAACATTTCCATCTCACAAAAATAAAACATGAACAACCTTGTACATTTGTAACATATCTTGGTTTGTCAGCTTGTACATCCTCTTTAGCTTAGTCCCATTGTATTTATCCAGCTTTCGTGTCAGTTCCTCCTTGATTAGCTTCTTGCACACATCACACAAATCTTGGTTAGCTATTCCAATGCATCCTTTAGCTATATCTCTTGTCACCAAAGTGTTATCCTTCTTAGTTCAGCTTGCCAGATGCATCACTCATCGAGATCCATCAGTTTAGGTGCTCTCCGATAGATCCTTCTAGGATATAGCTTTTCTGATGTTTGATCTTGGTCCTTTAGTACCTCATCCTACTCATCTCGTTGGCAAATGGTTCTCTTTTGGATTTTCTCTTTCTTTTGATATGGAATCTTCCCTTTTGGGTCTTGCAATATCTTTTCCAAGCAATCCTTTTGTTCCCTCCTCAAGGTTGCCATGATCTTCCATATCATGGTCTACTGTGAATGGGGCAATCTGAGCGTAAGGTCTTGATCAAGTCTTTTGTTTTTTTTTCTTTTCTACTTGTGGGTTACCCAGTGTTGGTTCCACGCTGCTTCCTCCGGGACTCATGTGTGATGCTGGGGCAATCCTTGCGTGTTTGTTTTGAGTTAGTTCCTCAGTCCTCTGGACGGTTGGTGAAAAGGCCTTGATGTTCTTGGTAACCTTGGCAATTAACCAACAGTCCTATAGCAAATCTAGTGCTCAACTACATGGTGGTACTTCTCTTTGAAGTATCTCCCTACTCAAAAAGCTTCAATGGTTTCTCTTCATCTCCATTATTCCCCATCCATATCCAGCATATGTCTCTCCTACCCCAGCTTATGTATCAGTATCTCTTTAAATCAATCATCACTCTTAACTTTAGGGATCCACAATCCTAGTCTTAGGGATTCACCAATCCAATCAATCCACCAAGCCTCATCTTTCGAGATCCACAATCCTAGTCCTAGGGATCTCTGAAACCCATCTTCCGCCAATCTGACTCTTTGAAATCCTGTTGCATCAACTTTATCATCCCATCATCCCTTCCCTTATCCTGGATTCCTTTTTATGGCGCTCCACTCCTTCATTCTCCATCTCCCTTGAAGTCTTAAGCTTGCTTCCTCTTGTGCATTTGATTCTCCTTTATCATTCTCCCATAGTGAGAGTTTGAGCTAATTCAGCCCCTTCTCTTTGCCAATCTGAGTCTCCTTGCTCATCCCAGATTCTTGATTTTTTCAAGAAGCTGTCGAGCCTCACTTTCTCTCCCTGCCGCCTTCTTGAGGGGGCATCTCGCAGTCCATTCTCTCCTCTTCTGCTCTAGCCTTGGGCATCTTATTTTCTTATTTTTGATGCCATGCTAGTTGCGGCATCACATCAAAGAGGGGTAAAATGTAGACACCTAAAATCCTTTAGAAAATAAAGTATTTTTATTTTCTGAAAAAGTCCCTGATGACATCATCATTTATTAATTAATTAATTATTTAATTAATTAATTTATTTTTATGCCATTAAATCCCTTTATCTTAATTAAAAATATTTAATTAAGGAATCCCTCCCAAAAATGTTTAAAGCTTATTTAAACATTATTTCCTTATTAATTAATTAATTAATAAATGGACCAAAAAATTCAAAATAAATATTTAATTTATTTTTTGCCTAAAATTTGGTCAAATTCCTTAAGATCACTAACCTCTTCCAAAATCTTCTAATCCTTCTTTAATTTCGATTAAAGGCTAATCCCATCATTTTCTACCCTTAATCCCAACTCAAAATATTTAATTAAGGTTAAATATTAATCCTCATGTTTATTAAAAATGTTTTAATGAGTATCTCCTCAACCCAAACCCATGAAATAAATAAAACTTTATTTATTTCCTAAAAAACCTTTTATCCTCATCCTAGGAAATTCTAGACTCTTCTAGAAGGACTTTATCCTCTTCCTAAGCCTATCTCTAAACCTCCATTTTAGCCTAATCCACCCCATCCACCCATACTAACCAAGCTTAGTCTAATCCTAAATCACCTCTAATCCCCAATCCCCCCCCCCCCCCCCCCCAACCTTGTCACATTCCCTAAGCAAGCTTAAGACTTTCCTAAGCCAAGCAAAGTCAACAATCTCAACTCCCTCCAAAATATTCCAGCCATGAATGCTCTTACAAGGCCATAAAGACTCTTACAAACCCATTCATTGCTCTTACAAGCCATTTATGAGGGTCTTTAAGGCCTTGAGCCTCCTTTTTTGACTCATCCTTGCCCTTTCCTCCATCCACTCATCCTATGACATGTGTCACTCCCTGATTGGCTGTAAGGAAGCACAATCCATGTGCTCTCCTCTCATGCAATCTAAGCCCTCCATGAGTTTTTCCCCATCCTTGCATCTTAGCCCTCAAACCTTCAAGCCCTTAGCCTATAAATTGAATCCCCTCCCAAACCATTTCATCACAACCTTTAAGCCAAAGTTATAATGCTAGTTTGAGAAACAAAGCCTTTAACCATGAATATTTTTATTGTTTCTCTTATTCCTAATTTTTAGCACATTTGTTATCTATTTTGTTCAAAGTGCTTTTTGAACACTTCAATTATTGTATATGGATTTTAGAATAGAAAACTATATATTATTATAATATAATCAATTATTTATATTTCTTATTTTTTAGAACTATTCTAGATAGTTTGTTTGATTAGAAAGAAATACATTGAATTTTTTTTAAAAATATTTTAATCATTTACTTTAATTATTTATTACAACTCTCAGATAGTGTTATTCCCTCCAATTCTTCAACTTTTGTTTGAAAGATTTATAATATTTTAATATATTAAATTTTTTTATGTTGTATTTATTTCATTCTTCCATTACTAATATTTATTAAATAGTTCTTTCAATTATCATTATTTAAATTTTAATATTATATTATAATTTTTAAAAAAATTATTATAAAAAAATTGAATACATTTCTTATCAAATTATATAGCATAATACACAAAAATTATTGTTTCAATTATTATATTTAATAATATATTGTCAAAGTATAAAAATTATTATTCAACTTATTTCTTATATATTATAATGTGTGAATCTTATGTGAATTAATGTGTTGGTTACAAAAATTGATGCTTCTTAATTTGAACAATTTGCCACAACTACATGATTGTACAAAATCAATTATATATAAAATATATTTGAAAAATATTGAATATCACTATTAAAAACTATGAAAGTACACGTTAATATATTTGATACATATAATAAATATATAATAAAATTACAACTAAATTTATATCAAAATTAAAGCTAATACTAGTAAAGGCATGTACTAAGCCACTATGTGGCACTTGTTATGTGTTGTGAATTATTATTATTGTTTATTAATCATTAAGCTTGAGTAGACTCAAACTCAAGACCTCCCAAATAAGAGGCTCACAATTTTCTTGTTATGTTATAGGCTCTTGCCTTTAGTATGATACATTAGTAATTATTAGTTAGGAATTAAATTAAATAATTTGCAAAAGAAATTTTCAATATATTAGTTAATTATTTTTTTCTTTTTAACAATGGAAAAATAGATAATATAATTTGGAATTTTTTTTTTCACTAAAAGAGGGGTAAAATTTTTAATGAATATCAAAGAGAGCTGAACAACACAAGAAACAAAGAGAACTACATAGCTTTATCTTGGTCCACAAGTTGAACTAGCATCTGAGATAAATCAAGGGGAAGCATCCTATGATCAAGAATATTCCAAGCCGGCCCCTGCTCAGAGGCCCATTTAGCCAAACAATTAGCCACACCATTCCACTCACGAGGGATATGCATAAAAGATACAGAATCCAGAGAATTGCATTACTGAATGATCTGCTGAATAACCAGAGCCAAATGCCAATCCACATGCACAAGGTTCTTATTATGCAATAAGTTCACAATCACCTGCGAGTCAGTCTCACAAATGATTCTTTTCCAGCCACGTTGACAACACTGTTCCACTGCAACCAAGATAGCCAGGGCTTTCATGAGGTTATTAGTATGATAACCCTTGTATACAGAAAACATAAACTGAATATCACTAGAACTATCACGCCCAACTCCCCCAATACCAGCCGGACTAGGATTTCCCTGAGAAGAACCATCAGTGTTGATTTTAAGAGTGCCCGCCTTAGGAGGAGACCAATGTCCCTTACGATTAACACGCTGTTGCTTAGCTCTATTCCTAGAGCAGGTGTGGGGGATCGAGGGAGAGCAGCCCTGGAGAGGAAAGAAGAGGCGAGAATAAATACCAGCATCAGTAGGATCCAAACCCCCACTGATGTCACATTTAGCTAGGAGTGTTTCCTGAAGAGAATTAACAATTTTCCACCACAGGTGCCTGATCTCAAACTTCAAATCATGAAAGATCCTCCTATTCCTCTCAAGACAAACATGCCATAAAATAAGGGGAGGGCTGATAGTCTAAGCAACTTGAAGAAAAGAAGTCTTGGAAGGGGAATGGCCCAAACGGCCCCAGAATTCAAACAAAGAGGAAACATGATAGCACGTGCATCCCCACACACTCCACCAGAAGTGCCAAATCTGTTTGGCAAAGGGGCATTGGAAAAAAAGGTGAGATATAGTCTCTTCACTATTGCAACAAAGAACACAGATGGAAGGCCCTTGGAAGCCTCGCTTGCAAAGATTATCCCAAGTGAGACAACGATTATAAACCAAAATCCAAAGGAAAAAGTTACACTTAGGCCATGAAAAACTATTCCAAACTTTCTTCCACCAAGAGACCTCCACCTCACCAAAAAGCTGCTTCGTCAACGCAAGGTACCCAGAAGAAACATAATACTTGCCAGAAGAAGCACCTCTCCAAGCTAAAACATCAGGGTCATGCAATGAGCTACACTCCCTAGAAGCCAATATAATTTGGAATGTTAAGTAATGCATAAAATATTATTTAGTCATAACAAATTAGTTTGGATAATTTTAGTGATTGATTTCTAAGAAACACAATGATAAATTGATTTAGATTTAATATTTTAAAAAAAAATACAATCTCTTATGAACTCCCTGCTAGTTAATTAATTGTATCTTACCTTTATATAATAAATTTATTAGAATACTTAATAATTATTATATTATTTCACATTATAAATTAATTACAACAAGTAGCTACTAGAGACACTTTTTTTGTGTTTGCAAATATTTACTACTAAGACGTGTGGAAAAGTAAGAATTCTTTTGCCAACAATTTGATCTTAGAATATTTACACATAAAAGTATCCTAAATAATATAATAATTAAAAAAAAAAGTTAGATCCAAATATTTAAAATATCTAAAATTTGCCTAAAAAATTGATTAATGTTCTCCTTTTTACATTTTTCTTCAACAACATTTTAAATGTATTGCTCAATCATAACCAATATATATGGATAGATAGATTTGAAAATACACATAGACTTTAGAACAATAAAATAAATATAAAATAAAAATATGTTAAATTCTAATTAGTAATTAATCTTAATCATCCATTAAAATAATAAATAAGAAATTCAACATTGAATGGGTCCTTGGTCTAGCAAAGCTCCCACAACATAACAGATGAGATCCGATAGGAGGCACCTCGCAGGTCTGAATCCTCCATGAACAAGTACAACTACAATATTATTTTGGTATTTTATATTAAAAGCAAATGATTCTCCCATATTCTCCGACTCCTGCGTTGTACTGGCGGAATTTGAATCTGGACGCTGGACAGACAAATAATTCACGTCAATTAACAGAGCAGGGAGATCGGTAGAAAAGCAAAGTATAAAGGATTTTTTGCTTTTATCTTTTCCGTACCGAGTCTTAAACCTGCTACGAAGCAAGCGAAGAGAAAATGCCTCCTTTCCGACATTCAGTTCCGAGATGTAGGAGCACAACAAAATCTCCATCAGCAAACCTGAAGATTCACCAGTACATCAAATTCATTTCCGAATTTAAGGATTCTCGTCCAGCAGAAGGAACAGGGGAGCCAAAGCGAGAGCATTTCTTTTGGCGAAGTAATACGTGCCCTGAAGTTGTGCTATACTGCAGCAGCCGCTTGTGAAATGGAGTTGTAGCTGTCGTAGCAGTTGAAGAATGAACGCTGCCGACAAATCTTCTTTTCAGTAAGGTCTAGGGATTTAATTTTTTGTATATTCTGCTTTTCGCTGAAGTTGATTTTCTGCAAATCTGGTTTTTAGTGAAGTTGAAGAATTTTTTTTTTCTGTATATATGCTTTTCGTGAAGTTGAGGAATTTTATTTTCTGCGAATCTGGTTTTCAGTGAAGTTGAGATCTGTTTTTCGATGGAGTTGAGGTATTTTATTTTGTGCAAATCTGCTTTTGGGTGAAATCGAGAGATTTTCTTTTCAGCAAATCTGCTTTTGGTGAAGTTTAGGGGTTTTATCGGAGTTTCTAACGTTTTAGTTTTCAATTTTTAGAAATCTCTCGTCATGCAATTAGCCGTACATCGCTTTCCTCATGTGATCAATGCCTGTTTGTTCCCTCTCTAAAATGCAGAGCTCTCATTTTCGTTTTCATTTTTCTGAGGGTCGAACCAGCAAAGTAGTACTGTGGTAAAAAAAGCTGTCAAAAAAGGGAAATACTTAAATATAATAGAATAATTTGTATTATTTTTATAATATAAAAAATTAGGTATAATGGAATATTTTAATACAAATTATTCTATTTATTATTATTGTATTATATTATGTACAATTAATTAATTATTTTGTTCCAATCAAAATATTTGATTTTTCTAAATTTTAAAATAATTCTAAGTTTAATAAAGTTTCAATTTCTATCTTTGAAATACTTAAAATAGAATAAATTATTTATTCACAATTTCATTGGTTGAAAGAAAATTGTGCTATACGGATGTTCTTTTTTGGAGACTTTCTTAATATTTCAAATTTTCAGCCTAAAATTTTGTATATGATTTTATTATAGCAAATTTTTAGCCTAAAAATTTGTGTATATTATGATGTTCATTACAAAACTATAACTATGAACACATTACATATATTACATATGATTTAATCCTAACTACTAATTATGAATGTCATGTATTTTCGAATTTTTAGTCAAAAATTTTATATATGTTATGATGCTCATTACAAAACTATAACTATGAACTTATTAGCATGCGCATTACAAAATTATAACTATGAACATATTACATAATTTATTCCTAACCACTATAATTTCATGTATATTATGATTCTTACTACAAAACTATAATTCTATCATCTTACATATAACTTGTTCTTACTATTACTAATAATAAATTTTAATTATATTTATACATTTTCTTTAATGAAAATCATAAGTCTATGCTTTAATATTTTTATGACAAAGTAATTTAATACAACTGTTTCAATTGTAACTAACAATTTTTTTTTTTAATAAAAAAAAGAGACTTTTGTCACTTTCCTTTGTACACTTCAAACATTTAATCGTCTATTTTATCTTAAACATGTTACTCTTATTTTATTATAAATTATATTATTAAAAGAGACTTTTGTCACTTTCCTTTGTACACTTCAAACATTTAATCGTCTATTTTATCTTAAACATGTTACTTTTATTTTATTATAAATTATATTATTAAAAAAATTATTAGTATGCTATTTTAGAAATTATATTATTATTAATTACTAAAATTAAATGGCAAATAGAATTAAGATTTTTTTGAAAGCAAACCATTTATAGAATTAGTATTTCATAATATAGAAGTTTTGATTATTATATTATTTTTAAAAAAATAATAAATTTAATGAATTATGAGTAGTATTAAAAATATTACTTTTTAACAATTTATCATGATTATTACTATTTTTGATCTTTCGCATTTTTATGATTAAATAGAAAGATTGTATTGTTTTTATATTAAAAAAGGTAGCAAGATATTGTTCATTATTATTTAATTTCTTAATGAAAAATAAATGTGTTATTTATGTATATAATGTTCTTTTTGAAATCTTTATATCATTTGTTTTATTGAACGATTAATGTTATAAGATATTACTATTCATATTCAACCATAATTATAATTATATTAGTTGAAATTTTCATAATTATTTAATTTTTAATAAAATATTAATTATTTAATTATGAACAACAAATATAATTATATAAATTGTTCAATTTCCTTTTCCACAAATTCATTTTATTCAATTAGATAATTGTACATTATGATATTTCACTCAAAACTTAAGTTTTTATAATAATTATAGAACTCTAATATTATCATTATGAATATATCATTTCATCTATATAATAATTCATATTTTCAATATAAAAACAACTTTTTAAAATTAAATAAACTTGATTAGAAAAGTTATTCTCTTTACTCCATATATTTTAAACTTAAACTTTATTGATAAGTAGGAGATAATTTCCACAGCTAGTCAAATTGTGATATGAATATCAGGATTTAACTGTGTGATTTTGAGTCAAACTCGATGACCCATATTTCATGAGTAGTGATTCAACATGAATCCATCTCTCATGAGAATAAATGGAACACTTAGCACTCATTGGATCTAGGTGATGCTCACCCCTGTGCTTCACCCCTGTGAGCATCACCTAGATCTAATGAGTGCTAAGTGTTCCATTTATTCTCATGAGAGATGGATTCATGTTGAATCACTACTCATGAAATATGGGTCATCGAGTTTGACTCAAAATCACACAGTTAAATCCTGATATTCATATCACAATTTGACTAGCTGTGGAAATTATCTCCTACTTATCAATTGATGAGCTTAAGGGGCTTTCTAATGAATGGTTCATAAGGCACAACACTTGGTGAAGGTTTTGCAAATGGGGTTGCAAGCTTTGGGTTTAACTAAGGAGGAAACTCCGTAGTTAAGCGCGCTCAGGCTGGAGTAGTACTGGGATGGGTGACCTCCCGGGAAGTCCCGGTGCTTCACCCCTGTGAGCATCACCTAGATCCAATGAGTGCTAAGTGTTCCATTTATTCTCATGAGAGATGGATTCATGTTGAATCACTACTCATGAAATATGGGTCATCGAGTTTGACTCAAAATTACACAGTTAAATCCTGATATTCATATCACAATTAAACTTTATTCTAAAGATATTGTCTTTGCTTCATAGATTTTAAGATATTCCTCCTTATATAGGATATTTGTATTTATAATTGTTAGTAACATGCTTTAAAAAAAAAAAAAAAAGCAAAAGTGGACGTGCCACTAATATATATTAGTATATAATAGAATGGTTCAAAAACTCAATCGGGAAAGAACCATAAAGAAAACTTGATATCACTGTTTGAGAAAGTGAAGTCAAAAAGTAAGTGCAACTGCCATCTTGAGACACCCTCCAAAATCCCAAAGACAACCTAAACTACACTAAACATTACATATGCTGGCACAAAACTCTTTACATATGTTGAGTATATTGTTTGTCAATTGCGATGAGTTTTTGCAAGTTATTATCATGCCGAAACAAGCCCATTGATTTATTTGTTTCAATGTCTAGACCATCACACTCCCGATTGGCCATGAAATCCGCCAGTGTCATGTTCCTTTGCGAAGGGTACTTGACATGCATATTTCTTGAAAGGTATCTAATATCAGCTAAATTTGTTGTAATATATATGCTAATCTCCAATTATGTGATTCCCACTTAATACATGCATTGATAATAACCATTGAGTCACCTTCCACTTGTATGTACTGAAATCTGCCTTTTCTAGCAAGAACTAATCTTGCAAATAACACTTGCGCTTCAGCCATATTATTAGTACCTTGCTGGAATGGAGAAGATTTAACTGCTAATACCTCGCCCAATTCCAGATATATCGAGATTACCATGCGAGTAACCATCAAAATTTAATTTTACAAAACCTGGGCTAGGTGGATACCAATGCACTGCAGCTCTGTCTTGGACACCTTGATTTGAAGAGCTATGAGACCAGCCAATAGGAATATGTATGCCTTTCCATTCATGAATGGCTATGCTGTCCCAATTAGATAATACTAGATTTCATTGGACTTTCAAATGACTAGCATTAACTACCTCAGAAATAGATATTTCTATATTTTAACATGCTTATTATTATTATCATATTATAACTTTATACTAGATAATGATCCTAATGCCATTATTTTGGGGGACGTGTGGAAAGCAATGACCACATAGTTATAGAGCAATTTCAAACATTTGCTTCAGGGAAGTAGAGATTTTACGATGATTTTAAAATGTTTTAATTCGTTGAAACTTTTGAACTTACAATGGTTTCTTTTGAAAATACAAAGTTTCTATTTAATTATTGTATTTTGACTATCTTGAATCTTTTTGTTTATAAAGGGGCTTTTAATATTTTTTATTTAATAAAATTAATAGGAATGTGGATCGTTACCTATGAACATTAGTGGATATATAATGAAACATTAGCTCGAAGGAGGTCACGTGAGCATTTTATTGCTTATAAATTTTGTTTTAATCTTATGTATGAGTATAGTTCATTGAATAAATTTTAGTTTTTTAAATCTTGCATGAGTTGGTGTGTGTGAAACAGTTTGAATTAAAAAGGAAATCGTGCTATTATGTAGTAAAAGTTAGATAAAAAATATTTGTATCTTATATCTTGTTGATGCAAATTTATTTAATGTGATCATAAGTTTTGATGTAATAACATGACTTTGAATAAGACCTAAAAGAAAATTGATGATAAACACATGCTTGTATGAAGGTTACTAAATCTTATCGCAATGCTAGTTTTGAACAATATGATAGGATAAAATATCTTGAGCACTTAATGCTTGAGAGCTTGAGGTTAATGTGTAATTGAGTTGGATGGATGCAAATAGGGTAGGGTAAGCTTGTTTTTATACCTCTCCCTAGAAATTTGGTTTTGTAATTTTGAAGAGATCCAAAATAGAAGAAGTTTTCCTCTTTTTGCAAACTAGTTGTTGGGTGATTAAAATTTGGGCTCTGACTATTGGAACAAGGTCAACCTAGGCCTCCTTGATATGTCAATGAAGGTAAGATCAAGGACCAGGGGTTCTATATTTAGTGGAGATGGCTGAATTTTAACCTATTTGAGTAGGCCAACACATAGACATGTGAGGCTATACACATTGAAATGATACCTAAGCATGCATTAACATATGAAACATTAGTGGATATATAATGAAACATTAGTTCCAAGGAGGTCACGTGACCATTTTATTGCTCATAATTTTCTTTTAATCTTACCTAAGAGTGTAGTTTACTGAATAAATTTTAGTTTTTAAAATCTTGCACGAGTTGATGTGTGTGAAATAGTTTGAATTAAAAAGGAAATTATGCTATTACATGTAGTAAAAGTTAGATCTAAAATATTTGTATCTAATATCTTGTTGATGCAAATTTCTTTAATGTGATCATAAGTTTTTATGTAATAACATGACTTCAGAATACCTAAAAGAAAATTGATGATAAACACATGCTTGAATGAAGGTTGTTAAATCCTGTTGCAATGTTAAGTTTGAACAATATAATAGGATAAAATGTCCTGAGCGTTTGATGCTTGAGAGCTTGAGGTTAATGTATAATTGAGTTGGATGGATGCAAATAGGGGAGGGTAAACTTGTTTTTATACCTCTCCCTAACAATTCGGTTTTGTAATTTTGAAGGGATCCAAAATAGAAGAAGTTTTCCTCTTCTTGCAAACTAGTTGTTGGGTGATTAGAATTTGGGCTTTGATTATTGGAACAAGGTCAACTTAGGTGTTCTTGATATGTTAATGAAGGCAAGATCAAGGACCAGGGGTTCTATATGTAGTGGAGATGGCTAAATTTTAACCAATTTGAGTAGGCCAACACATAGTCAAGCATGTGAGGCTATACACATTAAAATGATACCTAAGCGAGCATGAAAATTTGTAGGGATGCAATTTATGACACTACAACTTCGTTGTTAGTGTTAGGATTAATAGGACAAAAATAACAATTACAGGCAAATATAACCAATATTAGAAAATAATAAATTGCATAGAAGAGAACACAAGACACAAAGATTTAACGTAGTTCACCCAATCGCTGGGCTATGTCTACCAAACACCGAGTCAAATATTTTTATTATCCAATGATCACAACCTTATTACAACTCGTAATCCCTTACAATTCAATACCACCGCAAGAAGCTACATTCTCATCACATGTTATGAAATCCCTAAACCTAAGCCATTTTATACAAGCTTTTTTCCGCTTATAAAATTAGGGCTAGAATAAGTCATCGAATAGAAAAATAGTAGTTGGCGCCTTTTATATTTATAAAGTCGGTCAAGCTTTCGGGGGTAGCACCCCCAAAACTCCTGCGAGGGTGTTGCCCCTCGACCCCACCCTGTATTGCGATAGGGAGCGCACCTAGGGCTTTGCCTCAAGACCTTGCAAGGGGCATTGCCTCGGGAAACCACGTCAAATAAAGTGAGGAAAAAATAACCTACAAGTTTGATTAGGCCCCACATCACAACAATCAAGTTAGCATTGTTAGGGTTCATCATGTTTGTGTATAGTCCTAAAAAGCTAGCACCCATAATTGGATGCTTTAGGAACTATTAGGCCCTAGTTTAACAATTTTGAGGTTTGAATGTTCGTTATGCTTGATCCTCATAACCTATCCTTTCTTCTCTTGCACCTATTCTCTCTCCTTGATCTCTCCATGAAATTTGAACCTAGTTTACTTGGGACACACCACTAATGGTGATCTATCCTTGGGGTTTTGGGCCCAAATTTTGTTCAAAGCCCGATATCAGGGCATTCTTCCAAGGTTTCCAATTATGCTTGTCCTAGATCAGATTTGAATCTAAAATTAAGGGAGTACAATATAAAAGGACCTCCTCTCCCCTCATTTGGTATGAATCAATCAAGTACAAGCTATCCAACAAGAAATAAAGCAATCAAGTAGAGAAGTCAAGGATTTGGATTCAAGAATTGAAGGCAAATGTCCAATTCAACATTTCCAAGTATTCTTTTCTTTATGATCTATCAAATAAAATACAATCTTCACATATTGATGCAATTTTCTCTCTTATGATTCCCAAAAAGAGGAGTTCTCAATCAAGTAAGAAGACTGATTCATTTGTCCTTCTCCATCCTTTACACGTGGTCATCAAGCATATCTACATTCTTGATTTTGTTGTGACAATAATAGATTTATGCTTTATGAGGGCATCCTTGATTTTGCATCTCATTCCAAGGTTAACTCTTTGGATTCAAAGTTCATTCAAGCATCTTAATGGATTTGAGTGATTTCTACATCTAGTCATGAGGGTTTATGCAAGGTGAAATCAGCAATTTGCCTTTCTTCATTATTTCCTTTTATGGAATTTATATGATATTTTAAGATTGATTCCTAAACAAGGGTTTGATCAAGGTAAATCTCGTTTCCCTAATTTTTTGTGTGGGAATAGGTTACGGAGCTAAGATATTAGATTTGGGTAGTACATAAATAGTTGCAACTTTTGTGGGAAAAAATATTTGAAAGTGTTGAGAACATGTCGAGTTTTGACCTATCCTTGTCATATTTTACTAAAATTTCTAGACTAGGTGCATTACATCTTCTTATTTTTGTTTCTATTAGCTTCAGCTCAATATCAGTTTGTATTAGTCTATTTTGACCTACTTTTTAGTGACTTCTCTATTAAGTCTATTTAATCACTTAGTTATTCTCGTTTCATTCATTGCATCCCTTAAGGAATGACAAATCCTTATTCTCTATTAGTGTTTGAGTCACCTCTTGAGCCTATTGGGGATACTTCTTCCTTCCTAATGTGCAATCCATGAAATGGGAAAGTAATTCACTTAAGAAATTATATGTTGCATTGCTCTCCCCATTTTTCTATTGTATAGTTTGTGTAGACATTATTCAATATCTCATGAAGTTGTTTTATCTTTTTATTATTTGATTGTCCACGTGGATGTTCCTCTTGGACATGGTACTTAACATGTACATAACTCAAGTTACTTCTCTTTTTCGTATGGATTCATAATTTTTAGTACTTCAAAGAAATAAAAGCTTCATTAATTAGTGCGGATTGAGTTTTGAGGACTCTTATTATTGTTGGCTTTTCTTTTCATCACTTTTGCTTATGAAGATTTTTTATGTTAATCCAAACAAGTTTTACTATGGTTACCCTCAATAACATGCTTGTGTCGAGGCATAAATCAATCCTAGATCTTAAGAAGTCCACCAATATTCAAAAATTGATATAAATTAATTCTTGGAAAGGTTTATATATTAATTTAACCAATATTTGTTTTAGGTGTTAATACATTGGACTCAATTCTATAGTGTCAATTTTTTCTCGAGTCTCATTTTTTGTGTGTTCTGACCTACTTTTGGTTCACCATAAACTAATCGATTTGAGTAGCCTTTGTTTGTATCCCCATTTATTAAAATTGCCTATGTATTGCCATTGTTATCCTCTATGTACTTACAATTTAAAAAAATTCCAAAAATATTTTTAGTGTTGGTTATTTTTGTAATGAAACTTGCAGCCATATAATGACAATTTCCACATAACCGAAAAAGATGAATCTATACAAACAAGTATTTAGAATCCACATGCAAGAGAATAGAAAACATATTCAAATTTAGTGTTGGTTATTTTTGTAATGAAACTTGCAGCCATATAATGACAATTTCCACATAGCCGAAAAAGATGAATCTATACAAACAAGTATTTAGAATCCACATGCAAGAGAATAGAAAACATATTCAAATGACACAAGATATACCATGAGAAAGCCGTCGAGGGGTAAATTCAATCTTTAAAAGCATCAATAAACGTCTATTATCAAACAATAAAAAATAATAATACAATTACAAAGCCTCAATCAACACCTCTAAAATATAAGCCTCTCAATACATCCTCCATGTGTCCAAACATGAACCCACACATCCCATGGCATGATTCACATATGAACTCCTTAGAAGAAAACTCAATACCCCAACCAGCCAACATTGTACAAATATTCTTGTGTTATCTTTTATGGAAACTGTTTAGGGGAAAAAGAGAGATGCTTTAATAGGATGTAGACCTCCAAATTTTTGCCAGTAAGCCATTTAAAGGATATGCGAAGCAAAATAGATAATCGCCAAATATTATTCCTCTTTATAAGCCAAATCACATTAGCAAAGACTAAAGGAAAGGTATGACAAAACACAGATTGAATTGTAAAAGAGAATGCAATAAAAATAAATATACTCTTTGGCCCATGTGTAATAACGTGTATGCAAACTTTGAACTAATTGATTGAATAATGTAGATCTAGATGCTAAGTGTATACAATCAGCCCAATGAAGATATCAATCTAAGCTAAAGATATGAAAGAAAGCAAGATATGAAAGACTCACCTTGAAATGTAGTTTGAAGAGTGTCTTTTCGCTTCGAAAATAATAGATCCCAACCTATTTCTAAAGATCCAATAGTAGATTCCCAAACAGAATGAAAAACCCAAAAATGGATTCTTTGGAAAAGTAGCAAGGAACAAGTCGACCTGGTGGTAATTGTACAGAACAATTCCTATGAGGTCATTGTGTTCTAGGGGCATTGTAATGAAGTCAAACCAAAATCTCTAGACATCTCTTAGGAAGTTATTTTCAGATTTGTGATTGCAATTCCGCTATCTTGCTCTTGCACACACAAAGTAAAGGTTTTTGTTGTTTGGTGGATGGCGGTTTGCCTTGGTCAAGCCCTAGATTGAGGAATCAACCTTAAATTGAAATGTAATTTATAAAGGAAATACTGGCATGTAGTACATGTAAAAAATATTAAGTAAAAGATACAATTTCCTCCATAGATGCAATTGCATTTGATATGTGATCAAATATGTAGATGTAATAGCCTCGACTCAAAGAAACCAAGTGAAATCAAAGAAGCCAAAACCTCATGTATAGGAATGCATGTGACATGTCATGGATGAATGATAAAATAACTTGAATATGATAGGAATGATAGATCTCCTCCTTTGAAGCCAAACTCCATTGCCACCTTAAAGGAAGAAGCTTGATGCAAAGGAGAAATGCTTGAACTTTAATGCTTTCTTGCTTGAACACCTTGAGAATGCCCTGATTTTTTGAAGAGTAGGGATGTATTCTTGATGTCATATTGAATTCTTGTGAATGCATGATGCGGAAATGAAGGCCTCAAGCCTCCTTATATACTAGTTTTTGGGCAAGAAAACAATACGAGTTGATTGAGAAGTGGAGAGTTAACAATTAATACCTTGAGGTAGTTCGAGCCCTTAGGCCCGCAATCACTGTTGAAGAGGTCAACTTGGGTTGACCTCTGCTAGACAAGGTCAACCTATTCCTAGAGAGAGACAAGAACTTGCCTCATAAAGGCTTAGGAGAAAATGTAGTTAGAAGAGTAATAGTGAGCTTGCTAGAAGATAAGACTGGAAAGGTAGTAAAGCAATACTTAAGGACTATATTGGAAAGCAAGAGATGATATTAAAGTGTAAAGATGAATCAAAGGATGAGATAAAGAGACCAAAATCATGCTAATAAGGGCCTAAAAGGTCTCAAAATGCAGTGTGTCCATTTTAAGACGATACACTTAGCTGCCACTTTAGTGGGAGTATGAGACAAGTCATACTCTTGCTAACGGGAGAAAAGAAGAGAGAAGAGACAATGTCACAATGAGGTAGAACATCACTAAGATTTAGGACTTAAGCCTCTAAACTTAGGATCCTAACTCCAGTCCTATGCATAAGAACACAAAAATAAATAAAAAGAAAAACTAAGATAATGAAAAAAAGAGAGAGAGGAAATGAAGTCAAAAGACAAAAAAGGGGTTAGTACCTAAATTAACTATTGAAGGAGACCTTAGCTAAGTAAATTTCTCACCTACTAATATCATATTTGGAAGGCTATTTCAAAGGACAAGAGATCACATAGGAAAGGCAAGAGCACCTTAAAGGACTACATCCTTCACAATTCTATCCCACCAACATGAAAGCATAGAGAGAGAGAGAGGGAGGGGGGAGGGAGGGAGAGAGATTATCTTGCCTAGTAAGGTTTGGGTGCTTCACTGTGAATCATAGAAAGGAAGGATTGAATGATCTAGCGAGTTTGTGTATCTAATAGTCAAGCTTAAAAATGAAAACAAAAAACTAGGATCAAATGGTCTAGCAAGTTAGTGTTCTCGGTAGTCAATCTTGTGAACCCATCAATGGTTTGTGCATGCATGTGTATGTGTATATGTGTCCACCTGTGGATCAATTTCCTAGTATCACCACATAGTGTGTGCGTATGTGTTTACTCTGGATGGAGAAGTATCACTAATACCCATTGAAGATTTAGCAAAAAAACAAAAAGGGTACATTTTTGTGGGATGGAGAGATGTCACTGATAGTCATTGAGGATTTAGCAAAAAAACACATAAAAAGGAAAGATTATAGCACAAAGAGGGCATATGTATGCCCCCCCTTAGGATGATTATGTAACCATAGACATCGTAAGGAAGAGAATCAAGGATAACTACTACTATCAATCAAGGAGATATCCTTTATCGATAATGTATAGTATAAAATTAATGAAGAACATTAAGTCTTATAAGCTAAGTAAATAGATAAATTATGAAAGAATATATCGCCAATGAGAAAAGAGCCTTGATGGGAAGAGATCTTGTGTGCCAGACATCTACCTTCAAGATGAGTGTTATGAACAAAGATAACAACCACAAGATAAGAGAGGGGAAGAAGAACACGAATGTACTTATTTAACCCCCTGTGTACAAGTGGAATAGGGATTCTTAGAATAAGAATGAAAAACTTCAAAGCACATAGTAAGGGTAAATGCTAATTATGAACATGGTTCTGCAAATAAAGAAAGGGTGATGATCAAGGACATGCAACTCTTGTATAGAAGAGAGAGTCATGATCAAGACACAATTCTTGATAAGAAAAGAATGTTAGATAATAAACAAATGCTAAGTATGTACTAAGGAAAGTTGAATCCGTAGATAAAGAGAGAGAAATAATGTACAAAAAGGCCTTGCCCCCCAAGCACGAGACAAGAAAGAAAACCTATGGTAAGACAATGCCACAATATCTCATGAGATATAAGGATGAATTTTAAGCAACAAAAATATTATAGAATAATATTATACCATACGAAGAAACATCATATGATAACCACCTCTACAAATCATAAGATGCAAAGATAGATATGACATGTAATGTAAATTGTATATGACTATGAAATGAGAAACATTAGAATCCAAGGTATGAAAAGATATTTGCTAGACAAAAGAAACACGATCTTGCATGTAGCAAAAGCTTCTCATAACCAAAGATAAAAATATACCATAAAAAAATACAATCTATAGAGAAATAGATGAAAAGATGAAGAGGTTACATGTTATACCTGTTGAAGTTGAGGGAAGCTCAACTGATAGCTCCAAAGAATCACTTGCATGCAAACACTTGTCATAGAAAGAGAGAAGCAAAGCTATCTAGGCCTGAATTTAGATATCCACAGAAGATGAGACATTCTTGATGTGCAAAAGATAAATTGTAATTGTATTGAATGGATGAATTAAAAAGAGAGATCAATCCTTATAAAAGGGGATGAAAACCCTAAAAGATAACTAACCTAGGTTGCATTATAATCAATAATGAAATAATTAATTATTATATGTCTAAAGTTTAGCTTATGTGAACTAGAGATAATAAGTGACTTAATAATTAAGTCAACACATTTTAATTAATAAGACAATATCTTATTACTCTAACACCCCCTTTAAGATAAACTTAGGGAGTACCCAAAAATGTAGAAACTACTACTAAAATTAAATTTGAGTCTTGACAACAAGGCCTAATGAGGTACCTCATCACAACCAAATCTTTGTAAAGAGGTGAAATAGAGAAAACCACATGGCACAAACTCTACTCCAAAAGAAGATGGAAAGGATGCCCCAAAACATAGAAACAAGAGGATGATAATGAAGATCACCAATGAAGTGTGAAATTGCAAAGCTCCATCAAAAAGTAATTGCCAATTTGAAGAACTTACATTGAAATAGAACTTGACCAGCTAGAGAAGATTATAATCTGCACGAGTGCCCTCAGAAGACACTACTCGAATCAAGAGGCAAACAAAGAAAAACAACTGAACTCGAAGATACAGGTGGTCTATAATACAAAAGGATAAAGAGTTGATCAATCGAACATGGAAGGCTGCATCCAAAGTAGGAACGAAAAGATAAGTATCTATATGCGAAGTGATCCATCTCACTAAAATGTTAGGTACCCATCCGTTGCATCCGCCTAGTACATAGGAACAAATATTGAATACATAGCTCACTCCATCAAACAAAGGAAGCATAAGAACTAACAGGAGACCACCCCCCAATACAAGAAAGGATGAGGTAATAGGCATCTGGAAAAGAGGGGCAATAGAATTGCATGTCAAGGAACCATGGTCGAGATACACATATAAATACATGGTAGTTTATTGAGGTGATCAATCTCAGATACGTCATGAGGCTAATGTCACAGAAGGGACACTTAATGGACAAAGACACATGGAAAACAAAGGAAAAATATCAACCCCATATGACACTTAATCAAAGTAGTGCATATACAAGAAGGCACAAGATATGGTAGATCCCAATAATACAATAATTTGTACGAGTGTCCTCAAATGAAATTGCTCAAATTAGTAGGAAAACAAGGCAAAATAATGGAAGCAAAAATACAGATGGAATATGACACTTTATTTTAGTGCATTTATAGAAATGCATAGAATAGATGTCTAAAAAGACCAAAAGAGACATAAGGTTGATACAATAAATAGTACACCCCATGAAAATTCATTCAAATCAACAAAAAAGATCCACAAACCTAAAATAACCAAGATATCCACCAGAGTGCAAAAATACAAAAAAATTGAATAGGATGTACTTGGAGCAAAATCTGGAAAAGCAACCAGCATTGATGGAAAGAGCACATAGTAAGATTTTCAACGATATAAAGTTTTCTTAAACCAGAGACCGCATGCTCAAGATATGCCTCCTGGAGTGCAAAATAGAACTCTTGACTTTGATGGTAAAAAACTATTAGAAAAACATCAAAACTGAAAAGTACCTGTATCATAGTGACGACTTTACAATCAGCTTTCTAGTGATATCTCTTTTGTGGAAAACTCTGTTCATATGCCCGACATATGAGCAAAAAACTAAAGGTAAGTCCAAACACAGCCAAAAGGAAAGCAAAGGCGATGATGTAGGGACTGACCTGGTGTTGACGTTAGTGAATGGTGTGCTTTAATTTGATGGTCATTTGATCGTTGTGGCAAAAAATGCTAGAAAAAATTCCCTTTGTTGGAAAAAAATCCCTTTGTCGGAAAAATTGAGCCGATGTTGAAAAAATGTCTAGGTGGCAATAAAAAAGGTACATGTGCTAAACAAATTCACGTCATTAGCAACTAACTGCCTATGAAGATGCAAACCACTAGTGGGTGAAATAAACCTTGAAACCACTAATCAATAAAGAAAACCGCCATTGTGGGTGAGCAAACTACCAAGACATTCCAAAAATTTCCAAAAAGAAATGTCATCTATTTTTTCAAAAACACCAAGAAGGGAAGGAAACCATTGATCCTGAGAAAAACTTCTCAACAGGTCAAAAACTACCATAAAGGGATGCCTAAAAATTTTGGGGGGCCTGCTAGAAGTCATAGGAGCATGAGCATACAGGTAGAAAAGCAACCCAGTCTTTGAAAAATTAATCAACACTTTCGAGAAAAATGGCCAATGGTGACCTACACAATGCCACAAAGTGGAGTTGGAGGTCCAATGTGGCTAGATCCCATGCTTGGAAAACCGCTGACTTTCTAAAAAAACCATGGAAGTGGTCGATATCGATAGGCAAGGGGCCCACGTGGACATAGCAGAGGCCAAAGAAGGCCAGTGTTGCACACATTTTTCAAAAAAATAAGGGCCTATGTACATAAAGACCCTAGGAGTTGTGTGTGGGTTGGTCTGCACATGAAGAGTAGAGCGAACGTGAGGGTCACTGGGGCAGGTGCTTTGGAGAGCACATATTCACCAATTAATTTATTTTTTTAAAAAATGCCGCCCAAGAAACGTTGGACTCCATGCTTAGGGAAAACCTTGCAAGCGCAGGGCACAAGGGGCCTATGGAGAGTCAGCCATGTGATTGCGGTGGGACCCATTGACAGGAGTGTGCAAGGGTTGCCCAAAAAAAGTTGTACCCATGTATTGACGTAACGGAGCCAAAACACGAGGTTGGAGTGGGAGCAGAGCTCGAGGGGAGTGCGGGGACTAATAGATTGTTAGCAACCCGCAAGTCCCAAGAAAAAAATCGCCATGAAACTTTTCTTCTTTTTTCTTGTTTAAAAAAAATTCAAAAAAATGCCCAATTTTATATCACATGTTTTCTTTAAAAAAAAGGAAAGCTCCCTTTTTGATTTATCATAAAAACATGATTTTATAAAAGAAATATTAATATCGCAGCCTCGATTTTTGTGCCGAAGGTCGTAGGCCAATTTTTTTGCCACATATTGCAACGTCGTTCAAACTGGATTTTTTTTTATATATGGAACTGGGGGTTTTTGGACACTCTGAGCTCAACGGTGATGTCCATTTGGTCCCAAAGTGTCTCGAAATGGTAGTCCCCTTAGATCCAATACAAAATTCTTTGCAAAAATTATAGATCTGAAAAACAACCCCAAAAGTCTAATGAAGAGAACAGAGGCATGAAAGTTTGGAGCTTGATACTATGTTGAAGTAAAGGAAAACTCAACTCACAGCTCCAAAGAATCACTTGCATGCAAACATTTGTCACAGACAGAGAGAAGCAAAGCTATGGAGGCTTGAATTCAAAGATCCATAGAAGATGAGACATTCTTGATGTGCAAAAGATAAATTTTAGTTGTACTGATAATATGAATTACAAAGAGAGATCAATCTTTATAAAAGAATATCAAAACCCTAAAATGTAATTAACCTAGAATGCACTATAATAATTAATAAAAGAAATAATTATTATATGCCTAAAGTTTAGCTTAAGTGAACTACATAATAAATGACTTAGTAATTAAATTAACATGATTTAACTAATAGGACAACATCTTATTACTCTAACAATACCTACATTGAAGATAAGAACACCCTTCTAAGATAGATCCTTATAATATGCATAATACAAAGATAAAGTTGTACATAGAAATGTAACACAACCAATCAGTGTAGAAAAATTTAAATAATAAGTACCTACAAAAGATAAAAAGGCTAAGAGATGATTTTGATACTAAATATGCTCTTTTCAAGAAAGAATATCTAAGAATCAAGTAACCAAAACTAATCCCAAAAAAGGATGATCCTTGCCCCCAATGAAGGTAAACAAGGAGAAATGCCTATTGTACCACTCCTAAACATATTATTCAAAATACCAGGGATAGGAAACAATAGGGATGAGAAATGCTAGATATTTTTATGAAGAAGAGAGCAAATATCTTGTGTATAATTTTTTTTATCATTTTCAATTTTAGCTTGAATATAGACAATACATTCTATACAATAGCATTTGGAATTGATGGTGTTGGAATTCTTTTAGAATAACATAGAGGGAGGGTGGAAGGACGGGGAGGGGGGGTGAATTAGTTATCCAAGGTCTAGATGTATAAATAGAACTTTTCATAGCTTAGGGAACCCATAAAACATTTGTCATCATGCATGCATCAATAAGATTATGCATTCACTTAAAATTTGACTCAATTTGCAAAAATGTAAATATGAAACATAACAGATTCAACAACACATTTGACACAATGATTTACGTGGAAACTCAAATTGGGAAAAACCACCAGTAACATGCTACTCTTTTTCACTCTTTTGAATTGATGCCCTGTGAAAGACCAACCCTGTTAAAAGGTTACAATACACATTGTTAAATGTGACCCTATTAAAGGATTTCAATCACCCTGTTAGGAGTGAGCCTTGTTAGAGGACTTTAGACCATTCACTTGGAATGCCACTCGGTTAAAGGATTTACAAATGACTGCTAGGTCAAACTTAATCCAAATGATTTACCCTAGACTGATACAATTATTAGAGAGTAACAATAAGGCTTTGATCTTATAACAACTTACAACTTCATTTGCAGATTACAGAGCTTTGTTTCGGCTCTTACATTCTGCTTGGCTTTCATACATTTTAGCTCTGATAGCTTGTTCACCCTTCAAGCATTCATACTCTTAAGCCTTCTTGCTTAACATGCCAATACAGACTCTTCACTTAGGTCGCTTGATGAAGTAATACCATTGAATCCTTGTCTTGCTTAAGTTCTTGCACATGAAAACCCTTGCTTCTGACCAGCCATCACCTATAAATAGAGAATTAAGATCTTTTGTCATTCATTCTCCATTGTCCAATTTAGGGTTAGGATTGATTAGGTAGGATTCAATGAATCTACCCCTCATTCCATATCATTTCTAGAAACTTCTCCTTTAATCCTCTTTGAATTCACCTCAAAAAAATGGTTTACCATGAATTTTGTGCCACCAGCTCATCAATCTTATCTTCCACTTGGTTCACACAATCCAAGAAAACAAACTTGTTAGCTCAGATCCATCGAATTCATGATCTTTCTAATAATTTTGACACTCGGTATTAGCTTGTTTCTGATGCTTGGCACATACTGTGTTGCTGGGCATCCTCTGAAAAATCACTCAGCACGAACTAAAGTTTACTGGTGCTCAACATCGACTAAACTTTACTTGGCATCCAATGTTTTGCTCAGCATACACTAAAATGAACTTTTACTCGGCTTTAACTGATTTTCTGCTTGGATGGTACTAACTTTGCTCGACACCTACTATCCATTCGGTCAAGCTTGGCAGACAAACTTTGTTTAACTTGTTCTTCTGAACTTGCTTAGTGTAACCAACCTTTGCAACCTTAAGTAGATTATTAATGAACTATGATATCATTGTCTTAGCTGATTCCTGTACTCCTCTTTTATATCATAACTCAACCTTTCCTCTAGATGCTTTTATTACATCTTTTTGATCAAATCCTCTTCATCAATCAAACAAGTGATAGTACTTAAATCATATAAGTAGTTGTCTTACTAGAAAAAAGTAGGTTTGACATCAGTGACAAAACAATTACTGAAACACATTTTCTCATACTTGTATCAATCTATTTTCAACAATCTCCCTCTTTCAACAGATGATATTGTAATGTAGGAGCTTGTAAAAGGTGACAGTAAACCCTTAAGCCAAAGCTTCCCTAGTGTTAGTAGGATAAAAATGTGGAATTGGAAGAAGAAGATGTAGAGGTAGTCGTGAAGGAGGAGAGGAGAAGAAAAATCATTAGAAAGGGATGCATGACCAAGATATTTCTTATGTTGTTGTGTAGGAGGAATAATAGGGTTCCTAATACCCTGTTCATTAATACCAAAACCTAAACCCTTATAACCTTGTTGAGTGATAATGTTAACCTATGGTATAAATGCGACGAAGGGTAGAAGGAGAGAATGTAGTGTCAGAAGAGTTATGAGAAAATAGTGTAGGGAATAATTATAGGAGAAGTTGTATGAATAAAAGGTTGAGATGTAGGTATAGGTGACAGAGGAGATGGTTCATTTTAGAATTGAGAAATATTGGGGTCTTGAACCATACCTTGAAGTTGCAAAATTGTGGAGGAGGCTCGATCATTAGGAAGAGTAGGCTAATAAAATCTCTAATACCATCTAAAAGATAAATGAGAAAGCCACATGAAAGTCTAATGATTGTCCTAAAATATGCCTTATCTAGAAACCTTGTGTTAGTTATCCTTAAAAGAACATATCCAACAAAAGCATGTAAAGACATGTGAATGATATGAAATGAGAGAGAGACTTGCATAAACATCATAGGCATGATAAAGAAACGTAAGGATATAGTGACAATAAAGATCACGATGCACCATAAAATCTAAAGAATGCCATCTTCAATCTAACTCTCAAAATGAGAAGATCATAAACCGGGTTCACAATAAGAAGGTAAACACCTAATTTAAAAGGGAGATACGATATAATAAGATATCTAACTCCAAAATCCACAAGAAAAAGGGGACACATCGAGTTCACCAAAATGTCTTGGTGAAACCAATGTCAACTAGGAGAGATAAATTCAAGAGAGAAATATTAATTCCAAGAAAAGAGGGTAAGACATTTGCTTGACCAAAATATTTAGGGGAAAAAGGGAGATGCTTTAATAGGATGTAGACCTTCACTTTTTGCCACTAGGCCATTCAAAGAATATGTGAATGGAAAGACGTAACCTACTAATCCCCAAATATGATTCCTCTTTATAACCCAAATCAGATTAGCAAAGCCTAAAGGAAAGGTATGCTAATACACAATTTGATTTGTAAAGGAGAATACAATATAAAAAAATATACTCTTTGGCTTGTGTATGACAACGTTTATGAAAAATTTGAACTAAATGATTAAATTAATGTAGATCTAGATGTTGAGTGTATACAACAACCCAATTAAGACGTAAATAAAGATATGAAAGAAAATAACATATGAAAGGCTCACCTTGAAATGCACTTGGAAGAGTGTCTTTTCTCTCAGAAAATAGTAGATCCCAACCTATTTTTGAAGATTTGACTGCAGATTCTCAATCGTAATTAAAATCCCATAAAAAACTAAAAAATGGATTTTCTAGAAAAGTAGCAGGGAATAGGTTGATCTAGTGGTAACTATGCAGAATAGTTCCCACAAGGTCACTGTGTTCTAGGGGCATTGTAATGAAGTTGAACCAAACTCTCCAAAAATATCTTAGGAAGTTACTTTTAGATCTTTGATTGCAATTCCGCTATCTTGCTCCTGCATATAGAAACCAAAGGTTTTTGTTGTTTGGTGGATGAGGGCTTGCCTTTTTCAAGCCCTAGATTGAGGAATCAACTCTAAATTAAAATATAATTTGTAAAGAAAATGCCAACATGTAGTAGATTTGAATAATATCAAGTGAAAGATAAACTTACCTCTATAGATGCAATTGCATTTGATATGTGATCAAATATGTAGATGTAATAGTCTTGACTGAAAGAAACTAAGAGGAAATCAAAGCAGCCAAAACCTCATGAATAGGAATGTATGTGATAGGTCATGGATGAATGATAGAAGAATTTGAATGGGATAGGAACGATATATCTTCTCCTTTGAAGCCAAACTCTATTGTCACCTGAAAGGAAGAAGCTTGATGCAAAGGGGAAATGCTTTAACTTTAATGCTTTCTTGGTTGAACACCTTGAGAATGCCTTGATTGATTGATGAGTATAGATGTATGCTTGATGTCTTGTGTAAGCCTTATGAATGCATCATGTGAAAATGAAGCTCCCTGGCCTCCTTATATACTAGATTTCGGGCAGGAAAACAAATATAGGCCAATTGAGAAGTGGAGAGTTAACAATTAATACCTTGAGGCATTTCAAGCCTCGAGCTTGACAATCATTGGGGAAGAGGTCAACATGGTTCAACCTCAGCTAGACTAGGTTGACCTAGGTCAACCTGTTCTAGAATAGGCTAGGTAGACCTATTCCCAGAGAGAGGCAAAAACATGCCTCATAAAGGCTCAAGAGAAGATACAAATGGAAGGGTGAAATATTGAGCTTTCCATAATATATGACTAGAAAGGTAGTAAAGTAATACTTAAGGGACCATATTGGAAGGTATGAGATGATATACAAGTGTGAGATGAATCAGAGGAAGAGAGAAAAAAACCAAAACCACGCAAAGGAGATCCAAAAGGTGTCAAAATGAAGTGCGCCAGAGTATCACTAGTTTAGGGTTATTCCTTCTAGTTTGGATAATTGGTTATGTGCTTACTATTTTACTTTTATTTTATTACCAACAAGAGGAAGTGTTAAGAATAATTTTGTCATCCTAGTTAGAAAGGAAGTTTACAAGTATTTGGAGTAAATGGAAGATAAAGAGAATTCATGCAAAGTTTATTTATCATCCTTGTAGAGGGATATTTTCTCTAGTGTGATATTGTCTGATGTTGTGCATTTTAATGATGCTAAGGAGGGTTTCCTCCTCCAGTAAGAAGGAATCATAGATTTTCATTTGTGGTCACCCTTCAAAACCTACAAGAAGAAAGAATATCATGAAGGGAATAAAAGCCATTACTATATTTGAAGAGGAGAAGGAGAAGGAAGATGTATCTCTGTCTAGATCTAACACTTTTTGGCTCAGATGAAATTCAGTCTTGTTGGTTAAGGGTAACGGAATTGGAAAAGGTTGGTGAAATGTGGTATGCTCGTTCTTTAGTTTGTAGGCCTCAAACTGAGAGCACTTCAGTTAATTATCTATTAGAATGAGTATTGTTGTTTGTATTGTATTTGAATTGCTACTTAACCATCTGGTAGAATTTGTTGAATAAAATTTTTACACGAAATTGTTGAAGGACATAAAATCAAGGATATGAATCATATATGATTGAGAGGAATGCCAATGCAAAAAAAAGAAGTTATTCAAACAAATTGGTGAGACAAGAGAGTGCATTAAAGAGATATTTAATATGTATAGGTATTGTATTCAATGACATGTTGATAATTTCAAATATAAAGTTGAAGATATAGAATCTAAATGATATTGGAAAGGTTTAGATTTATTTAAAGATAAAGATGAAAAATAAAGAATAAGAGTTGGTGAGTTGCAAGATGATCTATTGTCTACTTAAAGGGAGAGGGAAGATTTGGTCAAAACTTTCTAATAAGTAAAAGAGATTGTTGAGGTCTAGTTAGATCATCTTTCTAAGATTCTTTCTAACATAGGACAACAATACCCATCTCTAGACCGGTCCTCTTCATTTGATTTATTAGCTTTAGAGGATGTTATGCACACTAAAATGAGTTTTATTTTGCAAGCTTAGAAGAGGATTCTTCCAATTGTGAAAGAAATACCTACAAGAAATTTTTTCTTGTGAAAAGTGTTATTTTTACTCAGTTTCTTGAATGTTTTTATTAGGTCCTTTTCCTTTGATGGCAAAAAGGGGGAGAAAATGTAGTGAGTGAAAATGAAGAGAGAATTTGGAAGAGAAATTGCTTGATTAAAGGGGAGTTGTTGGTTGTTTGAAGTTCTTCGAAGTTTTTCAATTTGTTTTTTTTTGTTTTTCTCATTTTGTCATCAATGCCAAGAGGGAGATCATTAAGAAGTTCTTGAAGACAATTTGCTTTAGTTGTCATTGATGTCAAAACTTGAGATTCATATGATTGTGCTACAGATGATGTACAATATTGCTCTATCCTATGTAGTGTGTTATAGTGACAAATTGTGTGAATGCTATCCTTGACATAGATATGATAATATATCTTTTTGGGACATCTATGAAAGACATTTAGTACAGAGTAATGAAGATCAAATGTTTATTATTAGCTATTAGCTAATGTGCTTAGTGTTCATTCTGGATATCTCTTCTATACTTTTTGGTATGTCACTTTTGTTCATTTTATGAATAGATACTATTTGTTGTTGTCCTCCAGTTGGTAACAAATTTGATGATGATCAAGACTTGGTCTTGGCTATAACATTCCCCATCAGCTTAGAAATATATCTCATTTACTTCAAAGATTTATCTTTTGATAATAATGTTTTGTAATGAACTTACCTCATCTATGACCTATTTATGCATCTCATGGTAATGTGGTAAAAAGATCTTTGTGTGTAACCTATGTTTTTAGGTCTAGTGCTATTGTGTTGAGCCATATTGAATATTTCGATATTTCTCTCTAAGATGACATGTTTTTGCTAGCTGGATGACTTATTTGTATTGGTCTATGGGTATATATATAATGTCCTTTTGGATCTAGAAAACTATGGATACATGGATGTATGGTGGTTTGGTGTATAATTTGAGAAAGGTGTGTGAAAGATTTCGAAGCAATGCAACAAGGGTTAGAGAAGAAAGTGAAAGGTAAGTAACAATGAGAAGTATTCAATATTGCAAAGTTTGTTAGAGATTGGCTGAAGGTTCCTAACTAGATCTCCTACAGACAATTGTTGAACTGTGCTCTTAACCAAAATTGAATTTATGCATATGTAGATGGAGTTTTATTAGTTCAAATTGTTAGACTTTTTGTAATCATTTGTTTTTGTATCAAAGTAAGCCCACTGGTTGCGAGTGTACCTATGGTGAGCACAATGACAATAATCCTTTCATAAAAGTCATGTTAGTTGGTACTTATATATTTGATAATAGCATTCTCAGTGGCTTTTCCCATTTTAGGTTTCCACATAAACTTTTGTGTTCATGGTTTATGGTATTTTATGTGCTTTCATATTCATATCGGTTTTACTTACTTGATTGAATTAATAATTGCTCTAAATTAGTTAAGTTTGAGAAAAATATTTTTAGGATAACTGATTCATCCCCACCCACGCATAGGTATCCAGTCTGTTCAATAGTCAACATACTTTGAAATAAAAAGTTCACTTTAGGAATGGAGATTAGAAGAAATAGAGCTAACAAAAAATCTTAGATTAAGCGAGAGTAATTATGTGAATTTGACGTTAGACAAATTCAAAATGGAAACTTGTAAATCTATAGTTGCACAAGAAATAGGTTTATCTTATGAAGGATCTCCAAAATATCTTACGGAGTGGAGGATATGAGTAGTGTACTATATGTGAGCTCTATTGGTGGTTTTATGTACACTGTGGTTTTGTAGTAAACTAGGCATTTCTCAAGTAGTAGAAGTCAATAGATGACTAATCTAGATGGTGCACTTGGATGTAGTTTAGAGAGTGTTCAAATATTTATTAGGAACTTTTGATTATTCTTTGTATTTTTATTGTTTTTGATTATGGTAAAATTAGGTGTGGAAGGGGCCTTGGACTCCTTTACAACAGATTACAAAAGATATTCAATAAGATCACAAGCAAAAAACATACAATGTAGAAACACAAAATAAATGACTAGGAGAGAACATAAAAAACTAGGAAGAACTAGTCAACAACTAGAAAAAAGCCAACACAAAACACAATACCATAGAAAAGAAGGAAACAGGTCAGGTGAGGGTCTTCAAAGTTTCAGCTACTTCCTCTTCAAATATATTCATCTTCTGCACAACCTTCCAAAGAACAACAACAACTTTGGGCATAACAAAATTC
The DNA here is from genome assembly GCA_028749045.1 of Cupressus sempervirens. Taxonomy (NCBI): domain Eukaryota; kingdom Viridiplantae; phylum Streptophyta; class Pinopsida; order Cupressales; family Cupressaceae; genus Cupressus; species Cupressus sempervirens. Next base: position 425,486,882 of record CM053792.1, read on the forward strand.
TTCTTTCTAACGCTTTCTCTGGTGCTTTGTGTTTTCATTGTTATTCTACTAGACTTTTATAATTTGTGAGTATTCATAGATTTGTTATTTCAGATTGGGCAAGTGATATTGACATATCCACAAGTGCTTATATTTTTACTATGTTTAGTGGTGCTATTAAGTTGATGAGTAAGCAACAAGCCATGGACTCTTTGTCCACAGCAAAAGCAAAGTATATGACAACTACTCATGCTTGTAAGGAAGGGATTTAGCTTAGATAATTGTGTTTAGGTATATAGTTTTATGTGGGAATAATTACTATTTATTGCCATAGAGTGTCATTGACATATGAAAGAACTTCCCATGCTAAAACAAGGCACATTGATGTTCAATCTCTGTTGACATGACGAATGTCGCAAATGCATTGACGAAATAACGCATATGTTCTTTCTAACGCTTTCTCTGGTGCTTTGTGTTTTCATTGTTATTCTACTAGACTTTTATAATTTGTGAGTATTCATAGATTTGTTATTTCAGATTGGGCAAGTGATATTGACATATCCACAAGTGCTTATATTTTTACTATGTTTAGTGGTGCTATTAAGTTGATGAGTAAGCAACAAGCCATGGACTCTTTGTCCACAACAAAAGCAAAGTATATGACAACTACTCATGCTTGTAAGGAAGGGATTTAGCTTAGATAATTGTGTTTAGGTATATAGTTTTATGTGGGAATAATTACTATTTATTGCCATAGAGTGTCATTGACATATGAAAGAACTTCCCATGCTAAAACAAGGCACATTGATGTTCAATCTCTGTTGACATGACGAATGTCGCAAATGCATTGACGAAATTTGTGAGCGAAGAGAAGTTCAAATGGTGTCTGAAGTCTATAGAGCTCTCAACTTCTAACAATTTAACTCTTGTTTATATGGGTTATAATAAGGTGTTGGACAAGTGGAATAATATTGAGGATTAAGGTGTCTCAACTTTAGTATTTCTCGACATTTATTTATTTATTCATTGTATTTGTTTATGCCTATCTTTTATTTTGTTGTGGTCTTCTAGTGCAACTTGAAACTCTAGTTTCCATCATGTTGGGAGGTGCTTGGGATGTGACAAGGATTTTTTGTGCTTATGTGAGAAAATAGGTGTCCTTTTTTGTGGTAGAGTTATTTTGACACGTGTCACACTTTAGGCAGCTTTTAAGAAGCTATAATAACTTATGACAAATTATGATGTGTGTGAACCTAACTTTATGGAAGAATGGGCAATAGTTAATATACACCTTTGTATTCAAAATGTGGGTGGCCAAGTATGGCTATTTTATGTCATAAGAAGACCAAATATTGATAGTCAACTATGAGAGTCTCTCTTACAGCTGTAAGTCCAGACAATTATGAGAGATTTTATTATAATTATTAGATGTGTTTGAAGACCTATCATACCTTACATAAAATTTTGGCAGCTCAAGTTTTGAGGTATGTTCTTATAGACTAGAAAATGATGTATAATTATCATTTGCATGCTTATAAGAGCTTAGAAAATGTACTTGTTAGTTGTGGATGACCCATCTATTTTGGGCTTGCATAATTACTTGGCTTCTCCATAAATTGGATGTTTGAGAGAGTTTATTATATCATTTGATAAGTAGGAGATATTTACCATAGCAAGTCAAATTATCATATTGCTAGATCAAGAATCCTGATAGAAATATCACAATTTTTTGTTGACTCAAAAACTAGATATTGGTTGAATCCTAATAGTAATATCCCAATTTGACTTGCTATGGAAAATATCTTCTACTTATCAATTGACAAGCTTTAGGGGCTTTCTGATGAATGGTTCGTAATTCACAATATTTGGTGAAGGTTTTGCAAATGGGATTGCAAGCAGAGTGGATTTAACCATGGAGGAAACTTCATAGTTAAGCGCATTCAAGCTGGAGTAGTACTGGGATGGGTGACCTTCCGAGAAGTCTCGGTGCTTTGCCTCTATGAGCATCGCCTAGGTCCAATGTGTGTGAATTAGTGTTCAATTCGTTCTCATGAGAGATGGGTTATGTGAACCATTACTCATGAAACACAGGGTCAATGAGTCTAACTCAAAAACTACACACTTGAATCGTGATAGCAATATCACAATTATTATATCATGTTTTATGAAAGAAAATTCTAGGTGAATTCAAGCTGCAAAAATCATTTGGAGTGTAGAATGGATTGTAATACACCATTGTTTAAAAAATTATGTTGTTATTTTATTGTAATGAATTTGTTTACAAACAATTCAAATTGTTATGCTTTAGGAGTGGGGTTTTTCTTTGGAAAGGATTTTTCCTACATTAATCATGTGTTAATTTTAGTAATCTTTATATATATCTATATCTCTTTCTATATGTGTTTCTTGTACCACGATCCTTAATATTAATAGAAAAATTCACATAATCTCCCCACAAGGTTAGTGTTTTTAAGTGTTTTGTGCATTTTTCTTCCTTTCATTTTGGGCCCTTTGCAAGCTGCACTTGAATATGTAACAATATATTTTAGCATATTATGTCTTTGGATTAGAGGAACTATTTTGATCCAGTACAATGAATAAAAATTGTAGAGTTGTTATCCTTCCATATGCAAATTAGGTATACTTGAAGGAAATGTAAGGCCAATTCTCCAAAAGAGCCATATGTCGGGAGAACACATTGAATATGAAGGCGTGAAAGAAGTTGCGAATCAAATTCTAAAGCTTGTGATCTCTTTGATAAAATCACTAAGTGTTTGAAAGATTCCTCTTATCGACAGAAGGGGGCATTGGTGATCTTGAATATCATATGTCGGAGCTAAAACCCAATTAACAAGGTTTGGAAAAAATACAGCCAGAAAAGTAGGTGACTTTAAAGTCAATTAGATGCTGAGAAATTTGCATTGCCAAACCGATATAGATGATTACAGATACCATCTCATGTTTAAAGTTTAAACTATGTAACCTAGGAATATGTGGTAGAAGCTAGCAATATCTAAGACATAACTTATAATTACAATAAGCAGTATTAGAAGTCTATTGTCAACCTTTTTACCAAGGTTTGGAAATAAAGTATCCCAATTTTATGCAACATTTCCACTGGGATGGTCCCAATATTAGTATCGAAAGTTTCTTGGTCATGCTATGAGAGATGGAATTGAGCTTTAGCTTGTCCTAGGAGAGGAGGCTCATGGAAGTACATGGCCATAATCCATGATAACTTAGTCAAAAAAACAAAAAGAACTCAGCAATGCAAAAGAGGAGACCACTAGATGTTATGCTAGTTGAAGATAATCTTATCCCTAAAATCAAAGCCTTCCGAATGAAGCCAAGTCTTAATTAGCTTCTCTAAGCATGCCAAATGATTTTGATAATGAAAGTGCCCTTAATGTGAGCAACTTCTTTCATATCGATAAGTGTTCGGAAAACAACCCCTTCTAGATGATTTGAATGATTGGAAAACCTGAAGAGATGTAATGCTCTAAGAGAAATTTCTACAATGAGGAAAAGCAAGAATAACCCACTTGACACAAAGAGCCAAACATTCTAGTAGGTACAAAGAAACCATAACCTGACAAACTCACAAGAAGTAACATTACTCCCAAGCAACTTGATGGAAACTACTGTGGTCCTTGGAGGAAGTTTTGGTGAAGCTCCTCAAGCTTCTAGTAAGAAGACTTAGAAGGAGTCCAAAACGAAGAATAATATGCATACATAGTTGCAAGATTCATAGAATAGACTTGAATGTTTCATGATAAGGATAGTGGTTAAGTGATCCGATACTTAGTATTTTTTAAATTCTGAAGAGGACCACATTCCAAAGTGCCACTAGAAAAGCTTGAAAAGTGAAGTGGATGCCCAAAAATCTGAAGATTTCCCCATGATTGATTCACTTCCAGCCAAAGCAGCAGGGAAAGACGAGTAGATTGGTGAGAAAAACACTTTTTGTACCATTGAACAACAAAAACGTATCCAAACATTTGACCGCCTCCTTGATATTTTGATTTTTCCTATTTTCTTTTAAAAGATAATCCACGAATACACAGTCATCAGTATTCTCCAAGTTTTCACATAACCACGCGATTCACGCATCCTCGTTGTTGTGGTATACAATAAGAGGAATCATTCTAGTAAATGTTTGGATGGCCAGTCAAATGAGAAAAGTATAAACGACATATCTGGGTAGAAGGGATCAGATCTGTTTTTAATGAAGATAGAAGGCAATCTGCAGTAATGATGTATCTTGAGTCTTACCTGAAACTTAAAAATAAATTTGCAAAAAATTTAGTTGAGATATTTTGTTATTCTGTTTGTTTACAGTTACAATATACGAAAACTATAGATACTATCTATTTGAAGCTAAGGTGAAGATGCTGACCTTTTCCAACAATATTCGGAAAAAAAGCTCAAAGTAAATTTCTCAAGCAACACGGTTTATCAACCATTTTTTTGTCCCCATTGAGTGTAATCTACAATGCAAATTACCAGTCCTCAATAAATCCCAACAACGACAAATTTACTTCCGAGTGATAATTTACAAAATTGAATATATTCTTGGATGCATAGAAGAGAGAGGAGATGAAGTACTATTAAAGGGAACGAATTGTTGGTAACTGAGGATTAAGCGCATGCCATTCACTGCTAGGGGCAGCTTCTAGTTTTTAGACAATTTTTTATTTGCATGTTTGATAGATATAGAAACTTTCCACTGTCCTCTAATGCATGTAATGGATGAAAACTATTGTTAGTATACCTTCTGTATTTTAGCTTGCTGTGCTTTTTTTGCCTTTGAAGGCAATGAACTCCAAATTCATTTCTGTGCTTTTTTAATGTTATGACTGTTGGGTGTACGAATTTCAATCATTTTTGTAACGGTTACAGTGGTTGGAGAATATTCTGACTGATATGATCAGTCCTCCAGTTGTAACGGTAAAATTTCTTGGTCTTCCACATATTCTATAAATTGAAACTGTTTATATACATTGATAGACATTGCTATACTTATGACTGTTATATTACATTCGGAGAAATTACTAAAACCGAGAATCCTAGATTATCATTAAAGTTGGACGTAGTCTGTAAAGCTGAACCACTATAAATTTATTGTCTTCTGTCTTTATTCGTGTGTGAATGTTCTTCTGATTTTATTTCGGCATTTTCTTTTCAATCTGAAATCAACAATGACAATGCATCGTTTGTTTTTTCGATCTGCGCTGGCTTTTACAAAATATTCACGTGATTAAAATCTTGTGTGTATTAGTAAAAATTGGTTCTGCTGTATATGTTTATTTTTTCTAGTTTGTTAATATGATTCAATTACCATCATTTGGGCCTGGTTTAAATCTTCAAGAATAATTTATGCATCTAGATAATAATATAATGTCCCAATTTCCCATACACTGATTGGGTAATGTAAAACAATCAAAGTTCCAAAACAATTATCGCAGGAGTGGCTAGAAGGTAAATCTCTTTACTGCTGGCATAGTTTTCACTAACAAATACCTGTCAACATTTTTTCAAAGAGGTACCATTAGAAATGAAAATGCAGAAGCAACAAAGGTATTTTTCTTTTGTCATATATAATATTCTATTTATTTAAACTTGGGTACTGGTAACATTCACAAGAGTGCGTTTAAGAGTTCTCGAATGCATCTAAATCTTGAGTGTGGTTTTCATAATGTCTTTAGAGGAAATGTGGTTTGAGATGTTAATTGTTTACCAATTTCAGAACTAGTTTACTGTGTCAACAACATTGAATTTTCAGTCCATGATAATTGTCTTCAATTTTGATAGGTGCTAGTAGCTTGGACATTTGTGTGTTCTTCGTTGTAATTATAAATGGATTCCACTCTACATGATGGAGCCAAACATCCACTCGGACAGCCTGCTCTGGAGAAAAGAATTATGCACTACTCGAACTTCCATCGCATTTTATTAGTGGGGGAAGGAGATATTTCGTTTTCTGCAGCTTTGGCCAGAGCATTTGATTCTGCAGAAAACATCGTTGCCACATCTCTTGACAGCCGAGGTTCAAAAACTTTCTTCCAAGCTTTCTATTGCCTGTTCCCCTTTAAAGTTTTGCTACATTCTCAAAATCCTTCTCTTGTTTTTGCCGAGTATTCTTATTGTGTCTTTATATGTCTCTTTATAATGCAGAGCAGGTCATAAGTTCATATAATTCCGGCCAAAACAACCTTCAGAGTTCGGAGAAGCGCAGAGCAATGACATTGCATAATGTTGACGTAAAAACAATGAAAAAGCATGAGATATTAGGAGAGATGTTGTTCGATAGAATTGTGTACAACTTCCCTCATGCAGGCTTCTTTGCGAAGGAAAATGATAACAAACTTATCAAGTAAGTTTTTCCAATTTTGAAATCTTTCCTACCGTAAGGAATTATGCTATTACCAAATAAGTTTTAGATAAATAAAAATGAAGTTTTGCTGGACGCTGTCCTGCAACAAGAAACTAAATTTCTATTTACAAATTTTATAGCTGTGTTCTGTGTGTGTTGGGCAGAAAGCACCGTCATTTGTTGAAGATGTTCTTTCAGAATGGAATGGCCATGCTTAACAAAAGGGGAGAAATCCATGTCACGCACAAAGAAGGAGATCCTTATGACAAGTGGAATCTGGTGGAACAAGCGCAAAAATGTGGGTTGATTTTAAAAGAATATGTTGATTTTAATAAAGCAGATTACCCTGGTTACGTTAATCGAAGAGGAGCAGGACCCAACATTGGTGACACTTTCTTTTCGGGGGAGTGTAAGACTTACATGTTCATCCCAAGGTAAATACAGTGTGTTTAGGTCAATTTTTGTTTCCACGCTGAGATCTCGTTTTGTAATCTTGACCAGTAATGATTAAATGCATTTCGACGCTAGGGAATCGACGACCACATCAAGTATGCCGACTGAATTTTCTTCAGAAGGTCATCCAGAGAGCCTTGAAGCAGCCATTTTGATGGAGCTTGAAACAGAAAGGCGAAACAGGAAGGCAGCGGAAACTGCAAAAGCGGAGTTGGAATCTTCATTAAATCAATTGAGGGCGGTCTCAATTAAAACATTGATAGAAAACGATGATCTCAAAAAGCAAAGAGACGAAGCTTTTCAAGAAAAGACAAATATTAGCAGACAATTGGCTGAAGCTTTGAGATTGAAGGTAGATGCAGAGAAGCAAAAAGATGTTACAATTTTGGACCTTGCAATTGCAAAAGCAAATATTGAGGGTTCTCTTAAGTACAACGAAGCGTCAGTATATGAACAACTGAAGAAAATCAATCAGCTAGAGAGACAAAGAGATGACGCTCTCTATCAAAAAGATGCAGCCTGCAGAGAAAAAGAAAAGATTGCCAGACAACTAGCCGAGGCCTTGAGATTAAAAGAAGCAGCAATTGATGAAACAGAGAGGGTTTTGAGGGAACTCAAAGACCTCACCAACCAAAAGGATGAAATTATTTGTTGGACAATTGTTGTGTTTTGTGGCTTGGGTATTTTCAAAATCTTTTCTTCAATGTACGGTCGGAAGAAGTAAGCATAAAAGAATAAGGTGCTCTACTAGTGAAGACTTCGCATTGTTGCACAGTACAGTCTGTGTTTTATTAATCTAAAGTTTAAACTATAAACTTCAGCAATTCGTTTTACTTTGCTAATCACATATTCTTACTTTATGATTAGTTCAGCTCAACTGTAATAGCTAATGTGATATGCTTGAGACATTTACCTCGTAAATTTAGGATTCGGTGCATTTTTATTTGATTCTTGCGATACTGATTCCTCTTTGAATCGGAATGGTCCTCTTGCCTGATGTGTGTCTATTTGAAACTCATTCCTTTCGTACTACTCGATTAGTTACCCCTGTACTGAAAAACGATTAGGAACAATGGAGTGAAGAGAAAATACATAAATTTACGATTCACTATTGGTATACGCCTAATGTGTAAAATTGTATCATTCCCTATAACCAGACAATGCTTCTAATTCTTGCTTGGTAACGATAGGGACTGCTTAATAGCCAGTACAAATCTGTGGCGAGAAAATATTATTAGAGCATCTGCAGAGCTTATCAAATGTCATCCGGCCATGGTGGCTTAAGGATCACACTCAATTGTAAGAGGAATTTCAGATCCACAAAGGCTTATTCTGTTACCTGGGACTAAAGCTTTGCATGCCCAGTAATGAGTCCTTAAATTGCTTCTTGAGGATTATATTGTGTACATAAAATGAACTTAAGGTTTTTTCAGATTGACAATAGCCCAAGTTTTTTTTCCAATTTTTTAGACTTATACTACAGGATCTACAGATGCTGAAGATTTCATAAAAATCCAATTGGGTTCCTCTTTTTCAAATTTGGTTAAAATAAGTAATTTTATATGGAGCTTAATGGCATGCCTATTATATTGCCCTATGTGATATTTGGGCTTGGGGTAGTTGAGTAGAATAAGTGATTTAGGGGAAGAGATCTAGTAGTCGTCCAATCTAATTATGTTGAAATTTACCGATTTTTTAGGTGAACTTCTGTAGGCGGGTGAAGAGCTTAAAGCTAATCTTTCTACTTTTCCACATTTGCAAAGTTCTTTGAAGAACTCGTAGAGTGCGAGGTGGTCTAAAAGTCCCATTTTAAAATGTTCACTTGGAACCTGTTATGTTCACCTCGCAATAGCCATTCACCAAAAAATAATACTTTTTGCACAAATGGACCAATCAACAACTAAGAAAGTTAGAAAGATCAACTATTAGTACATGCGTGATCTACTATTAATACATGTGCTATCAGTTTCTTGGGCTTTTTATGAGCGGTAATTGGGGGATCTATAGCAGTGGATGTGGCGGTCATTGGAACGTGGGCGACTATTGGGTCTCTTCCTCTATTTATTTGAATAAAAAATCTAATCAAGAAGGTATGTGATATTATGATTTAGCAATTTTTTGTGTTAGATTATTGTTTGATTTAGTTTGTAGCACACTTAAGTGTCATTTGTGAGGGATACTGCATAGTTTCATATTATTATTGCAATCATATATAGACTAAAAATAGATGAATGGTATCATAGGCTATAAAAGTTCCCTCTCTTTCTTTTACTTTTAAAATATGATAGTGTACTCATTATACTTAGGTATTAATGAGGAAGACAATCCACAAAATTAATTGCAAGTAATATTATAACAAGTAAAATAGTTGATTTTATATTTAAGTTGAGAAATTGTATTAATTGTTCTTATATTTTATTTTGTTTCTATTGTTTAGATTTAATAGATTAATACATATTCTAATAAGATGACTTTTACTTTTTTTTTTTTTTTTTTGCAATTTCAAAAATAAAAAATCTAATCACTATCATCTTAACTATGAAATGAGTAGAGTGTAAATTATGTTAGAGCTATTCATGAGGCCAATGCAAAAACTCTAGAAGAATCATCTAGTCAATATTTAAAATTCCAATAGATTGGTTGAGTTTAAAGAAGAATCAACAATATGTTGTTTTCTTGTGATGTCATACACTTTATTAGTTCCCATGGGAGTAACTATTGCGAGGGCTTATTATTTAATCAGTAATTAAACTCAATTCCTACCAACCAATCATACTCAATTTTTGTTCGTTTTCAATTTAATAGTATGTTTCACTTAAGATAGGTGCAAGTTTTTTAAACATAACATGTGTAGAAAGGATTTATTTATCATTTGATTGGACTGAAAATGTATAGATAGGTTGAGTTTAAAGAAGAATCAACAATATGTTGTTTTCTTGTGATTTCATATAGTTTATTAGTTCCCATGGGAGTAACTATTGCGAGGGCTTATTATTTAATTAGTGATTAAACTCAATTCCTACCAACCAATCATACTCAATTTTTGTTTGTTTTCAATTTAATAGTATGTTTCACTTGAGAAAGGTGAAAGTTTTTTAAACATAACATGTGTAGAAAGGATTTATTTATCATTTGATTGGATTGAAAATGGTGCAACAAAGATCATGCATAAAAATCACAAATTTCAAAGCTAGAGAATGCACATCTTATGAGAAAGCACGTCTTACAATATCTTTGGTAGTACATTACAAAAGTAGAGGTTTTAGAGGCCATGCTCTAAAATCTACAGTTTTCAAGCACTAGGGGACATTTGCTAACATAAAAAATTATGCTAAAAAAAGGCAACTTTTCAAAATTTCACAGCAAGAAATATTGTTGAATCCAAAAAAAAAAAGATTGGAATGCAATTTCAAATATAATGAGGAAATTCAATCAGTGGAAGTGTGGTGATCACATGAAAATAGCAAGCAAAACAAAAACATTTTTTTTGCTAACTTTTTATTCAATATCTGAAGTCTATAGTGTTGGGCAGGTGGCATCTGCAAGGCTTCTCATGTTCTTGATCTCTAGAGTTGATCTATTGTGAATTGATGGAAGCAATATTTGTGAAGAGGAGGCCTTGGTGTCGTGCTAACTTTGTCCATTTTCCTTCATCTCATAAACTGGTGGCTATGTTTGAGGTAATACACTTTTTATATTATTTCAATTTATTTCATTTGAGTTCTAGGAAGGAAAGATTCATAAATTTCTCATGTTTTGTTGCACCCTATATGGCTAAAGTTTTTTTCCATCCCTCTATGAATATATTTGTATCTTAAATTGTAGAGATTCTTTCATTTGCTTGACTATTTTCTAAATAATTGGCTTCTCCATGTCTTAAATCACAAAAAATCTAAAACATGAATTAACACTTTCTCTAGTCTTGAAAGGTTTTAAACAATTCACAAGTAATCAATTGTTTGGATTATTGGCATTTGGAATTTAACTATGTTGACAATATAACATAGTGGGAGTTTCTTCATGAAGAGTAGACAAGGATAGTATCACTAGTGATGCTCCTTTGAAGCACATGCTCCACCTCTCCTATTACCATACCCACCATTACTTTCATTGTCTCTTAGCAACACAAAAACATTTCCCTCAGCCTATAGCCAAAAAGAAGCCCTTCCAACAACTAGCTCTTGTAAGCTACTATTGGGCTTTAGATGTCATGCCCAAAATCTAGGGAAAAAACACACCAACAATATATTTTTAAAGAGTTTAAACTAGATTATCTGCATGCAAAACTAATCTGAGTTGCAACTATTATTGATGAACATACTAGATGTTTATGGTAAACATTATGAGTGTGTAAGTTTATTTGTTAGGTTTCAAGTTCTTGTTGAAGTTTCCTAGGTAGCTGATACCTTTTGATGATAATGTCTTGACAATGGTGTAGGGTTCGTTCAAGTTTTCAAATAACAATTATCTAATTAAGATGCTAGATCCTCTATTCACTCTAAGGACAACATACACATTAACTTTATTCACTTTCACTATTCTTACTTCATCATCAAAATTAGTATTAATTGAGTTTACATCTTTTATCAATTAATAGTCCATGAACCTTACTAAACATGTTTAGCATTGGTTCAATTTTTCTAATACGAATTTACATAATTAGCAAATAACACACTATTAAGACTATACTTAAATAGTAGAGTTCTTTTTGAACTTGGTTGAATGAATTAAACAAAACCATTTATGGAACATTATATTAATTAAATTTCCTTTAAAAGTTGACTAACTGCAATATTTATTGAAATCATCTTTAATAAATATTATAGTTATATATTACATTAAAAGTATTATCATTGTATGCCTCTTCAAGGCTTCAAATGCACATTTTTTTCCACACAATATCTCCCCTTATCATCTCCAAAATACAATAATAACAAGATGGCAAGCATGGGCTCATACACCATGCATTCCTTCTTCTCAAAGATAAGAGGGTCTGCACTACAATGAGAGGCCCAACTAACCCCTTCACCCAAGGTCACTACTTCTCTCCCAAGGGTGTGTGATGCCTTGTACACCCAAGAACAACACACATTTCAAAATAATGAGAAAAGAAATAATGCAAAAATGTTAGCCCCAACTGATAATGTTGTTGATATATGTGAAAGAGTCATATCATCTGTTATGTTGTCATTGATGTCAAGCCTTGGTTAGACATTATGCTAATTTAGTAGAGTGTCATATCATTTGATTGATGAAAATGATTTGAAGAAAGTATGATGATGTAAGTTTTGAGAAGTGCATGGTATTCAATAGGGATTTGAATGAGTTAGATTCTAACAATAAACTGTTGGTTTGATTGTTTACATGATCTCAACATATAAGAAAAGTTATGAAATCATGTATTTAAGCAAGAAAGTTTGGTCGGTGAATAAAGAATTGTTGTATTAAGCGAGCTACTGTAGTTGTCACCAAGCAATTTTAGTGTTAATAGAGTCTAGTGTTGACCGAGCAAGATGTAATGATAATAGAGCATGAAAAGGAAAAAAAGTTTAAGAAAAGATTAAATCTGAGGTTGACATTTGATCAAAATAAAGATTGTTTGAGAAGTTTCGAAGATAAGGATGAAGTTTGTTATGAGATCAACGACTGGAAAAATTCAAAGAAGATTTGATGAAGGATATTTAACAAGTGAAAATAGAGCACAAAGTTCAAGGTGGAAGTATATTTTCTGAGCATTTAGATTCAATGTACATGAACCTAATGAGAATCTTATGATTGTGATTAAGCAACAAAACCTTGAAGATTTTAGAGGATTGACAAAAGTTTTCTATTTAAAGGATGAACATAATGTTCATTGTTGCTGATTGAATTGATGAAGAAAGTGATAGTCAGAAGGAGAATCGAGAATAATAGTATTGTGAAGATCAAGCAAGGACATTGCTATGACCAGTAAGGGATCATAAGATAGAGATTGAGTGACAAAGAGATCTGGACAAGTAAGGTAGTGCTAAACCCGCCAGGTCATTTCTTTGTTACTCTCTAATTATTGTAGCATAAAAATCTCTTAATTGAGTGGACCTAATAGTCTTTTGAAATCCTACATGGTAACATTCTATTGAGTATTTTGTAAGTCCTTTAGACTAGGGCATTATTTAGAAGTTTCAAAAAATGAACGGGTCTAGATGTAATGTTCCTTATCAGGTGCTCATATTAAAGATTTTATCTTCACCGATTTTCAAATAAATATTCCCATATATTATATCCCTTTTCGTGTTTTCTCTCTTTACTTGATATATGTTATTGGAATGGTAGGAAATGGTCATGACCCTTGGATAAAAATTAATTGGTTCATTATATTTAAGTTATAATAATATAATTAATTTATATTTTATAATATATATTTCATATAAATATTCATAGATTATATAATATTTGAATATATAAGACTTTTTTTTTTTATAGTTTCATATTTTGATTACTATGTATTCATTATATCTTTAGTTTCATTTATTAAAAATTACCTTTGCATCATTAATACTATAGATGGTGTAATAACTTTATCATTATTTGTTTTTTATTATTACTATTGGTAATATTAATAGTCTATTTTTTATTATATGCTATTATATTAGTAAATAATATATTATCGTGATTTCTTCTGGATTCACTAGCTAATGTATGTTGACATTATTTAATATCATTTATGTAGCCAAAATGTTTATTAAATCTTTCTCTTAGAGGAGAACATTATAATTAGCATTCTAAGAGGGGGACATCACAGTGATCTTTCATGAAAATCCTCTGACAAGGTTACATTAATAATGTTCATGTAACCTTTAACAATGTTGGCTTGTAACATATCTCATTTCAAAAGAGTGAAAATTTTGGGTTGTCAATTCCCAAATGATTTTCCCCTTTATAGGGTTTCCACATTAAATACTTGTGTCAAATTGTGTGAATGCTTATGATGTTGCAAGTTTATTTTTGTAATTTGGTATAAGATGGAAGATAACTCTAATACTAGGTATACTAAGTTGAAAATTTATTGTGAATTGTATATTAGTTTATATTTTGATGCTAGATCTGGTTATTGAGTTAATGGCCTGAAAGGTTAAAGTGTTTAAGTTGGTGAAAATTGTTTATAAGGCCTATAGGATAACAAGTTATAACTAATTGACCCTCCCCCCTACTTTCATTTATCTAACAAAAAATCCATCTTATCCAATACTTACAAACACGTGAACAATGTAATCTACATAACAAGAGGAACAAAACAAAACTACATATTCATTCCTACATCAACAAAATACAACTCTTCCATGGCAAGAGCACAAACCTTACTCCAAAGAATGACAAATGAGGTTTGAGAAGATCCCCTTTCCTTTTTCCTTATCTTTTTCCAATTCTAAAACCCTAAGTGTCTCTAAAGTGAGAGAGTGAGTGAACACTCACTAACTCTTCCAAAAACCTCTAAAAAAGCCTCCCAACCCACTATCAAAACCCTAGCTAAAAATGGTCATGATGAAAGTCTCCATTTTCTTCCACTATTTCCCCCCTTCTAAAAAAATTAAGTTCAACTAAGAGTGGGGTAAAAGGAAAAGTGATTATGACTTCTCCATTTTTGCCACTTTTCAAAAGTGGCTTATTTGGAGGGTCATAATAGTGTTCTAGACCTTCTAATGGATAAAATAAGCTCCTAACTCATAGTACTACTATTTAGGTTGGTTATTTTCACTAAAATGACATCTTAGGGTCACTTTTTAGGCCTCAAAAGTCTCTAAGAAGTTTGAAATCGAAATTCATCTTGATGAAACCCCACATGACATCTGTTAAAAAATGAGATTAACTTAGGTACCATATTAGGTTTAGTCTTAGGTTAGGTATCTCTTTCCAAGCCTTAATTGACATGTCACTTCTACATAGACAACACAAGTGTCAAGCAACACCATTAGGGTAACTACACGAATGATTGTCACATATGTGGACAATAGTTGTGAAAAGCTCGATTGAGTCTGCATAGTGGCCTACATGGCAAGGGGTGCTCAATCAAGTACCCCTCAACCAAGGGGTACTTGACCGAGTACCCCTTGGGTTATAAAACCCATTGGTGTACCTCATAGCCCCTCATTTTGTATGAGGGGGCTAAAGGAGGAGAGGTCTAAAGGAAGTGCTTTAGCCGAGCAGAGGTAGGTGATTTTTTTATTGTTCTTGTTTTTTAAATTTTATTCTAGTTTAAATTTATTAATATGATTGTTAAAATTTATTTTTTAAATTAATTATGTTAAAATAAATATTAATTACTTAAACACTATCCTATAATGCCAATATTGATCCTAAAAATATAAATTTAAACTCTAATTGTTGTTCTATTTTAGTAGTAATTATAATAATCATCTTAAGTTTTACCCACTATAACTTTTACATTTATGTATAAAAAATTATCATTCTAAATGTTCATGTATTTTAAGGGGATATTTGTACATTTAGATTAATTTCATGTCAAATTCAATAACTTCTAATGTTTTTAAGTTAGAAATTATGTTTTAATTTTAAAGATTATTCAAGCATGTACATGTAGTTTACAAATTTATTTATACATGCACATAATATCACACACACATGCATGTATTAGATCAAACTCGTTTAATTTTACTACATATGCTAATTTTATATCTAATCACATGTGCACACTTGCAATGTTTATATATTCCATTGTCATATGTATTTCATCATATACCTACATATTATGGCATCCACTAGTTCAAAGCCCACTATAGGGGCTAGTAGTCGTCGATCATCACGCAGTGGTAGATCATCACAGACTTCATCTTAGGACCGTACTCTAGGGAGTACGGTGACCCGTAGACAAGGTGTTATGATGGCATTACACAATGCTCTAGATAAGCTTGAGAGTACATTGTAAAATGTTGAACGCCTCTCTAATAGGGAGCAATTACAATCTATCAGAACTGAGCTTATGAGTATGATTCATAAGATTGAATCATACAACCCTTATGATGATCCATCCATTGAGACATATCACTGCATGTTATCTTGCATAGTTTTAGGATCTTCCATATATAGCTTGTAGATGCAGAGGTTTCGACACAGATGGTTAAGAGAAATCTATTCCCTAATTACTTGCCTATGTATGTAGTGAGAGCCTATGGAGTGACAAAGTGTTAAGATTCCCTTGTTTCCCCATTCATATATCCTAGATGGTTGGGGCACATCATATATGACCATAAAGGATGAGGTTCCACTTAGGTAATATGTTTCATTAGGTAATAATGCATCTTATATTAGGTTTTTCAACATAGGAACTTCTTTCGCTACATTTATAGGTAATTAGGATACATGTTTGGCTTAAGGGGACCTAGTGAGTCAACTAGGTCATTATGTGTGTTATAGGTTATACAGTAGGTCCTAATGGGTCTTAAAAGGGTATAATAGGTTTCATTAGGTAATAATGCATCTTATAATAGGTTTTTTTCACATAGGGACCCCCTTTTGGTACACTTATAGGTAATTAAGATACATGTTTGGCTTAAAGGGACCTAGTGAGTCAACTAGGTCATTATGTGTGTTATAGCTTACACAATGGGTCCTAATGGGTCTTAATAGGGCACAATAGGTTTCATTAGGTAATAATGCATCTTATATTAGGTCTTTCCACATACAGACCCTTTTTGTTACACTTATAGGTACAAATAGGGTAATTAGGATACAAAAAATATGTACTCATTGAACCAACAAAGCCACGTGGAATCACTCATTAAACATACATGTAGACAATATATCTCTACCTATTTAAATATAGTTCAAACAATGTAAAGTCGTTTCAAAATTCAAATAACTCATCAAGAAATAATATAGTCGTTGAACCATCTGAGCCACATGAATTCACTTTCAAATTCAACTTCAAATTTGAATGTAATATAGAGATCTGCAAAAATAAATCTAGATAGGCTAACGTTCTTCATACATATAGTCTAGATCCTCCCAAACTTTTATAATCTCCAAAAAAATGTCATGCTCTTCAATAGGCAACTTCCACTTTTCCTTGCCATGTCCTTTTCTTAACACTGTATTAAATTCTAGTTTTGTCGCTATGAACAAGTGACTGTAATGCAATAAATTGAACTCCATTTTTGTCAATCTTTTCTTGTTGATAATATGTTCCTTCGATAACAAAAGAACCAATTGGATAAGATTGTTTGTCATCATCTATGGTTGGTTTTGGCAACTTGAATTTTTATTTAGTGCATCTAAGAAGATAGTAGTCCACACCTTATATATTATTAGGATCGACAAGCACAACAAAAATATCACCTGTATGTGCACACATGAATCTAGATTAGATATATATAAATTAATTTAACTTCATTAATCTATATGATAAATCACTTTATATTTCAATAGAAAATTCCAATACATGTACAAATGCATGTATATAAGAATATATAATACATGTGAGTGCACAATAACACACACCTGTAAAAACTAATTTAGGGACACCTTTGTAATCAACGTCATATATAAGATGATGAATATATAGGTTTCCATCATCTTATGCAAAATGAGAATATCTAACTATATCTTTCAAATTTGAACCTGAAACATATGTATTTGCAATGTTCTTGCATTGACTGGTTGGATTATTTTCAAAACAGTCATCACAAAGACATGATTTATCTCTTACTTGAATCACCAGAGGCTTATGTTGTGTTCTAGTTATTACTTGATGCATATTTCTTATTCCAACAATGGGTTGACAATTATATGGATTAGATCAATCAATATTTTTCAAGAAAAGTAAATAAAAATGTGATATTAAACTATCTAGATCAACAATAGAGAGGAAGAAGTACATATATATAGAAAGTTAATTTTTTTTAATTATAAAAAAGAAATTTTACTTTAAATTATCTAAATGAATTCAACACTTTTTGCCTTTCACTTCCCAAATATAATGTTTGTTGTATTTTGTGTCCAGGCTAGCAAAATGAGATCGACACCATTCAACAACTTTATTTGAATTCTCTATTGTGTTACGTACCAAAAAAAATACAAATGAGCTACATGAAACATTAAAAAAATGAAAACCAATGTATTTCTACCTTGAAGTTTATGTTGTCAGAGTGCACACTTTACACAGGCTCTTGCTCCATCATGCTCTCCTTTTCCATGTCCAGCTTAAAAAAAGGTCAAAATGAACTTAACATTGCGACTAGTACTATGCTAACTAGTTAAACACTTTTGTAGATTTAAATTGGCCTGCAATTTACACATTTGTTAAGATATAATATGTACATATATACATGTATAAACATCAAGATAAGTTCAAAATTTAAATGACATACAATTTTAAAATTAACTTTGAAAAGTTAGCTCATACATATGTAACTTACCTGCACAACTGTCATACCAAATCCAATGTTGTGAAGTTTTTATCTCGCATTGTGCAAGATCATCAAAAACCATTCGAAAACAATGAGCCACATAGGTCCTATAATGTACCTTATCATCACTAATATAGAAATGCACCTCCTTGATAAATATAATGTGCTCATCCAAAGTACTTTCTACCCCATCCAAATCAAATTGTGCATGTCTGTAAGTCACTTGTACAAATATTGCAACTTGGCCATAATGAAAATATTGTGCTTGAAACTGCGATGTAGTTCTCAAAAAAATCTACAACTGAAGAATACAACCAGGTGGGAAAGAATGTTTAGATTCATGAAATTGTTTGGCTTGCCCTTGTGCACCATGACAATATTGAATATGTGGATAAATCATAGTACACAATCTAGTCATAAAATCAAGGTAGGGCAATCCACTCTCCTTCAATACAATTTTTTTTGATTCCTATCCAGTCTTTATTTTGTATGTCTCGTATTCAAATCTATTCCACACAACTAACTTCATAACATCAATATTCTCAGTTTGAAATGGAAATTTTTGTAAATTTCCACAATGAATGCATTCAACTTTTATACACTAGAAGTTGAAATCATCTACATCATCTAATTTATCATATAGAATGGGCTTCACAAATTGTGTTGTACTTCCAGGGACAACCACATCTTTATTAACTTATGCCATGAATTTTTTTATATGATTGCAAATATAGATAAAAATCAACATTATTTAGACAACAAGTTCCACAAACCTTTTTAATGTGTATGAGAGAAGGGCACAACATCTCAAACATTCTTTGACCTATTTTTACATCTGAAAATTCTTGTTTGAATGCATCGAACAAATCATTTTGTGATGTATCAAAAAAATGTTTTGGATGTGAAATATTTCTACATGTCTCTTCATATCTTATTTGTATAATGTCTCTTTTATTAGATGGAACATGAGAGTGATTGGTCCAATATTCAATGACACATCTTCTTACATCTTCATTATTAATGTTTAGCATCAAAAGAAGAAAAACATGAATCTCTTATGTTACCACTGTTTGCTATGCACCACAGAGATATAAACATCAGAATTATGCTACTACTGTTTTCTATGCATCACAAAGATATAAGCATCAGAATTATGTTACCACTATCTACTATGCACCACAAAGATATAAGCATATGCACATATATTCATATTGACATATGCATACATATACATATACTTACACCTCTGTCATGCATCATAATTATTGACAGTGAAGAGAGCATATTATTGACCAATTTATAATAGTTGGGCTTCATATTATTAGTGACTTTAATGTCTTGCTTGTATCGGGTTTCATACCCTTGTGCTTTGCCTCTATCAAGTGTTGATCATTATCGGGCGATGGCTTATGAATTTTTTTTGGCAGTTCTCTTAACTAACATGCCTCTGAAGAGGCATGTCCCTATGTGGCTCTTAGGCCATGTAGAGACATAACTCTTTAGAGTCATGTCTTTCCATTGCCTATATATACTTACTACCGCAGGGAAAAGGATCAATATAAGGCATCTGAGTACTTGTAGAGAAACATTAGTATTGTGAAATATTACTATTATCATCTTCATCTATTTTGTTATAGAACGATCCAGTGCATTGACTACTGCTGAAGGAGGAAGACAATCAAATATTTTGTTGCAAGTCACAATTAGAGACAAGTACTTATATTCTACATAATCCAAATTAGAACTTATCTGCAAGTATTATTTTGTAATTGTTTATCTATCAGAGATCCACTATACTTAACATGGTATCAGAGCTACACTGATAAGAAAACTTTTAGAAAATATCCAGTCTAAAATGATTTCAAAAGTTAAAGGAAGAAAGTTTTAAATCAAAGTATTAAATGGTGAATTACTTAAGAATAGAAGATAGGCTAGATGAAGCATCAAACTTCTCATCTTGGAAAATCAGATTATTAATAGTACTAAGAGAGATGGAATTAGAAAATTACATTGAATCAAATTTACCCATGCCTAAAAATGAATCCGAGATAGTAACATGGAAAAGGCATAATAATAAAGCAATGAAAATCATCATAGACTTACTAAAGGATCATATACTTCTATCTATAGCTAATCTTAAAATTGCTTTTGAAATGTTCTCCTCCATTCAAAATACATTTGAAATTAACAATATAAGTAGATTATTAACTTTAAAACATGATCTACTTTACATAAAAATGAAAAATGGAGAATCCATAACCTCATATTTCTTGAGGATTATTGAACTAAAGGATCAACTCGCACCTATGAAAAATCAAGTTGATGACAAGGAGCTAAGCATGATCGCTATAAGAGGTCTTCCTCTTTCATGGGAAACTTTTATTCGAAGTTTAAGCTTCCGACCTGAGTTACCCAAATTTGAGTCTCTTAAAAATGAATGTACTCAAGAAGAATCAAGATTAATAACGAGAGGAATCATTTCAAATCAAGAGGGAGAATTTCAAGCTCTTCAAGTTAGTACCAATAATAAAAGAAAAAGAAAGGGAATTCATCAAGACAACAAGGAAATCAACAAATCATACAAGAAAAGGGATTGGTCCAAAGCACAATGCTTCAAATGTGACAAATTTGGTCACATTCATAACTTCTGTCCAGAACAAGAGAAAATACAAGCAACCCTAGTTGAAGTTGAGTATGAAAAGGATGAAAATCATGCATTTTAAGTTGTTAAATAGAGATAAGATCCCAAAGTGAGGAATTAGAGGGAGAATGATACATTTCCAAATATATAAGTGACATATGCAATGTTGATTCAATTTTTCAATAAGAGATATGGTATATCAAGATTGATTTACAAATGAGCAAACAATAGATATTCTTATTGAACCTCTTGTCAATGTTATATTGAATATTTCAGGTAAACTTGATATGATCAAATTGTATTGTTGAATATTGTATTTAATTTCAATTTATATGTGATTATATAATTATTGATTCAAATATGTAATGAAAGGTGACGATCTTTCATTGGTATATATAATCAGAAGGTAATCATTGTATGGTGACGATCTTACATATGATAGGCCTGTTATCATGGTTCTTTGGGCCAAAATTTGCCAGACACCATGATAACAAACAAATAGAAGGTAATCTTTTTAAGGTGATGATCTTACAAATGATAGGCCTGTTATTATGACTATGTTATTAGAAGTCATGAATAACGAAACATGGTATAAGCATCTCTAGACATTGCTTAAGTGCAAGTAGAGATTATTTGAGCTTCTCTAGACATTGCTTTAGTGCAAGTAGAGATTATATGAGCTATCTCTAGACATTGCTTAAGTGCAAGTAGAGATTATATGTGCTATCTCTAGACATTGCTTAAGTGCAAGTAGAGACTATGTGTGCTATCTCTAGACATTGCTTAAGTGCAAGTAGAGATTTTATATGCTATCTCTAGACATTTCTTAAGTGCAAGTAGAGATCGTTTACTATTCATATTGTGTTTCTTAGATGATGATTTTGATTTAATTAATGTTTTATTTCTCCCTAGCTAAAGAGGGAGTGTTAATGTTTAGCGTCAAAAGAAGCAAAATATGAATCTCTTATGTTACCACTGTTTGCTATGCACCATAGAGATATAAACATCAAAATTATGTTACTACTGTTTGCTATGCATCACATAGATATAAGCATGAGAATTATGTTACCATTGTTTGCTATGCACCATAGAGATATAAGCATACATACATATATCCATATTGACATAGGCATACATATATGTATACTTACACCTCTGTCATGCATCAGAATTATTGACAGTGAGAGAGCATATTATTGACCAATTTATAATGGTCAGGCTTCATATTATTAGCGACTTTAATGTCTTGCTTGTATCGAGTTTCATACCCTTGTGCTTTGCCTCTATCAAGTGTTGGTTATTATCGGGCCCTTGATTTATTATCGAGTGGTGGCTTATGAATTTGTTTTGGTAGTTATCTTAATTAACATGCCTCCAAAGAGGCATGTCTTTCCACTGCCTATATATACTTACTCACTACTGCAGGGAAAAGGATCAATATAAGGCATCTGAGTACTTGCAAAGAAACATCAGTATTGTGAAATATTACTGTTATCATCTTCATCTATTTTGTTATATAGTGATCCAATGCATTGACTACTACTGAAGGAGGAAGACAATCAAATGTTTTGTTGCACGTCACAGTTAGAGACAAGTACTTATATATTGCATAATTAAAATTAGAACTTATCTACAAGCATTATTTTGTAATTGTTTATCTATACTTAACATTCGTAAATTCTATCTTTTTGAGGGAGTCTACAAATATTGACATAGTTGTTTTGAATATTTTCACCTAACATGTTTCTACTTCAAATATACCTTTGAGTGGTTCTTCTCAAAACATTTAGTAAACCAAAAATTGCTTGAACTTTTCTTTTACATGTCAACCTCTTGCTTGAAATCATAGTCATCAATATTCTACGTGCATCAACTGAATCAACTCCTTGACATTTACTCTTGATAGCATTCAAAGAATCAAACAGATTTTCAAGTACTATTTCTTTTACTTGACCTCCCAAGGTTTTCTTATTGTTGACACCCAACAACTCTAGAACTGATGTCATTTCTCTTTTTCTGAATAATCTAAAAAATAATTGTCCTTTTCCTATCAAAGGTTTTTTCTCAAAATATTCTTCTGACAATTTTGTAAGATGAATTTTGATTGTGCTATTAGGTACCATGTCTTTAGATGAAACTTGATTAAAAGGAGAATCTTCATTCAATTCCATCAGATGTTCCATGCCAAAAAAAATATTTCAATTACTCGACAAACATCTTTCTGATCTTGACTTGTATTCTCTTCAACATTAATAGGTACCTCTTTGTCTTTAACAACTTGTCGAGCACATTTTTTTATGTCCTTTCATTTTTTCACCCCTCTTTCAATTGTATTTGCTTTCTCTTTTTCTTTGACTTCCCATTGCATTTTAAATATTCAAATAAATTGCTTCAATACTCAATAAAAATAATAATTTTCCACTAGCTCATCCCAAAGTGCCAATTAAGTAGAAGCGGATTACTAAATTAATTTGTTTTCAAAATGATAATTTTCATCTTTATTTTATATGAGCTGCTAGCAGCAAGGTAACTGTGTGTAGCTAGGCCAATTGGCCTAGCGCTCGACTGAGGGGTGCTCAAATGAGGGGTATAACTTGGCTAAGAGGTACTCAATCGAGTACCCTGATCTGGCTTCCCATGTGGTAGCCACATCAACCAAATATGTGGTTAATTGAAATTATGGACTTTAATGCCCAATTCACCCATTAAATATTGACAAACATATAAAACCAAAAAGATAGTTTCATAGATCTCTCAATCACGAATCCGACCATGTAATTTTTATGCAATTTGGAGAAAAAAAAATGTTTAATTTATTAAATAATGAAAGTAGGTATGTTAAGTTTTTAAAAGAGGTAGATTCAAAAATAAAAGAAAAATAGTAAATTGTATAAAAATAAATATAAAATTTATATGTTGCACTAGAGGTGAGAGTCATCTTCAAGAATATAGAATTTGTTTTGAGTTTGGTATATATTTCATAGGGGAATGATGGTGGAAGATGAAAACTATCAATTTTTGAAAAGTTTGACTTTGAAATGCTATAAATCACAAAATATAGCTTGAAAATGAATCTTTCTTTTTCCTGCACTAGCTATGCATGTCTTCTAACATAAAAATAAAAGAAAAATAGTAAATTGTATCAAAAATAAAATAAAATTTATATGCTACACTAGAGGTGAGAGTCATCTTCAAGAATATATAATTTGTTTTGAGTTTGGTATAGATTTCATAAGGGAACGATGGTGGAAGATGAAAACTATCAATTTCTGAAAAGTTTGAATTTGAAATGCTACAAATCACAAAATATAGCTTGAGAATGAATCTTTCTTTTTCCTGCACTAGCTATACATGTCTTCTAACATATATTTCAAATTCAAACCAAAAAAAATATTTTTGGCATATAGTTTTGTGGCGGGAAGCAAAACCCCTGATTTTTAGGATTTTTCAGCAATAGTAAAATCAACTTTGATTTTTTTACAAGCATGTCAATTCTTGTTCAATTTAAAAAAAATAAAAATTATATTTATAATCTTCATAGTGTTTAACACATTTCATCAATTTACATCATCTTGAAATTCCTAACAAAAATATGATGTTTGTTGGAAATATTCAAGATATGACAAGTTACTGAGAGGGGAGGGGTGAATCAGTAACTTTTCAAATTTCAAACAATAAAACTGCATACTGATATATTCACCATTCATCCAAGTAACCTACTGTAAGCATGAAACAAAATCATTTGCAACACTTGAACACACAGATTTGGTGACCCAGAAACCTTCCAAATAGAAAGTAAAACTGGGGTGGGGATGAAACCCACAAAGCTTCGTTACTGCAGTATGAAGTTGGCTGGTTAAGGCTTACAATGACCACTTCTGGTGATCTACCCTGTTAGGAGCACAAAGGATTGCTAGATCCACCTTGTTAGAGGATTTACAAACATACAATAAAGTATGCACTCTGTTAGGAGATTTACAAAAGACTGTTAAGTCTACCTTGTTAAAGGATTTACAAAAACTGATTCACCTGTTAGAATGAAATAGTGGATCTGATTACAACTGATTGCTGATAAGATCTGCTATGCTCTAATTCACCTTGATGTGATAGATAAAACTTTTCTTCTCCAAAACTTGACCTTGCTGAATACCTTCACAACTCAGCACACATACTTTCGCACACATGTATTTCTTTCACACTTTCACATTTTCATTCATTACCATTACATTTGAATGATACAATACATTGCATATATATACCATCCAAATAAACAATACATGCAAGGTCGGCCAAAAAAAAGAAGTGCAAATCTCTATACAAAGTCAGCCCAAGGTAAAAACTCGGGTTCACTGAACTGACTCGGTGTCCTTCTGATACTCGGCGTCCACTGCGTTACTTGGCATCGTCATGCACTCGGTAGAAGTGAAGGCACGGTCCATACTAAACACTTCGAGTAGTTCTGAACTCGGTAACCACTGGAGACTCGGTGGAAGAGATATCACTCGGTGAACACTTCTATCTGAACTGTAGCTCGGTGATCAAAGGAAACACTCGATAGAACCTTGTGACTCGGTGATAGTTAGTTTCCTTGATAACCGTCTGAGCTCGGTAAAATTAATTTCCTTGATAACCTCAGGAGCTCGATTATCACAAAGTTCTCAGTCAATACTAAGTACATCTTCACTCGGTCAAAATTGATTCCTTTCTTTACCTCGAACACTCGATAAACACTGACTGCTTTGTTCACCTCGATCACTCGGTAAACACTGACTTCTTTGTTCACCTCGATCACTCGATAAACACTGACTTCTTTGTTCACCTCGATCACTCGGTAAACACTGAGAACTAGGTAAAGCTTGGCTTACAAAGGAATGTCCGGTGAGAGCTCGGTAAGCATTCAGAATCCAATAAGTGTTGTAACTAATGACAACAATGTATCATAATGCCAACAATCTCCCCCTTTGGCATTAGTGACAAAAACACTTATGAGACAAAATTTATCTGACATGCTGATGACTGGTTCTGAATATACATAGCTTTGTTATATACAACTCCCCCATAGAATGTACATACAGTATTTACATGAGCTGTATATCTCTTCCTTTGTACAATTTCTCCGAAAACACTTATTCACCCATAGTATACATATCCAACAATAATCTCCCCCTTTTTGACAATAATGACAAAGAATAAAAGAATATATATGCTTATATAGAAACACCAAAATGAGAGATGAACTCTAAATGTACCTGAAGAATAAGTTGGAGAGTCTTATCCCAATTCTCTTGCAAAATTTTGCAGGTGGAAAGAGCTACTTGAATTTCAGCCGAAAGTTCAATCACATGGTCTGCAATGGAGAAGTTATTATCATGGATTAATGTCTTTGAATGTGCAATGTGCTTCTGCATTGAATCCATGATGGGAAGGATCATGTTTTGGATATCTATCAATGTAGATCGGATCCTTGCCTCTTCTCTGAATAGCTCTGCCTGCTTCTCTGACAAAAATTTGATCCTGAGGTGATGAGATGAGCTTGAACTGGGGTCAAGCTTCAAGTTCTGTGCGCTCACCTTCAGATCCTCATCAATTTTATTTAGTTTCTCTCTTATTCCCTTAGTGTACTCGGTAACATCACAAAGCTTAGCAAAAAGAGATGTTACATTATTAAAAGAATTTTCCATATCTGCCAAAACTGAGTTTAATGCAACCTGATTTATTGCAATGTTCTGGGCAATGTGCCCCAACACCTTATTATCAAATTTCTTTGCTGCACGCTCAATCAGCTTTTCTTGTCCGGAGGCATCTTCATTGAATTTATTAACTGCCTCTTCCAATTGAATCAAAATGTGTTGAGAAGTATCAACATCAACACCTATAGCCTTAGTAATTATGTTCCGGGCATCCTCAATTATCCTATATTCCTTATCCCTTTCCGATCTTAACTGCATCTGAGTAGCCTTTTTCTCAATAAGTTGACTAGCATACCTCATTTCTTCAATGGTAGCATTATCAAAGTCAATGTTTGGAATTACTATCTCTGTGTCCAAGTCAATGTCTTCAGGAATTTCCTTTCCAGTGATCATAAGTCTTAATGGTTGCTTTTGTTTGACTTCTGAGATGACTGGTTTGACCTTTGGAATAGACACAACAGTAGAGATAGAAGGACTAGCAGTAAAAACTGGGATGCTTGAGGGTTGAGTGTCAATAGGAGTATGTACAGGGTCAAAAATTTGAGTACTAGCCAAAAATGGTGATACACTCGGTAATATAATATCTAAGCTCACTGTGCCTAAAGTAGATGGCAACAAAATTGTAGAACAAATTGGAGTAGTCAAAATTGGAGAACTCACAGCAATACCAACTGATGATGATGGAGTCGAGGAGGCCAACTCGGTAGATGAAGAGGGGTGCAGCTCGGTAGATGAAGAGGGATGCAGCTCGGTAGATGAAGTGGTAGTCACTTCCATTGATGATACCTGGAGCTGAGATATGGCAGGTGTAGATGGTAAATCTTGTGTAGATGAACCTGCTGAAGCTGACTCCAACCTTGATGATGTCACAGGTTTAGCTGGGGAGTGAGGAAGGGATGCAATAACTGCTGCTGCAATTTTTACCGGATCATCCTCCTTATCTTCCTCTTCAGCTTCTTCCTCTTTGTCTTCTTCCTCTTTCTCTTCCATCATTGCATGCAACTCTCCTGGTGTAACTGTGATGGATGGAGCGCTATCTGATTCATCACTGCTGCTGCTGCTGTCATCATCCTTTATTTCTACTGGGTCTACACTGGGCTTATGTAGATGATAGATGTTTTTCCACATGTTTGTAGCATCATTTACAACATGCTCTATATCTTTGATCAAAATCAAACAAGTGTGGAATCTGATCATCATTTTACCTTCATAGGTTTTCAATTCAGATTTTACCTCTGCTCCAGTGAGACTAGGTCGAAGATTCTTCAGGGATTGCTCATATATATCTTTTACCGTCTTGGTGGCTAACTCCCATCTTGACTGTACTCTCTCCAGTAGTTCTTTAGAGATATGAGGAGCAATCTGGTTCGGGGAGTATTTCCATTTTCCCATTTTGTTAAGTACCAGTTCCTCAATCTACATTTTCTCTGCATCAGTCCTTGTCTCAAATTTCAATGCCTTGAAATTTGTGATGCCAGCTCCTTCTTCCAATGATTTGAGCCTTTTCTTGAATGTAGGTGCAGGCTTGACCAATACAGGTTCCTGAATACCTTTTCTTGTCTTTCGAGTAAATACTGCAGTAGGCTGCTTCTTGGGCTTGGTAATGATTACCTTGCCTTTCTTCTTTGCCGGTTGCTCTTCTTCTGATTCTTCTTCTCCTTCTTCGCCTTGCTGGTGCTGGTGCTTGCGGATGCCATTGCTGCTCGGTGAGTGAAAAAGTTTCATAAGAATACTTCGCTGGAAAATCTCTTCAAATTGCTTGAACTTGCTTGAAAGCTTTTTTTTTTGTGTAAATCTCGAATTCGCGGTGAAAAATGAGGTCGAAATCTGCCCTTTTGATGAAAAATTTGCCATTAATGTTCAGTACGAAGGTAGCTGTGATCATCAGACTGTCATCCACTAGCTCAGCTTAAACTTCGCAACTCGGTGACAAAAAGAAAATAGGTTAAACTGACCTTAACTCGGTAAGAGAAGAACCAACCATGCTCGGTAAGTGCAACTTGGTGAAAGAAGCCTTATTGCACCCGACTGAGCTCGGTAAGGTCATGTACCGACCATGATCCTGATGTATCTGAAATACTGATTTGAACATATTTTCATTCTAGGACTGCTTAGGATATTGCTTTGTAGATACAGTCCTGGTCTTATCCTGATGAGTCTTAATTGGAAATGGTAGAGTCACTCACTTCTTGAGTGACCATTCCATCACTTGAATTATCTGGCGATAGACTTAGGAATCCATTGCTGCTTCATTTGCTTCCGAATATTGTCTACTTTGATTTTCTTCTCATCCTCGACTTTCTTTATGTTCATGCAATTTTTAGATATATGACCAAGTTCTGTACATGTATAACATCTTACAGTGGTATCTCTTTTTCTTAGGTGATGCCTTGCACAGTTTATGCCAGTATGACCATATTCCCCACAATAATGACATCTACACCAAGTGTTGTAGTCCCAACCAAATATTGCTTTGACAAGTTGTTTAGTTGGATTAAATGATTTGGATTTTCATTGTGATGCCTTATGACCTTGCTTTTGGCATTTGTGACATTTACCTTCAAATTTTGGTTTCTCTTTGCATTCATTGGCTTTGTGTCCATGCTGATTGCAATTGTAGCACTTTCCATTAAATTTTCCTTTTCCATTGCTCCAACATCTGTTAGATGTATGACCTAACTTACCACAGTGGCTGCAAGTAGGTCTTTGATTCTTTTGAGTACCCTGTTTGGAGGATTCACCTTCTTCCTTGTATCCAAGGCCTGCTTTACCATTTTGTTTATGAAAGTTTTCTTCATTTTGCAGATTCAATTGATCCATGTCCTTTTGAGATTTTACCATTCTCTCATTGACTTGTTTTTCAGAGATTAGATCACTTTGTAAGCTTGCATTGATTTGCCTTTCAGTAATTAAGTCATTTCTCAAATTCTCATTCTCAGATCTTAGATTCATAATTTCTTCATTTGCATTAGATAATTGAGTTACAAGATTTTCAAGCTGAGAGGATTGATTATTCCTTACCTCTAAGTCTTTAGCTACCTTGTTCCTTTGCTCCAAGATTTCACATAACCTGATGGATTGGATTTCTTGTTCCCTTTTGAGCTTTCTTACTTCTTCCTGCAGAGATCCATTCTTTTCTAAAAGTTCTTTGATTGCTTTGTCAGCTTCATCTGAACTACTTGATGGTGAGAGATCTTCAATCTTTTCTTCAACATACTGATGGTCATTCATTTTCCTTGCAAGTTCTTTTCTTCTTTTCAAGGATTGTGAAAGATGCTCTTTTGCTTCATTGGGTTGAGCCATGGCCATTTTCAGATCTAGCTTTTCATTCTCAATAGATTTGTCAAGTCTGAATATCTCCATTGTCCTTGATCTTTGCTCAAGCAGTGAAACTTTTATCTTGAGAACCTTATTGCTCTGATACAAATTGTTGGAAATATTCAAGATATGACAAGTTACTGAGAGGGGAGGGGTGAATCAGTAACTTTTCAAATTTCAAACAATAAAACTGCATACTGATATATTCACCATTCATCCAAGTAACCTACTGTAAGCATGAAACAAAATCATTTGCAACACTTGAACACACAGATTTGGTAAAACTAGGGTGGGGATGAAACCCACAAAGCTTCGTTACTGCAGTATGAAGTTGGCCGGTTAAGGCTTACAATGACCACTTCTGGTGATCTGCCCTGTTAGGAGCACAAAGGATTGCTAGATCCACCTTGTTAGAGGATTTACAAACATACAATAAAGTATGCACTCTATTAGGAGATTTACAAAAGACTGTTAAGTCTACCTTGTTAAAGGATTTACAAAAACTGATTCACCTGTTAGAATGAAACAGTGGATCTGATTACAACTGATTGCTGATAAGATCCGCTATGCTCTGATTCACCTTGATGTGATAGATAAAACTTTTCTACTCCAAAACTTGACCTTGTTGAATACCTTCACAACTCAGCACACATACTTTCACACACATGTATTTCTTTCACACTTTCACATTTTCATTCATTACCATTACATTTGAATGATACAATACATTGCATATATATACCATCCAAATAAACAATACATGCAAGGTCGTCCAAAACAACAAGTGCAAATCTCTATACAAAGTCGGCCCAAGGTAAAAACTCGGGTTCACTGAACTGACTCGGTGTCCTTCTGATACTCGGTGTCCACTGCGTTACTCGACATCATCATGCACTCAGTAGAAGTGAAGGCACGGTCCATACTAAAGACTTCGAGTAGTTCTGAACTCGGTAACCACTGGAGACTCGGTAGAAGAGATGTCACTCGGTGAACACTTCTATCTGAACTGTAGCTCGGTGATCAAAGGAAACACTCGATAGAACCTTGTGACTCGGTGATAGTTAGTTTCCTTGATAACCGTCTGAGCTCGGTAAAATTAATTTCCTTGATAACCTCAGGAGCTCGGTTATCACGAAGTTCTCGGTCAATACTAAGTACATCTTCACTCGGTCAAAACTGATTCCTTTCTTTACCTCGAACACTCGGTAAACACTGACTGCTTTGTTCACCTCGATCACTCAGTAAACACTGACTTCTTTGTTCACCTCGATCACTCGGTAAACACTGACTTCTTTGTTCACCTCGATCACTCGGTAAACACTGAGAACTAGGTAAAGCTTGGCTTACAAAGGAATGTTCGGTGAGAGCTCGGTAAGCATTTAGAATCCAATAAGTGTTGTAAGTAATGACAAAAATGTATCATAATGCCAACAATGTTTTGATCATTGAAGTTTATTGGTTTTACTGTTGTTGACCTTTTCCTTTATAAAATTGTGACAACTGAAAACACATTTCACATTACAAGTGACATATCTAATCAAAAAATGAATTAAATTTAATAACATACATTCAAATTCTGTTTACAAATAAAACACATCACAACTAATTTTCAACATCTTTAATAGATTAAAGCTTGGATTTCATAGTTTGCACATAGGTTTAGCCTTGATTCTTCGATTAGTACCATGGTTGTACTTCCTTGCACACTAAACTTGAGCATCAATAGTCCAAGGAAAAATCACACACACTCATATTAAATCAACATTTGAATTCCACATTTGACATGCATAATTCAATTTCAATTAATCTTTCCATTTCTATAGCAATGTTCCTATAAAATACTTGCAAAATTCAAACATCATGATATACTAATCAACATTAATTCTTAACTATAAAACATAATGTAATCATCACATGACATCAATGATATGAGTCACTATTAAATCAATCATAAGAGCATCAAAATCTTGAATAATATGGTATCAAAATATGAATATATCAACTATGTTATGATGGGTCGGGTGGGGCCTGACGTTATCCCCCTTAGGCATGAAATTCCTCTTGGAGTTGATCACAAAGGTATGGGTACTGTGATCTCATATGTGTTGCATCCTCCTATAAAGTCGTGACCTCATCATAACAATCTCACTGAACTCTGACTTGGTCTAACTCTCTACCTTGAAGTATAACCTAGGTTCTTCAGGCTAAAATGTGGATGGGCTCCAAGGCTAGCTTCCCATCCAACTCCACCTATAAGGCATCCCAATCTATAGTGTCAGTCTAGATGATATGTAACTGGTTCTATTCTCTCCAAAATTTCAAAAGGTCTAACAAAATGAGGAACCAACTAAGAGGCTTTTCTGTAACATATCAAACTCTTGTATAGATGCACTCTCAAGAAGATGTTGTCTCTGACCATATACTCTTTATCAACCCTCTTCACATCTACATACTTTTTCTATCTACTTGAGCCTCTCTAAGGTGTTGTTTAATGAAGACTACCTACTACTCTACATCTCTAACTAATTGAAGTCAAACAAATACTCTTTCCTTAATTTTGTCCCAACTCAGTGGTGTCTTGCAAGGTCTACCATATAATGCCTTATAGGGTGAAATACCTATAGATGTATGGGGTCAATTATTATAGGAAAACTCAAAAAGATACAAGTACACTTCTATTGGAATTCTTTTAGAAGAAATAAGAAGGGGGGTGAATCAATTATTCAAAGTCCAGATGTACAAATAAAACTTTTCCTATCTTAGTGAACCCATAAAACATTCATATTCATGCATGCATCCAAATGAATATGTGAATACTTAAAACTTGTAGGTTACTATCTAATCAAATTACAAAAATGTAAAGCATGAAACAAAACACATTCATCAACACCCTTGACACAATGATTTAATGTGGAAACCCAATTTGGGAAAAACCACCAGTAACATGCTACTCCTTTTCACTCTTCTAAAGTGATGCCTTGTGAAAGGCCAACCCTGTTAAAGGTTACAATACACACTGTTAAATGCGACCCAATTAAGGAATTTCAATCACCCTGTTAAAAGTGAGCCTTGTTAGAGGACTTTAGGCCATTCACTTGGAATACCACCCTATTAAAGGATTTACTAATGACTGTTAGGTCAACCTTAATTCAAAGGATTTATCCTAGACTGATACAATTGTTAGAGAGTAACAATAGAGCTTTGATTTGATACAACTTAAAAATATTGTAGATTATAGATCTCTGTTCAGTCCTCCATTCTACTTGGATTTCATACTCTACAGCTCTGATAGCTTGTTCACCCTTCAAGCATATATCTCCTTAAGCTTTCTTGCTTAGCATGCCATGCCGATTCTTCTCTTGGGTCACTTGATGAATTAAAACCCTTGATTCCTTCTCCTCCTTAGGTTCTTGCACTTGACACCAACCTCTCTCACCTCTTTGCTTCATGACTAGATATTCCTATATAAAGGAAACTAGGATATTTTCCTACTCAGTATCCATCATCTAAATTAGGGTTTTGGATGGATTAGGTAGGATACAATGTATCTACCCCATATCTTGTCTTTTCTAGAAAATTCTCTTGGAATCCATTTGAATTCGCCTAAAAATAGTTTACATCAAATTCTATGCCACCAGCTCATCAATCTTATCTTCCTCCTAGTCCACAAGTTCTAAGAAAACAAACTTGTCAGCTTATATTTGGCAAATCTTCAATCTTAGTCATAATGCAGTAGCTCAACATTATCAATCTTCTAATGCTAGACACACACTGTGTTACTCGACATCCTCTACAAAATCACTTGGCATCAACTAAAGTTTACTGATGTTCAGCATTAACTAAACTTTTCTCGGCATCAACTGTCTCGCTCGACATCCACTAGAATTTGCTTTTACTCGTCTCCAATTGACTTTCTGCTTAGCTTGTACTAACTTTTCTCAACACCTACTATCCACTTGGTCAAGCTTGGTAGAAAAACTTTGTTTAACTTGTTCTTCTAAACTTTCTTAGTGTAGCCAAAATTTGTAACTTTAAGTAGATCATCAATACATCATGTCATCACTATCTTAATTGATCCTTGTACTTCATTACATAAGCATAACTCAACCTTTCCTCTAGGTGCTTTTGTTACCTCTTATTGATCAAAACCTTATCATCAATCAACTAAGTGATAGTACTTGAATCTTGTAAGAAATTGTCTTGCCTACAAATAGTAGGTTTGACATCAGTGACAAAACAATGATTGAAATACATAATCTTCTTCAACAATCTCCTTCTTAACAATATTTCTAGTCAATGATCTTTTCAATCAGATTTCAATAGCTTCCCACTTGATTTGATGGTTCATCACATACATATGTAACATATCCTCCAACACCAGATCAATCCTTTTTGTTTGTCCATCTATTTGAGGGCCATATATCATACTAAAGTTGAGCCTAGTGCCCAAGGTTGTCTATAACTCTCTCCAAAAGAAAGATATAAACAAGGAGTCTCTATATGAGATGATCTTATAGGGAATGCAATGAAGTCTGACAATATCCCACAAGAACACTGGTATAATTTTTGGTATTGTGATAATTGTATGAACATGTGAGAAGTGGGTGACTTTGATCAATGTGTCAAATGTCACCATGATGACATCATGGCAGTGCGAAGACATAGGGAGACTAGCAATGAAGTCCATAGAAATAGTATCCCACTTCCACCTAGGTATCTCATGGGTTTATTTCTTTAGACAAAAATATGATGTATTTCAAACTTTTAAGAAATGGAAATGATTGGTTGAAAAGGAAACTAGTAAGAGATTAAAATGTCTTAGATTTGATAATGGTGGTGAGTATTACAGTCATGAATTTGAAAATTATTGCTCTACTAATGATATTTGTAGATAGAAAACAATTCCAAGGACCCCACAGGAAAATGGAGTGGCTAAATGGATGAACACGACAATAATGGAGCGTGAAAGGAGCAAAAGGTTGCATGTTGGGCTGCCCTTAAACATGTGGGTAGAGGTTGTCAATGCTATTGTATATTTGATTAATAGAGTTCCCTCTACTCCTTTGGGTTGTAGTATTCTAGAGGAAGCATGGACTGGTAAGAAGGTGAGTTGTTCTTTTCCTAGAACCTTTGGTTGTGAATTATTTTCACTTATTGATTTTGAAAATAGAACCAAGATGGAAGCTAAGTAAAAGAAATGTGTGTGTTTTGGATATGGAATTAACAAGTTTTGTTATAGGCTTTGGGATTTTGAAAATCATAAAATTGTAAGAAGCAGGAATGCCATATTCAATGAAAAAGTGTTGTACAAAGATCTGTTTTAACAACATGAGAAGAAAGAAAATGATTATGTAGTGCTGGATGATACTCAAAAAGATGATGTTTTAGTAGTTCCTCATGATCTGAAACAACCACAACCACAAATATCACACACCCCAGTGAATGTTAGACTGTCAATAAGGCTAAGTAGACCTCCAGAAAGATTTTCTCCCTCTTTGTACTCTATTTTACTAACTAATGTTGGTGAACCTAAATGTTATGATGAAGCTATGTAGGTGGATACTAAGCTTCAATGGGGGTCTATAATGAAAGAGGAAATGGACTCTTTGCTGAAAAATAAGACATGAGATTTATGCAAGTTGCTTGCAGGTAAAAGGGCTTTACAAAACAAACAAGTTTATAGGTTGAAAGAAGAGGACGGAGGTAAGAAAAAATTTAAAGCCATATTAGTGGTAAAAGGATTTGCACAAAAAAAGGGCATTTATTTTGATGAGATATTCTCTCCTGTTGTTAAAATGACTTTTATTCGCATTATTTTAAGTATTGTGGCTATTGAAGATGTGCATTTGGAGCAACTTGATGTTAAAATAACCTTTCTTCATGGCGATTTGGATGAAGATCTATATGTGTGTGTGTGTGTGTGTGTGTGGCATATCCACATGGATTTGAGGTCAAAGGTAACGAGAACTTAGTGTGCAGATTGTAGAAAAGTTTATATGGCTTGGAGCAAGTACCTCATCAATGGTATCTAAAATTTGATAGTTTTATGCATGAGTATGGATAAAATAGGTGTCATTTATATCATTGTGTTTATTTTAAGAGGTTGGATGATGATAGCTATATTATTTTATGTTTGTATGTTGATGATATGCTTGTAGCTGGGTCTAACATGGATCACATTAAGGGGTTAAAAGTACAGTTAGCACATTCATTTTCTATGAAGGATTTTGGGTGGGGGGACAAATCCTTGGTATGAAAATTTACAGAGATATGAAGAACAAAATATTGACATTATCTCAGGCTAATAATATTAAGAAGGTGTTGCAATGTTTCTCTATGGAGAACACTAAAGCTATCAACACACCTTTTCTTGTTCATTTGAAATTGACTAAGGAGATGTGTCCAAAGACACAAGAAGAGGAGGTTAAGATGTCCAAGGTACCTTATGCTTTAGTTGTAGGAAGCTTGATGTATGTTATGGTATGTACAAGGTCAGATATTGCACATGCAGTGGGAGTCATTAGTAGGTATATGAGTCATTCAAGAATTGAGCATTGGAATGCAGTCAAATGGATTCTCTATTTGAGAGGAACATCCAATAAGTGTTCACACTTTGGGGACTCGACTATTGATTTAGAGGGTTATGTTGACTCAAATTTGGTAGGGGATATTGGTACCAAGAAAAGTACTATATGTTATGTATTTACTATTGGTGGGGCCGTAGTGAGTTAAGTTTCTTAGTTACGGAAGGTGAATGCTTTATCTAGTACAAAGGCAAAGTATGTTGCTACTACAGAGGTAGCCAAGGAGATGATATGGATTCAATTCTTCATGGAAGAATTGTGAAACCCACAAAGGGATAATTATTTGTTTATAGATAGTGAGAGTGTCATTAATCTTGCCAAAAATTTTGCTCTACATTCAAAGAAAAAATACATATAGTTGCAATACCACTTCATTCGGTCAGTTTTGGATGATGGAAAGTTAAAGCAGGAGAAGATACAGACAAATGATAATACAACATATATGTTTACCAAGCTAGTAACAAGGGAGAAGTTGAAATCCTCTTAAACTTTGGTTGGTTTTCTAGACTGAACAGAATAAAATAATAATAGAGTCCATGGGTGGTTTGATAATCCAGTGGGAACTATAGGTTTAGCGGTGTTATGATCTGTCTTCAAGTGGGAGGTTATTATTGTAGATTCTGATAAGTTTCCAAGTGGGATATTTTTGTGATTGGAGCCTAATTAGATGTGGAGGTTTATTCGATGCGGTTTCCTCCAGATTATTTCTACGAGGGTTTGGGGTAATGCACCCATGGGGATTTTTGGGGGCAGTGCCTCTGAAGACAGAAATGACTCACTATTGTAAAAGGTGTTGGCTATTATTTTTCTATTAAATGACTTATTCTAGCCCTAATTTTATAAGAAACAAAATTTTGTATAAAATGTCTTAGGGTTAGGGATTTCATAATGAATGGTGTTATTGTAGCTTCTTGCGATGGTATTGAGCTCTAAGGGATTGCAAATTGTAATCATTAGATAATAATAATATTAGACTCGTTGTTTGGTGGACGTAGCCCAAAGATTGGGTGAACCATGTTAAATTTTGGTGTCTTATGTTCTCTTCTATGCAATTTATTATTTAATGATATTGGTTATATTTGCATGTAATTGTTATTTCTATTTGTGGTTAATCCTAACACTTGGATGATCATGCCCTGCCTTCACCCTCTAGCACTCTAAGTATCCAACAATAATATTGGCAATCTGCAATCTCATGCCTGGCTAATGGTATAACTATCTCAAATCAACATGTAACTTTTTAACCCTAGGATGTGTTGCATAAGATATTTTGTGAGCCTCTAGGATAATGAACTCACACAAATCACTAGTATAAGGTAAATAGATGCATCCCCTATGACATAATAATCCATCAGATTTCATTAAATAATTTGAAAATATGCCCTCAAGGGTTTTGTATGAGTGAACTAACTTACAAACTTCTACATATAATCCATCCTATGGAAAATGGTACAAAATATGCTCTCTTAAATCTATACCAATGGTCATAGATAAAAGCTCATGTCATCTCCTACTCAAGTCATTTTCAACCACATTCTCTTTTCCCTTGATGTAATGAACATTAAAATCATACTCGGATAAGAACTCCATCCATCTCCTCTGCCTAGCATTAAGCTTCATATGTGTGAATATATATTGTAATCTCTGATGATCTAAATAAAACTCAAATCAACAACCTAGTAAAAAGTGTTTCCATCTGAGTAAGGCATCGACTATTGTTGTTAGTTCTAAGTCATGAGTAGGGTAGTTAAGCTCATGATTCTTTAGATTCCTACACTCGTAAGATATAGCTCATCCATTATGCATAAAGACTACTCCTATTCCATCCAGTAAAGCATCTATGCATACCACAAAGTCCACTGAAGAATATGGCATTGTTAAAATTTGTGCACTAGTGAGTGCTCTCTTGAGCTCCTCAAAAGACCTCTCACACTTCTTCATCCACTTAAACTTCCTTTCTCTAAAGGGACATGATTGGGTGAGCTACTCTGGAGAATCTTGTAATCAATCATTTGTAATATCTAGCAAATCCCATAAAACTCCCGATCTCTATGACACTAGTGGGTGTTGGCTGATCTATAATGGCTCTAATCTTTGATGGGTCAACTGAGATCCCACCACCTAATATAAAATGATTCAATTAATGTAGATGAAATTTGAAGAAGGAACACTTCAACAAGCTACCATATAAGTGAATCTTCCTCAACCACTGCAACACCTATCTCTGGTGCTCCTCATGCTCCTTCTCATCCTGAGAATATATCAATCTATTGCCAAGGAACACTACCAAAGACTTATCCAAGAACATAAAAAATACTCCATTCATGAGATTTATGATACAAATGGAGCATTTTTAAGATCAAATGATACCATAGTGGACTTGTAGTGACCATACCTCATATGAAATGCAATCTTGTGGATGTCATTCTCCACAATCCTCAACTCATGATACCCAACTTCAGATCTATCTTTAAGAATAATTGGGCACCCTATAACTAATCAAATAAGTCACTGATCCTAGGAAGTGGGTATCAATTCTTAATAATCACTTTATTCAGCTATTGATAATCAATGCACAACCGAAGTGATCGACCCTTATTCTTCACAAGGATCACTAGTGCTCCCCAAGGTGACACACTAATGAGGAGATTTGTGTTCCCTATAAAACATCCTTTCTATTACCCTCTATTGAAGGGGATTTTCTATCTCAAAATAGGAATAGATCCCCTAGCCATGGGATGAGTGAGGAAGAAAAGGAAGCTTTTTTGTGTGAAACTCAGGGAAGATCTTATCAACTCATTTAGTGAGGATTTTGTTAAGGAGGATTTTACTGTTGAAAAAGAAAAAATAATTGATAAACTCCCAGGTCATGGGGGTTAAGGAAATACTCATGAAGGCCTCATAAATGATTTGATAAGGACACAAGAATTAGATAATCTAAGAGGACTGGAATAATCTCAGGAACCTTTGTCCTCTCCAAACTTGGTAAGGATTCCTAAAAGGAGGGGTGGAAAATCTTTAAATTAGATGAGAACTCAGGACATAAAGGCTGAAGGCCAAACCAAATTAACTAATATGTTTGATGTAGGAAAGGGGAAATTCCTTCCCAAGGAAAAATGAAGGTCATTACATGGAATATTAGGGGCCTCAATGCCCCTAACAAACAACACTTGCTAAAATTTTGTCTAAATCAATATAAACTAGACATTATGATAATTTAGGAAACTAAAATTAATTAGGAGGAGTTAAATGTTTTTTGAAAAAGGCTAGGATTTAGAAACATCTTTGGAAGCCCAACCATAGGGGCCTCTAGGGGTTGAAAAATCATCTGAAACCCTAATATGGTTAGCATTACTCCCCTAATGTGTGAGAGAAATTGGATATATACTCAAATTAAGTCTTCAAATTCCAAAATTCAATACACTTTAACTAATATCTATGGTCCTCCTCCCACAATAGACAAAAGAAACCTATGGTTAGAGATAGGAAATTATATGTAGACCTAGCCCTCTCTATACTAGGAGGGGAGTTTAATGCAATATCTTCTTCCTCAAAAAAAAGAGTGGCCTAATAAAATTATCATAAGCATCAGTGAATTTTAATAAATGGATAACCCAATCCGCCCTATTGGAAATAAAATCTAAGGATAACTCTTTTGCATGGAATAATAGGAGATGAGGTTTGTGTCAAATAACAGAGAAATTAGACATGTTTTTCATATTAGGAAATATTCCCATTAATGTCTCCCATATGAATATGAAACTCTCCCTTTCTCCAAGTCAGATCAATACTTGGTTATTTTAACTTTTAATTTAGGTGGTACCTGTACTAGAAACACATTTAAATTTTAATCAATGTGATTCAAAGGTGAGTAATTGCTTAAATTACTTGAAGAATGGTGGGTTGGCTCAAAGGTTTCTGGCTCAAAGATGTATAAGGTGGTGCAGAAGCTCAAAATTATTAAGAAAAACCTTATCCAATGAAATTAAACTAAAATTGGAAATATCTTCTTAATAATGGCTAAGATTTAATTAGACTTAGCCATATGAAACAAGGTGTGGATGAATGTCTATATCTCAATGAAAAAGACCTCAAATTGAGATTAGAAGACATTCTAGCTAAAGAAGAAATATTTTGGAAACAAAAATCTAGAGAAATTGGGTTAAAGGAAGAAGATATAAGCAGCAAAGTTTTCCACAAAAGTACCAAATTGAGAAGAGCCAATAATAAAATTTCAAAAATAAAAGATAATGAAAATATTATATTAGATAAGCCTACTAATATTTCCTTGGAGGTGATATCTTTTGATGAAAAAATGGTGAACAATCTTGAAGGATCATCTCTAGCTTTTATAAATTCTTTCTTGTGTAATATCCCTAGACTAATTATAGATGATCAAAACAAAGCTTTATTGAGAAAAATCCCAAAAGATGATGTTACAAAAACTATCTTTTAAATGGACCTTGAAAAATCTCCAAGGCCAGATGGCTTCTCAACCCACTTCTTTAAAAAATGTTGGCATTTTATGGGGAATGAAGTCACTGAGGCCTTGGAAGGTTTCAAAAACTTTGGAGGTTTACTCACCCATTACCAAACAAGACTATGTGGAAATTTTCAAATACTATAGGCCAATAGCATTATGAAATACTTTGTATAAATTACTGTCTAAAACATTGGTCAATTGAATGTTAATTTTTTTTCTCTTCCTAATTAGTGAGGAGTAAATAAGCTTTCTTCCAGGAAGATCCATTTATGATGGGATATTCATATCTCAAGAAGCCATCCACTCTCTTTAGTATAATGGCTCCTCAAGTATTCTTATCAAACAAGATATTAGCAAGGCTTATGACAAGGTGG
This sequence comes from Cupressus sempervirens, assembly GCA_028749045.1. Taxonomy (NCBI): domain Eukaryota; kingdom Viridiplantae; phylum Streptophyta; class Pinopsida; order Cupressales; family Cupressaceae; genus Cupressus; species Cupressus sempervirens. The sequence goes on from CM053792.1 coordinate 425,528,179, forward strand.
ACTAGAAATTCTTGTGTAAGTGTTTGCAATCCTTTGGCTTCTCCAAGAAATGGATTAACTTGGTATTTGAATGTATGTACACTCCTAAGCTCTCTATTTTGGTCAATGGAACCCCAAAGGGGTTGTTCTCACCATATAGAGGCATAAGAGATGGGGACCCTATTTCCCCCTTCCTCTTTATCCTAATGTCAGAAGCTTTGGGTAGAGCATTTGGTAGTTTCAAATATAATCACTCTCTTAAGTGTATACAATTATATAATGAGGAAGAGACTACAACTCACTAGTAGTTTGTTGATGATACAATGTTGTATAGGGAAGCCAACATTAAGGAAACAAAATCCTTCAAAAAAATCTTTTGAATTACGTGTTAGCATCTTGACAGGAAATCAATCTATTAAATCTAAAATTTTCCTCTTCAATACTAAGGAAGCCTTGGAAACTAAAATTAGTAAAACTCTTAATATCAATTTTGTCTAGCATGCCAATATTTCAACTATCAGTCCTAAATTTGCCAGCGCAAAAAAGGGATAGTATCAATAAAATACTAAAATATTTCCTCTGGCAAGGCTCAAAGAGTAAGAAAAATGTATCCATATTGGCATGGGACAAGGTTTGTTGACCTAGTATAGAGGGAGGATTTGACATCAAAAACCTAAAAGATCAGGCTATGATCCTTGAGGCTAAACTTATTTGGAGAATGATAAGATTCTCTAATTTAAAATGGCTAGAGTTCTTTACAATAAATATATGAACCCAAATGGTCCACTTAGCATCCTTAGAACTAAAAATCCTCCAAGTGGATCTAACTTGTGGAATTTTATGCTTAGCTCTAGATTTATCATTCTCAATAAAGTAACTTGGAAAATAGGTAAAGGAGATTAAGTTTGATTCTAGACTAACTCTTGGGGAGTTATCAAATATTTATTAATATGGAAAATCTACAATATTCTAGAATGATTTAGGAAAATAGTTTTGGCCCTTAATAAATTATGTGGACAAATATGATAAATCTTTAGAATGTTGGAAATGGAAGACATTTTCAACCTTTAACATTCCACTAAAGGAATTTGAAATCTTGCAAGCATTACTAATGGAAAGATATATCACCTTGATTGGTTAGGAGGATATGTTAATTTGGGATGGCTCCAAATATGGTGAATATAACTCCAAGATGGATATAAGTATATTTATAATCTTAGACATCATCTTGAGGTGACATTACCTCAATCTCTATGTTGGGCTCCCTTTTGTTTTCTCAAAGTTGGAGCCTTTTCCTAGCTAGCCCTTTAAATTTTTTTTTTAACTGTAGATAGAATTAGGAGAATTGGATTTGAAGGGCCTTATAGATGCCCCTTATGTGAAATAGCTAAGGAAAATTCATACCTATCCATCTAAATTTCTCCCATGTCTCTGCTATTTGGTATTGGTTTTGTAATAAAATGAACTAAAAATTAGCCATGCCAAATTCAATTTCATCCTTCTTACAATCCTGGCCTAAGTTGAGTATAGGTTGCATCTATCATGGTTTATGAATCATATCATTATATGGGAATTTTGGAAGGAAAGAAACAAAAGAATCTTTAAGAATTTGAGCATGTCTCATGACTTACTTACTATCAAAATAGATTCTTCCATTATTGAAATTTTTGAACTGTAAAGTCACGAGTCTCAATGGGACAACACTGCCAATGTCTTCTTGTAATGATAAGATAAGAAATTGATTGGTCTAGTTTAAAAATTCCTCCTATTTATGGTAAGGGGGAAAGGAAAGTAAGGACAAAGAGCTTAGTGTGTTTGGTCCCCTCCCATGGAGAATTGGGTCAAACTAAACTTTGATGGAGCTTATAGAGGTAATCTAGAGACAACTTAGATTGGTTGTTGTATTAGAAATAATCTTGGAGAGCTTCTTGAAATTTTTGCAAAATTAATAGGTAAGGTCACTAATAATGAAGCAGAGTTAAGAGTTCTAATAGAAGGCATCTATATGTGTTATAAGCTATAGTGATTAATGGATTTAGAAATCAATTTGTTCCTAGTTATAAATTAGATACTTTAATGACCAAAGCCTTGGAGTTAGCAAAAAAATATTAAGAAGATAATAACTAATCATATATATAGAGAAGAAAATAGAATTGAAGATAATTTAGCTAGCAAGGGGGTTGATGATATTAATGAAACTATCATCTTTCCCCATTCATACCCACCTTAATCCCTATTTAAAAAAGAATACTAATAAAAATCATATTTTAATCACCTATTAAATTTATTAAATAACTCATGGCTTTTGACAACCCAATTAAGTTGGATGGGATAAGACAACTTGTGCTTGTAGGGGATAAGATTATTTGGAGAGAAAATATCTGATTCTTGGGCACTCAATACATTAATTTCTCTAATACATTATGCTCCAATGCATATATAGTCACCATGTTCATGTAGTTGCTAGACATTTCTATGCTGACAATGCCCTCATCGCTAGCCTCCACCAGGAATTTTTCGAGAACGAGTTATTGGGTGGTCTTGACATAGTTCTGATGAACATCATAGGGGATCTCATGATTCCTTAAGCTTCTAACTATAATAATATATACATTAGGGGGGAATATAGTTCCTACATATTCTATCATCATTGTTCAAGATCCAACAAGTTTCTAGGATGATATAGAGGTCTACCACAAGAACCTTTGATTCCTCCTCTTCTTCCATATTTTACTAGACCCCTTGAGAAGGACTAGCTAGAAAGATACTAAGAGGAGGAAGAGATTCTACATGTAAAATCTTTGCATGCCACCATTGAGGACTTGTGTAAAATTTTTAGGGAAGAATAATGGATGGCACTATTTTATTTTTGAGAACTTTTTGGTTTCATTTTTTTTTTTTCAAAAAGGAAACCTCATATATATCTTTTCTAAACTTGTGGTAATTATCAAAGAATAGTATGAGAAATTTAAGAAGTATATAATTATTTTTAATACTTTTATTTTTATTGATCTTTGTGTTAAATACTATTGATAATAGTTGTCGTGACAAAAGTTTGCACCCTTGCCTAAAGTTTGACTTAAAGGCAACCTTGTGAAACATGCAAACAATCTCCAAGTTGTGGCACTTGAACAATGAGATTGAGTCTAGAGAAGGCTGACTTCCTCACTATCAGGATGCATGTAACTACCAATTTGAAGAAAAAGGGAGAAGGAAATGCATGAAATCAAACTACCTAATATAATCTTAAAAGGGTGATACACCAACTAGTATGTGCAATCTTATCTCTACCTAGAACTGCACAATTCATCAATATAATCTCAAAGTACACATACACATTAGAAACCAATAGAATGTTATAAGGAAGGAACTTGACTCTCTATCATTCAAAGGAAAAATAGATACAACATACAACTGAAGAATGGAAGCAACCCATTATCAGAAGGCAAGAAGATATTGTACAATATATTAATGGAAGAAAGAGGTACAACATAGAAGTATATTCACCTAGAGGTAAAGGGAGTTATAGTAGTAGAGTATATAATACAGATGATACAAAATAAGAGAAGGGACTAACCCCCTAAAAGAGTTACAAAATTTTCCTTTATAGCTTAGGCATAACTGAGAAGACTTCAATTGAAACCTAAAACTCAACTACTGCCTTCAAGTTGCAGAGAACAATAATTATCAATCCTAGGAAGATTTGATTGGGTGCACATCCATATGCTAAAAATTTGATCTTTACGTGCAAAATCAGCCCTAAAGAGAGAGAAATGATATCCATAACTACTCTAACCATTAGATAGATAACCATGGGGTTGGTAGAATTAAATTTGGATTTATCAAGTGTCAAGAACACTCCTTTGATCGCTTGCAACCACCTTTTTAAAAAATCTCTGCAACTCCATTCAAGACATTTATTTATATCTTGTTGGGTTGCTTAGTGTATCTGATTTTCTATAAGTTTCTTACTACCTTACTCCATTTGAAAATAAGATCCCCATCATTGTTGTGCAAACACTCATCCCTCTAGCTTAGTTTCCTCATGCTCTAGCTCATTAATTTGAGCCTTAAATTCAATGTTTTTTTGCCACTTTAATGGAATGTCGACATAACTATCCAACTTGCATGCTCTATACCTTTCTCAAATTTCATTGGCTGAGGGATCTCCATAGTTTTCTAGCTTAGAAAATAAAAAATGCTTTTTCCATGTCAAACTTAGGTCTTTATGATCTTACGAACCACACCTTATCATAAGATCAGAACACTGGAAGCAATGTCCTCTTTGGAACTATGAACTTATGCTTAATACTTTATAAACCATTTGTAGCATCACCAACAGGTATCTTAGTTCTTACGATCCTGTGATCATAGCTTTGCATAACATCAGGTCTCATATTTTCTTGTCTTACGATCCTATGATCGTACTCAACTAACTCTTGTTGTGACCTCATAAGCTTTCCTCTTAACCACCGCCTTTACCTTCTCATCATACATTGGCATCTATCTCCCCTTTATTGTAACTTTAGAGACCCTCATGGTTTTCTTTGCAATCTCATGATCATATGGCGTTCATAGCTTTAGGAGACTCAATTGCCACATGTCTCAAATTCTTTATGCTCATGTGCTTGGCCCCACTCAACTTTAACATTTCCTTCTTATGATCTTATGATCTCCTTGTTCTTCATATAGTCATGGGTTCCCTTTTGATCATTTATGATCATATGCCCTTCAACTTGTCATAACATCCTATCACTGGCCATCTACCATAAAACACTTACAATGACACGATATGGGATGATTGTAAGGTGAAAAACTTGAAAACACACACCCGCAATGCTACGACATATGGTATATCATAAGATTGGTATACTCAACACTTGACCTTATGATGCTACAATAACACCAACTATTGTAACATTGAGAGACCCAAAAATCACCCTCACAATCCTTCAAAAACCTTCACTTTGTAACATTGGGAGAGGGAAAACTAAGGCTCATGGCTAGATGCTAAAAACCCCGGTTGTAAGATCATAACATTTGATGAAAAAATATGAAAATGCCATACAATCTCCTACTTAAACACAAAACCTAAGGTAAAAGTCACATCTGATCGTGAATTTAGTGATGGTGACAAGGGAATAGAGGGGGGGGAGCTAAAATGGCTAACATTTTTGGAAACTCAAACGGAATGCTTGCCTACTAAGCATAGGATTAGTGGCCTTAAGCAATCCATTGGGCTATAGAGTAACAAGAAATGAGCCCTACTCTGCAAATAACCAGAAAAAATTGCAATCTCTATAGCCAACAAAATTTGAAAGCTATTATTTCATAGAGAAATAGCCTAAGCTATTAGTAAGCCATCATGGGACTCTTTGATCATTCTATCCATTTGATTAGGATTAATGCATCTTAATAGGACTCCATTGAGATCTCTAACTCTCCTAAAAATAATCCCATCCACTAGGACAAAAGGAATATATTGCAATTTGAACTATCTTCTTTTAGCTCTGTCTAATCCTTGTAGATATCCTCCTCTCAATAAGAACATTTTCATATCATGTATCCAACTATTTAGATTTTCATCCTTCACTGGTTGTTTATCCTCTAATACCAATGCAACCTCTTCATTCATTTCTTAGTATGAAATCATCTACTCACACAATCCTTTACCTCTCACAAGCTTTGTGATATTGATGCCAACGCCATACTCCATGATCTTGGTGATCCATCTAGCTCTTTTCTTACTAATATATTTTTTCAAGAGGAACTCCTTCACACGTGCATGTGGAACTAGGAGTTGGACCTTGTTTGTGATAACAAATGTCTAAATTTCTAGAAATCTCTTATGACATCAAGAACCCATTTTTCCACATAACTATATTTGTCCTCATAATTCTTTAGCCCTTCACTGAAAAAGGCTATACGTTGCTCTTCATTTGCATCATTCAACTATGTCAAGATAGCTGATATGCTTGACTCACCCCCAAGGGTATATAGAATGGATTTTTTATAAAAAATGGGATTGATAAGGGTAGGAGTTGATACTTTTGTTGCTTTGATTTATTCAAAGCTGGCTCTCCCTTCCTTTGTCTACTGAGACCATATTCTTCTTCAGCATGGCTGTAAGGGGTTTGACCATGGTAGCAAGGTTAGGAATGAACTTTCTTACAAAGTTGATTCTACCAAGGAAAATTTGTAGCCCCTTCTTATGACTAGGAAGTGAAAGAGCAAGGATTACTTTTATTCTTTCTAGATAAATGGTTAAGCCACCCCTAGACACAATATGTCCTAAAAACTTTCCTTGACTAGTAGAAAACACACACTTGCTTGGATTTAAGGACATGCCATATTCCCTACACTTGATGAACACCTACCTCAGATGACCAAAGTGGTCTGCCACATTCTTTGAGTAGAACATTATGTCATCAAGGTAGGCCAACACAAATTTCTCAAGCATGTTCTTGAAAGCCATCTCCATTTTTTTCCGAAAGGTAGCACCTACATTGATGAATCCAAAAGGCCTTTTTCTATAGGCATAAGTGCCACATTTAGTATTAAAGGCTATCTTGTATCGATCTGACTCCTAGACTAATACTTGGTTATAACTTGAAAACCCATCTAGGAAGGAAAATATTTCAAAGCCATTGAACTTGGATAAGATTTGTTCCATGGAAGGGAGAGGATGGTGATCTTTGAGGGAGGCCCTATTTAGTTCTCTAAAATCTACACATAATCTAATTTTTCCACTCTTCTTTCTAATAGGAACAAGGTTGGATACCCAAGAGTAATGGTTAATAGGAGAAATAATATTAGCCTCTATCAGCTTGGATAAATCCTTCCTCATCATAAGTTTAATTCTAGAATTGACTGGTCTTTTCTTTTTCCTAATAGGCTTTGCATCACTATTTAAATCTATGGTATGTTGAAACAAACTTGGGTTAAAACCCTTTAAATCATCATATGTCCATGCAAATACATCATCAAATTCTTGACATAAATGAACAAATTTTATCATTTAGCTTCAAAGCATACCTTTTCTAAACTAAGAACCTTTCCATCAACAATGACAACTAGTAGGTGATCATCTTTATTTGCAGCTAGGTTTAGACCTCTACTCCTTGCTTGATCATTGCGATTAAAAATATCTTCTAAAGTGATTAGACTTCTAGGAAACTTATTGGAGCTGAGGTTCATGATTTGATCACCATATTGGCTTTGTAGATTGGACTGATTCCCATTAGAGAACTTTGCTTCACTTTGTATAAAGTTGACAATTTGCACATTAGACTCAAACACTTGCCAATTGGCATGATTATTTGGAACTATAGGTCTTACAACTACTCTGATGTGTTGCTCTTTTTTTTCCTCAACATGCTCTAGTAAATCATGGTAAGAACTTATTTGTGCAAGTATATCAACATTTTTTTTATCTCTTCTAGGGACACTTTGGATATTGAATGCTTGGAAGCCCTCAAGCAGATCCCAAACTCCGTGCTTGTATGATTTGAGAAGATTATTCTTTGTGATGTTCTGGCACCTTACTTGGTTAACAACTAGATCACTATCTCCAAAGACCTTTAAATATTTGGTTCCCCTCTTTTGTGCAAGTTGGAGGCCTTGAATCAATGCTTCATATTCTTCTATGTTGTTAGTACAACTAAATTGGAGTCCATAAGAGAAGTAAAATTTCTCCAAACTAGGGAAGATAAGCATGACACCAACACTTGAACCATTCTTGTTTCTCAAGCCATCAAATAAGATAATCCATAATCCATCAATATCCTCTTTTACTTTTATGAGATTAGGAATAGGAGCACCCTTCTCTAATATGTAATATGTACCAAGGCCCGTCTCTAGAGCTTCTTGTGCTAGATCAAACTAAAAAGAAGTGGTCCATTCATCTAAAAGATAATCAAGCACCTCTAAAGTGATAGGTTCATGATTCATGCATTCTTCATCTTCTTCATGGATTGTATAATTCATGTTTATTGGGCTAGGTTTGTAGGTCTCTATATGGTTAACGATCAAAGGTTCTACACTTATGGAGGATTTTGTTCCATATCTTGTCCTAAAGAACATATGGGAAAAATCTAATGCAATATAACCACCTATCTATGTCATGAAGTCTCTGGAAAGATAGATGGAAAAATGTGGAGGAAGCTCAACTACTGATATATCTTGAGTGATAGTACAACTAGGGCATGCATGCAATGCCATTTCCACATTTTTTAGTATTCCTACTATTGTAACATAGCTTCCATTTAACAGGAGTACATCTCTAACCATTGGTTCATATTTAATACCAAGGAGCTCAGCTACATATTTAGGCATCACAGAACTACTAGCTGTAGAATCTATCATACAATTATGAACTATTTTGTCCACTATAATCAAAGAGACATAAAAAAGATAAGGCTTGTTTTTCTTACTTGTGTCTCCTTCTTTTATTGGCTGTACCAAAATTGTTGCATCATCTAAGGTGCTTGATTGATTTGGCACCTTTAACTCTTATTGTAGTAGCTCTAGCTGTGATGGCATAGTGGCAACATCCCACAGAGGAAAATTTACACTAGTCCTTTTCATCTAATCTATTATGTTGAGAGGAGTACCAACTACTTTGACCAGAGCCTTGGGGGCTATAGGAATTGATGACTGAATTTGAGAAGCCTGAGGTTCAGTAGGCTTCTTGTTGCTTATGTTTTGTTTCTATTGAGGAGTAACATTTTATTATGCATTTATAATTGGAGTATGAGGGGGATCGAGGAGGCATAACATTCTCAATGATTTTCTTCTTCTTCTTCTGGTATTATGAGCTATAACATCATAGTTATTATGGTTAGCATGACAATGTTCCTTTGGATGATGGTTCATAAAAGAGCAATAACTTTTCTACTGTAGGTAAGAAACATCTATAGGTTGACTGGCACTAAACTGTTGTCCCATTGTCTGATCCTATGTAACTAGTGCCTGAGATGGTTCTTCCTTATAGCATATGAAATGCTCATATAAGTAATTGCAATAAGGAAAAGGATATTTCTCTTGAGCAAGATTTTTTGAGGAACTAATGTCCTTATTGGATTTGTGCTTGTATTTGTAATAGAGGCATTACCCATAGGCCTAATTTGGTTGTATGAAACATAATCTTGACCCTGATTTGGTAATTTATTATATGTGGGGTTTTGATAATGAGGTTGGAAAGGACTATTATTTTGTGCATGTTGGCTTTCCAAAGCCACCACCTTATTGCTCATATTTTGCACCACTGATAATTTTTCTTCCAACTTCTTTTCTAGATTGGAACCCTAATCTTGTAACTTCTTTTTTAGATTTTGCATTAGAGCCTACATCATGTTCTTTAACTCTCCCAATTCATTGGAGGATGTAGAGGCTATTAGGGTTATGGAAAGAGGTTTATCTAGGGATGTGGTAGGAATAAGGGCTACTATAGGCTAATGAGTTCTTGACATTAGAGGCCTTGGAGCTAACTTCCCTCCTTGAATCAATGTATTTTCTGCTCTTATAGAAATTTCATATGCAGCTAGTAAGATATTTGTTAGAGTAATTAGATATTTCCTAATTAACTCTAGTTGCTTAAGCTAAACTTAGGGCATAGCCAAAAACCTAGAAGCTACTATTGAAAGTAGAAATGGGTCCCAACAATAAAGCTTGATGAGGTACCCAAGCACAACCAAATATCTGAAAAGAGGAGAAATAGAGAAAACCACATGGAAAAACCCTACTCCAAAAAGAGATAGAAAAAATGCTGAAAGAAACTAGTGAAGGACCAAAGAAGCCTCCAAACTAGGGAATGTCCCGGAAGATAGGAAAAAAAGATGACCATGAAGAACACCACTGAAGCATGTAGAAGCTACAAAATTCTATCAAAATTAATTTTTGATATGAAGAATGTCCACTAAAATAGAATCTGACCAGGTAGAGAAGACTAGTGATTTTTTTAGTGGCGAATCTTCACCAATTGGCTAGTTTGTATCTTTGGGAAATCGTAATTTGGTGAATAAAACCTACATATGGGGTCAACCATGTCACCAAGATATTAAATAATTTGGGTCCAAATCCCATGCTAATCGCTCATTAGTTTACGCATAATTGGTCCCAAATCTCGGTTCAATCGCCAATGTAATCTACATTTAGAATACAATTATTTTAAAATTTTCACCAGCCTTTCCCTGATGTTGTCTTATTGGACAATGTTATTTTTCCCTTAAAATAAAATAATTTTTTCCCTTGGGTTGAGCATCGCCTATAATTTTACTGACATGTGTCTCCAACTACCCCTATTTAGCCAACTATTTTGGTCTTTGGGACAAGTGTCCTAATTTTAGGAACATTTAGACTTTATGGTATGGTGTTTAAAATTATGCCTAAAATAGATCTATATTACATTGATGGTCCAAATTAATTCCTTTCACCATAAAAATGATAACATTAAAAGTGATGATGACCAACTTGGCAATAAAAAAGGACATATTAATAATTGAATCTTAATGGATTGGCATACTACAAGTACACTATATAGTGTACACTTGGCATGTGGGCCATAGACCACCTGCGACTCTATAAATTCACCAAAAAATTAAATAATCTCTCTTTGGATATTGTCATATTAGCCAACTATATTAATATTTTGTGTTATAAGAAATAATTAATTTGCCTCTTACATTACCAAGATGTTTGACCAACAAAAAAAATTGCCTACATTTATTTTCATAACCAAAAATATAAAATTAATTCACCATAGTTATTATTAAATTTTGATATGGAAAGGAAAATTTTGCCAATAGAAAATAAATTTCTCCCTTGGCTCAAATGAAAAAATTTCCCTCAATTCAATTTTTTTGTTTCATATTTAATGTTGAATTCGCTAGCATTTTACATATTTTTCTTGGGAGGGGTTTCTTAAAATTATCCCTAGAGAAGACTGCAATCTGCATCAAATCAGGAGGCACACAAAAGAAAACAATTGAACTTGAAGATATAGATGGCATGAAATACCAAAGCCTAAAGAGTTGATCAATTGAACCAAGGAAGCACAAGAAATAATAGAAGAACCCCTCCTAATGTAGGCAAGGGTGAAGTGATAGGAAACTAAAAAACTGTGTCGAAAGAATTGCATGTCAAGGAACCATGATCAAGATGAACAAAAGAGTACATATGTGTGTACTAAGGTGATCAATCTCAGACATGTCATGAGGCTAATGTCATGCAAGGGACACTCACTAGACAAAGGAAGGTGGCAAACAAAGGCAAAAACATCAAATCCCCCATGGCTTTTTATCAAAGTAGTGCATGTACAATAAGGCACTAGATATGGTGAATCCTAAGAATACAATAATCTACATGAGTGCCCTCAGATGACACTGCTCAAATCAGAAGGAAAAACAAGGCAAAATAATTGAAATAAAAATACAGATGCAAGATGACACTTTATCTCAATGCATTTGCAAGAATGCATAAAAATGATGTCTAAATATACCAAAAGAGAGATAAGACTAGTACAATAGATAATACAAGTCACGATGAATCATTTGAAGCAAAGAAATTGATCCTTAGACCTAAAACAACCAAATTATTCACCACAATGCAAAAAAAAAGACTAAATAGAATGTGCTTATAGAAAAATTTGGAAAAAAAACTAGCATCACTAGAAAGAGCTTGGAAAGAGCTTTCCAACAATATAAAGAATTCTCAAATCAGAGATCAGATGCTCAAGATATGTCCCCCAGAGTGAAAAACTAAACTCCTAACTTTGACAACAAAAAAAAGCTATGAAAAGACATAAAAACTGAAAACTAACTATACCACTTTGATGGGATCAAAACCAACTTTCCAATGATATCTCGTTTGCAAACAACAAAGTTTGTATACCTAAGATATGAGGAAAAATGTGAAGGTAGGTCCAAACAAAGGTCGAGGAGTTGATAGGAAGTGGTGATGTAGTGTTGACATGGTGCTTATGTTAGCAAGTGACAAGCCCAAATTTGATGGTCAAATGGTCGTCAAGGCAAAAAAAAGCCTAAAAAATGATCCCTACTAAAAATAAAAATCTAGCCACCGAAAACAAGCCAGAAAACCAAGGGTAGGTGCTAGATTAAAAACTAGTGGCCAAATAAAGATGTTACATGTCAAAGAAATTCCATTGGTGCAAAAAAAAAGTTACCACCATTAATGCATGAAACAATCAAATTTTTGGAAAGTCTCAATAAAAAAGAGCATGGCTATTCCAAAAATCTTGGGTTTGTAGTTATTACAGGCCCAATGAACATCCTTGAATCAATGCTAATAAAAAAAATGCACCACCAAAATCAAAGTCACGCTAAAAAAAAAAGAACCATGGGTGCATATGTCATGCCTATATACCAGTGATGAAATGGAGGTTTGAAATGGCATTGAAAGCCCTTTCTCAGACTTGTGCATCTTGAACAGGGGCACGTCTCCAACAAATGCACACATTGAATGCACAAGTTAAACTGCAGTTCCATGAGGCCTTTAAAAAAGTGCATAGGTTCTAAACACAACAAGGACCACCATGAAATGCACAAATCAAATGTTATCTTGAATCCTCTATTAGTGATTGTGGAAGGAATTTTAGCCAATCAAACGTAGATCTACCAACTTTAGTCTATGCCCAAAACATGACGGTTGCACTGTAAAGATCGCTAAGAGGGCCCAAAGTTCTTCACTCGCCACCCAAATTCCAAACTAAGCTGCCAAAAGTGGAGGTTGATTTCCAAAATTTGAGCACAACATCCAAAACAAATGTGGGTGGTAGAAGAAGGTGCCAAAAAGGAAAAAAGTACTATATGTAGATTGGTCACAGATGGGGTCCAAATGAATGGACAGTCTTAAAAAAATGTCAATGTGAAAGACAAAGAGACTGTGTGCATAATAGATGGTAGAGGAAGAACCAAATCCGCCAAAGAGGTAGAGTGCGATGGAGGTGGTACCATGTAATGAAGGCAAAGGGATGCTTGGAAAGCCTCTTCCTCACAAACAAAAATGTTCCCCCCGTCAACCACTAGTTGGCTTGCCAGTGCGTGTTACAAGAGAACATGCATTCCAATATAAAATTATGCTTGCTTAAATGAATAAACACCTCCAGCAAACTAAACAAGTGATGCAAATTGCAACCACAAGTTTCAAAAGCCCAAGGTGTGGAAAATCATGTAGAATCAAGGAGATCCAAAGAAAATTGTGAATCTAAAGGGGTGCAGTGATTTGACGTCAACCCCTCAAATCACGAGCTCTAAATACTTTTTTTAGAGATACGTAATCACTTTCATCAGACTCTAACCTCAAATTCTTGCAAACTGAACTTGCATGAATGGAGCCTAAAATAGGTGCCAAAACTCCAACAAAATGTTGCATTACAATTCTTGACAAAAAAATCAAAAAATTTGTTGCCTCGATTTGCATGCACAAGTCAAATCAACTTGAGTGCAAAATTTTTTGCCTCAAATTTTAGTAGCGTCCAAACAGGATGTATTTTATATGGAAATGGGGGTTCTTGAGTGCTTTGAGCTCAACGATGATGTCCACTTTTTCTCAAAGTGCCTCGAAAATCAATGACCCCCCATATATAATAAAAAAATACTGAAACTTGAAACCCTCTAAAAGAGAAAACTCAGATTTGAAAACCAATGTCAAATCTCTCAAAAACATAAGAGGGGCATGAAGATCTAGAGCTCTGATACCATGTTGAAGTTGATGAATGATCAACCTCATAGCTCCCAAGAATCACCTACATGCAAACACCTATTACAGAAGAGAGTAGCAAAAAGCTATGGAGGCAGGAATTGGCAGATCCATAGATGAGACATTCTTGATGAGAAAAAAAAAAGTTTGCTATAATCAAAACTAAAATTGGTTTATAATTACAAAGAGAGATTGTCCTTATAAAGGATATTGAAACCCTAAAAAGGTCTAACCTAGGTTGCATCAAAATAATTAATTATTAGATGCCTAAAGTTTAGCTAGGGGTGTTAGAGTAATTAGATATTTCCTAATTAACTCTAGTTTCTTAAGCTAAACTTTAGGCATCTAATAATTAATTCTTTTATTAATAATTTTGATGCAACCTAGGTTAGAACTTTATAGGGTTTCGATCTCCTTTATAAGGACGATCTCTCTTTGTAATTATAAACCAATTTTAGTTTTGACTATAGAAATCTCTTTTTTGCTCATCAAGAATGTCTCATCTATGGATCTAGCAATTCCTGCCCCCATAGCTTTTTGCTACTCTCTTCTGTAATAGGTGTTTTCATGTAGGTGATTCGTGGGAGCTATGAGGTTTATCATTCATCAACTTCAACAACATCCCCTCCCATGGTTTGTAAAGTAGTAGCAATATCACTATTGAAAGCTCTTAGGTAATACAAGAAAATATTACCAGGGGAAGGTTTTAGTGTAGTAGGTATTCTATCCCATGTCTTTTGGAATCTATAATTAAAATTTATCATTTATTCATGGGGTGCTCTCTTGATCGTAGTTAGCTACTCTAAAAGTGATAGGTGATCACTTTTATCTTCAAAGTATTTGCATAATCTTTCTCCTAACTCATCCCAGTTATTGAGAGAATTATGTGGTAATCCCCTATACCATTGTAACGCTTTTCCCTTTAATGATGAGGCTAAAATTCTAACAAAAACACCATCCTCTTTAATACTATGTATATTGCAGATGTTTGAAACTTCTTGAATATGTTCTAGTGGGGAAATATAAATTTCAATGGTATACTTTCAAGAACACTCCTTTGATCACTTGCAACCACCTTTTTCCTTAATCTCTCCAATTGCATTCAATACATTTCTTTCTTTCTTGTTAGGCCACTCAATGTATCTAATTTTGTATAAGTTTCTTATTGCCTTACTCCACCTAAAAATTAGATCCCCATCATTGTTGTATAGAAGCTCATCCCTCTGGCTCTATTTCCTCATGCTCTAGCTCTACAATTTGAGCCTTAAACTCAATGTTTTTTTGCCACCTCAATGGAATGTCGACATAAATATCCAACTTGCATGCTCTGTACCTTTGTCAAATTTCATTGGCCAAGGGCTTTCCATCATTTTCCAGCTCAGAAAAGCAAAAAACACTTTTTCCATGTCAATCTTAGGTCTTTACAATCTTACAAACCACAACTATTGTAAGGTCATAACACTGGAAGCAATGTCCTCTTTGGAACCATGAACTTATGCTTAACACCTTTTAAACCCTTCATAGCATCACCAATAGGTATCATAGTTCTTACAATCTTATGATCATAACTTTGCATAACATCAGGTCTCATCTTTTCTTGTCTTATGATCCTATGATCGCAGTCAACTAACTCTTGTCGTGAGCTCAGAAGCTTTCCTCTTAACTGCTACCTTTATCTTCTAATTATATGTTGGTGGCTATCTCCCCTTTGTCATAACTTCAGAGACCCTCATGGTTTTTCCTTGTGATCTCACAATCTTTTGACCTTTGTAGCTTTGGAAGACTCAATTTCCATATGTCTCAAATTCTTTATGCTCATGTGCCTGGCCCCATTCATCTTTAACATTTCTTACTTATGATCTTACGATCCCCTTGCTCTTTATATGGTCATGGGTTTCCTTTTGAGCCTTTATGATCATACACTCTTCAACTTGTCAAAACATCGTATCACTAGCCATCTACCATAAAATACTTACGATGACATGATATGGGATGATCATAAGATCAAAAACCTAAAAACACACACTCGTAATGCTATAACATATTGGATATCGTAAGATTGGGATATTCAACACTTGCCCTTATGATGCTATGATAACACAGAGTATCATAACATTGAGAGACCCATAAATCACCCTCACAATCCTTCATAAACCTTCACTTCGTAACATTGGGAGAGGGAAAACCAAGGCTCACAACTAGATGCTAAAAACCCCAACCATAAGATCATAACATTTGATGTAAAAATATGAAAATGCCATATGATCTCCCACTTAAACACAAAACCTAAGGTAAAAGTCACATTTGATCATAGATTTAGTGATGGTGACAAGGGAATTGTGGGGGGGGCTAAAATGGCTAACAATAGTATAAAAACATTTTAAGACTTTGTGAAGCTTGAAGTACCAACTCTATTAAAATATATGGGATACTTTAATATTTTGAAAAATATTATCTTGATTTATTTTAGTGTTTGAAAGCTGGCCTAAAATGGGTCCTCTTCCTAATTTTAATAGTTAGTTGGGTCTCTTTGGCTCAAGCTAAATTAAGATCCTAGGTTTTCCGTAACAAAAAATTGGAGAAGTTTTTTATTTTGCAAGTGAAAAAGGATATACTAATTTTTGAGGAAAATGTTTCTCCGTTTGTTTTAATTCAGTATTAAATATTTTTTGTTAGAACCACATTGTGTTTCATCCCTATTTAATTTAAGATTCATATAGATTAGCTCTTAGTCAATGAAAATAACTAAGGTTTATAAATAATGCTCAGGTTGTTTCTTACAACTAGAGAAAATTGGATGCTCAAGCCTTCTTTTCTTTTGGGACTACTTACTGTATGATTTATGGATTCAAATCTATTTAGAATAAAGGGTTGGCCAATTCATTTTTTCAGTTGGGAATCAAAGGATCTACTTGTAAGGGTCTTCTTGTGGCATGTTTGTTCTAAAAATAAATGACCCTCGATAATAAATATTGCTAAGAAAACTAAAACTATAACATCTTCATTTAGCTATAAATGATGAATTGAAGAAAAGTTTGAAGTTTAATTGCTAAATCTTAAAATATTTACTCTTTACTCTTTGATTCTTGGATGAATTCTATAATGTAAGAAAGATAATCAAGGTTATAACCACTTATATCGACCATGATAAATTTGAAAAAAAATCCTTACTACAGATCCCTCTCTAAGGATAATGTTTTGACTATGGGAGGCTCTAATAGATAGCTTCTATATAAGAAGTTTTCTCTAAGTTTGGATTTATATTATAGCTCTAACTATCTAGTTTGGAGAAAGGGTTGTTGTGGTTATGCATGGAAGGTCCGTTTGCATTAGTAATCTTAGGATTAACTGTAAGTTATTTTTTTCTCTTCACGACTTTAGAGATCTTAGAAGATTGTATAAAATACAAGGAAGGGATCAACATCTCTACTAATCATGTCAATTATGTAATCTCCCTAAAAAGAGATCCATGTAATATTTCTTGACAAGGAATCTAAATCCAATTTAAAATTATTCATTTCTTAATTTTATGTAAAAGGGGGCATGCCCTCTTCAAGACACTTTATTGGTGATTTGTATTTTTTGAACAGGATTTTTGTGGTTTCACAAGACATGTCCCATTTTTCCTAGAAATGGGGACCCCCTACTTAATTTTTTTAGCTTTCTAGAACCCTATTCCGAGGTTTGAGTCTTTTTTGGGTTTTATCTAGTATTTTCTCATCAAGATGGGTCATGATTGGAAAACCCAAACTTTGAGAATTATATTTTAGAGTGTAGAAGCCATCTTTTTGCAAAAAAGAGGCACACCAGTGCACCTCCCTAGGTGCACTAGTGCATTAAGACCCTTATAGAAGAACTTACAGAAGGTAAGTACACAATGGCACACTAGTGTAGCTACGCACCCCTAGGAAAACTTTGTTGGGGCCCAGGTCTATAAAACTCGAGTACACCCTTCTTCTTCCATCTTATTTTTTTGTCTTCTCTAGTTTTCATCACAGCACTGCACCTTTGCAGGTGCACCTTCTATGCTCCCCTACCTAGACAAACACAAACAAAATAAAGTTAAAAATAAAAAAAAAGGTGTGCAACTATTTACCTCTCTAGGTGTGTTGCTACACACCTTATTTTTTGCTTCACAAAACTAAAAAAGCATTAAAAACATAAAAGAAAAACATGACACCAAATTAACGTGCATAGTAGCACACCTAATTAGGTGCACTACTACACACCCTTGAAAACACACAAAAATTGCCTAAGCCCATATAGGGTGTGCATCAACGCACCCCATGTGGTGTGCTAGTGCACACCCCACATTTGTAAATGGCATAATGCACACCAGGCGCACCTACCAAGTGCGCCAAGTGTGCTTTATTTTTGCTAAGGGTCATAAAATTAGTTTTTTGGTGTTTTTAGGTAGATTAGGTTTTCTAGTTTGATCATGTCTATGATATGGTTTACATTAATTGATATTTTTCAACTTCAAACTAATATGAATTCCTTTTGTGCAAATTCAATTATATCCTCATCATCCTCCCTTGTTGCAAAGATGGTACCAAATCCCATAGTATTCAAGTTTCAAGGTGTTCTAACCAAGTCATGGTTTCAAGATGACTATTCAGAGATCTAGGATATTGAATTGGGTTACACAGATTTGGGTGCATTCATAACAATGCACAATAAACCCACAGAAAAATTACCAATGGTATCCACTTTGATTCACTCTAGACTAGTTAATGCAACATCACATCTAGTTTTAGTGTATTCCTCATAATTGGTCATGACACTAGCGAAGAAATATGTTTCTAAAGAAAGGGTCATGAAGAGCATAACTGGAGAGATCTTCCTAGATCTCTGATCGAACAATATAGAAAAGGTGTTCCATCTTCTAAGGGCAGATCAATTGATCAGATTAACTTATCACCAAGCTGAGAGATGGTACAAGGAACATATTAATGAAGCTTCTGAAATCATACAATCATCATAACTCATCGAGAAGACTCCTCTAGGGTGGAAAGGAGGAAAAGTAAACATGAATAGAGTATATATGAAGGAAGATATTGGATATTCAATCATACTCTTGAGTAGAGTCATGGGTTTTCCCACTTTTGGATATTTGAACATATGGATGGTCCATTTCATCGAGACTATCAAGACACTGAAGATGCTGATTGATTGGGCTTCCATTCGCAGCGAGAACTTGGGTGAGCAACTGATGGTAGTGAAGAATAATAGAAAATTTTACATGACATCATACTTGGTGTACTTTTTAGCCACAAGGGTGACAGATTAACTTGGGCTCTATAAGAAGGGTAGTATGCAAGATGCCAATGAATGGCCATACATAGTATATTCTTAGCTAGTAAAAAAGAAGCTTCAAGAGCATAGCAAGGAGTATAGGATAGTAAATGATAGTTTCATATTCAAAATTATCTAGCTCATCAAAGGAGATTGTGCAAAGAGGATGTTAGAAGAGGCAGTGGCCAAGATTTTAGATGTTGGAGCATAATACATCCAATACCTAACATTTACATATTTGAGGGTAGCAGGTACAACTATCAATCCTAAGAAGATCCCTAGGTATCCTAGTTATAGGCTTATACTATTGGAGATTTCTCGACAACTCATGTCTGCATATGATAGAGTATGAAGACACCATAAAATAACTTGGGTGTGGCCTATTGCTATAAGACCATTCAGTGTGCATCAGAGACAAGACCTTACATCTTTTGAGCATGAATGGGATCAAATCTCTTAGAAGAATATAATTCTCTACAACCCTATTTTGATAACATTAGAGGAGTGCAACATTTAGTTGGTAAGACATTTTAGCATGAGGATGCGATTGAGGATCATTGGATGAACGCAGTGGATGACTACGATATCCACATAAGGGATTATTGTAGGATGACTCTATATTTGGCAAAAAGTGCTTTAAAGGTGAAGATTCCATTGAAGATTGTGCAACAAGATATAGAGGATTTTCTTGATCCATTGTTCAATAGGGACAGGATTGGTGATAGACCTATTATGAATGTCGAGATTAACAAAGAAGAGAACTTGGACATTAATCACAGGGCGAGGCATGTCATCAAATTGACAAAAGATAGGATCAAGAGACCTTTCAAACTTGATCCAATTCTTCAAATAGTGGTCTTTCATTCTCAAGCCTGCCTAGCTAAAGGTTGAGGAGCTAAGGTCACAATGCCTACATTTATAGCGCAGTCACCAGTGAGAACTGAGATAGTACACCAACTTGATAGACCAGTTTGGTATTATAGGGCTTAGAAAGGAAAAGATAAAGGGATGAGGAAGATAAATTCTCCTCAATAGGCTAAGCCAAAAGAAGAAGTGACTCAGGCACCTGTTATCTACCAAAAATGTGCCCTGTTAAGTTTGCAAAAAACTTAACCTTTTGGAGAAACATGGAAACATTCCAAGGTTATGGGTAAACCGTGGCTGGAATGAATATTCAGATTGTATGCTAGCTTTCTATCTGGTAAATCACTTTATACTGCCTAAAATTGGTTCTTTTTATGGAGGAAAAGGGAAGAAGGATAATAGAAAATAAATTTCTAAATCCTAAGGGTGATACACTAGAATATAAAGATGAGAAATGATACTGTTAAGGCATAATAAAACTTTACTAAAGACTAGTTTGACATAGGAACAATATTGATATCAGAACACCCAAATACGACATGAGAAGGATTGACCTCAATTCAATTGCTAATAGGAATAAGAACTTTCACAATTAGCAACTAATATGAAAATTTAGATCACAACTCACAACCTATATGGGTAGCAAATACTCTTTTACAGATGCTAAAAATTGTGACATTAACTTGAAGGATTCAGGAATGAATCACAAAAAGAACTAACATCAAAAATAGAAAGAACTCACATGCAACAAAAGAACCCAATAATAGCTTCCAAAGTGTTCTTTATTCCAGCTTCAAAGGTAACAACATAATAACACTTCTCAAAACTGAGTTACAAGCAATCTGCAAGTGACCACCATGAAGGATCTCAAGAAATCACTTCAAAAATATGTCTCTGCATAAAAAACTAGAACCCTCTATAACATGACTCCCCAACTCATACTTATGCTTTTTCTACCCAACTACATTTTTAAGAGCCATAAATGCTAGGTTGGATTCAACTCTTGAGGCCAACTTAAGTCTTTGAAAAGACTGCAAAAAGGTGTACAAAATAGCCGAGAAGGCATGGTCTGATAATATCATCAACTACCCCTCATAATTGTAGTCACATCTCCTGGTAGACCTACAAAAGTCTCAAGAACGCAATAACTCCTCAATCCTCCAAGTCTCATCAACACATGACTCATATTATGAATTTTTCAAAAATATCTCAAGATACTTCTAATTTTATTTTAAAAGCAAAATACATATCTTATTCTTATCATTAATATTAAATATTTGTGGTTTAGTTATCTAGTCAATATTGATTAATATCAATTAGATAAATAAATCATAAATTATTTAATATTTAAATTAATAATATTTATTGTAACCTTTATAATCTATATTTCAATAAGTATTAATTGTATTAATAATGTTATTAAATGATACGTTAAATCACTTAACATTATTAATCCAGTTGATGTTTATTGAATTATAAATTGTAAAGTTTATAATAAATATATTAAAAAAAATGGTAAAAATATCAATGAATATCTATTACAATATTATGAGCATTATTCTAATATATCAATCGGATCAATAATGTTAATAATATAATTCCATTGATATATTAAAATCAAACTCTTATACTATAATGCATATCCAAAGCATTTATCTTACCTTTAAAATAAAATTAGAGAGATATTTTTGCAAAAACATAATAAAGCCAAGCAAAAAAAAAAAAGGAGAAGGTTCTCGACATGGAAAAGAAGACTTTGGAAAATAAAAAGAAAATCCACAGACCTCAAATGTTATGGAAAATTAAAAAGGGGAGATGAAACATTGAAACAGCCCCAAACTCTTTTCATTTATTCATTTTGGAGGTTTTCAAAAATTGAAGAGGAGGAATGAGGGTTTGAAGAATCTTCATGGCCGCAATGCTTGAGATTTACTGGTTTTTTCCATTTGTTGAAGATGAAGCCATCATGTTAAATCACGGAGGTAAGATCTGGTCATTTTGTTGCTCTCATTCTGATTCTACTAGTTGGAACCTTGTGTATCTTGGGTTTTGTTAACTCCTTTTCTGATTGCTTTATGGCATATAAAATACATTACTATTCTGGCTTTGAAAACTCCATTTTTGAGCTCGCAGGTTTGAAGCCGCCATTGTTAAACTTGAGCTTCAAACTTTGTTATCACTAAGATAGATCTTAAATCTCTATCATTTCTAGCAATGGGCATTTGTTTCATTGAATTGTTGCGTTTGCTGCATCTAGTTTTGTTGTTGTCATAAAATATATGCTGAGGGCTTCTCAAGAAAAAAAATTCATTGATGTATTTTCTCACTTGGGTTTTGCTGAAGCAAGATGAATTTTGGAACCTATATTTTGTTTCCATAAAACAACCCAGGTCAGATTTGCTTTCATTTAGGTTTTGAAATGAAGAAAATACGTTGTTGTTATTCTGCTTGTGGAGTTTATTTGCTGATTACATTTCTCTCAATGTGCTGGTATTACTTCCTTTCTATTCTGATTGTCAAAGTTTGAATTTTTTGAAATATTATTCAAGCCACTTGTTAAACTTGATTGCATAAGAGGAAGACTTTGTTTAGTTTTGATCCTTTTCAAAAATATTTCATATTGAAGTCTCAAAAACTCTAGATGGGCTCTGATGCTTTTGCTAATATTAATTGGTTTTTCTTTGGAGTCTGGTTGCTTTTTCAAGATTGATTGCTGCATTTTTTTGAATGCCATCACATATAGCTGCTTCATTAAACTTTTTTTAGTTCAATATATTGAGAATTTCTTCTCATGCTTTCTTGTAGTGGTACACATGTTTGCAATCTGTGATAGCAATCATTATTCATTCATTGTAATTCTGTAGCATCTTATCCTTCATTCCTCTTTGTATTATCAATGAATTTTGTTTACAAGGTTTGAGCATGGGCTCATGACACATGTAAAAAAACTTTTATCCCTTTGAAGTGGATATCTTAAATCTTTTTAGTGTAACAACACTTTGAACAACCTACTGCATTCTTTTTAAAAAAACACTTGACTGTTACAAATACTAGTCTGTTTTGACCCAAAAGAAAAATGATTTTCCTTCTGTTTTATTTGATCATGTACTTAACTGCTCCTATTTAGATAGGAAATATGATCATTTGATGTACGTGCATTTGTATGTAGTATTAGGAGCCATCATTGCTTAGATCTTAAAGATCTAACCCATTTCTTCTTAAAAAATGCAGGATTTGAAGATATCAGAGCACTTGGAAACACCAAGACAACAGCTTGACTCAAGGCAGAAGGGATCCAGCAGACCTACACCAGCCATATACCCCCAAGAAATGGCTGGTTCCTTTACTATTTCCCATGCATTTATTTCATCTATTCTTTGTATATTTTCATCTACATAAGATTAGTTAAGGTTACTCTCATGACCTTGTGTGAGAGGTTTATATTCAACAGAATATATTTCATTTCAATTGCATAAAAGATGAAATCCTTTATATTGAAAATACAATTGAAAGACTTGAAATGAATACTTGTACTTGTAATCCCTTAATGCATTGCATATGGTAAAAAAAAAATCTTTTTTTACTTGATATGCTCAAATTTTTTGGTACAATCGGTAGTAAAAAATTATAACATTTTTGGTGATTTCTGTTGCTTGTTTGCTTGCTAGACATGAGGAAAACCAGTAGCTTATCCATTGGGAAACAAAGTCAATTTGGGTGTATGAAAATAAGTGATTGTTATTTTCAGCTTAGTGTTGTTGGTATTTCTTGTAGTGGTGAGGAAGAAATTCTTCATCATTATGAGTTATGCTCGTGACACTGAGCTGAAAGGAATTATTGCATGTTCTCATATAGCTAAACCACAAAAAATAATGACAGAAATAGGCAAATTAGAGTGTGTTGGGTGTATGTAGGTGTTATAGATGGGTATCCATATGTGCATTTGGACTTGTACATGGACTGCCTAATGACTATTAGACTTGAGGATACTATTGCACGTGCATATATGTAAGCATGGGTATGTGGTTATGGTATCTGCATGCATGTAGCACTATTTTTCTTTGCCTAGCTATGCAGCAACTTGGAAACTCTTTATTGAAAATAGGAAAACACTCGAAACTAAAGCAAACATGTGCTGGAACAACACTTAGGGAAAACCAAACAGCTTAAACTATTATATACAAGGATAGATCCTACCTTAGAAACAATGCTTGAGGTGAATCTCGTTCACTAGGATTCGCTCCATGTTGCCATCCAACCTTGACAATTGAAAAACATTGTGCTGTTTACATTTTGAGATAATATAAGGCTTGCTCCAGAAGTTGTCAAACTTTGAATGTTTTCTTGGCTTGCTTTTCAATACATCCCACTTTAGCACAACATCTCCTTCATTGAAAACCTTAGGAGTAGACCTCCTATCAAATGTTCTTTTAGTTTGCAGTTGCTGATACTCCAAAGTTTGCATAACTTTTCTTCTAACTTCATCTAGATCCATTAATTTGGCATACCTGACTGCCATAAGGTCCTCTTCTTCAAACATTTGTAACTGATACATAATATCAAGAGCTAGAAGCTCAACTGATAAAGACAACCTTGCTTCTTTCCCATATACCAACATATATGGAGAATTACCAATTGACCGCTTAGGAGTTACACGGTCCACCCATAATGCAGTCTTTAAAAGAGAATGCCAAACTCTTTAATTTTCTTCCATTGTCCTCTTAAGGATCCTTATCAAGTTCTTATTTGTACTTTCCACCAAACCATTCCCTTGAGGGTAGTAGTTTGAAGATGTACTCAAGTAGATACCATGCTTGATAGCCCAATCAGTTATTTTAAAACCAACAAATGCCAGTGCATTGTTAGATATTATAGATTCTGGGACACCAAATTTGGTAACTATATCCTCATAAAAACTTAGAATAGAAAATTCATTTGCATCCCTTAAAGCAACTGCCTCCGTCCACCTTGTAAAGTAATCTGTTGCTGTAAGCACCCACCTGTGACTAGCGCTAGATGGTGGATTAATAGGTCCTATGAAATCAAGGCCCCACTTCATGAAAGGCTGGCTTACTTGAACTGGTTGTAAGGGCATAACTGAGAGCTTCTCCTTGCCTGAAAAGAGTGCACACTTCACACACTTTTTAGACTAGGCATAACAATCTTTAAACAATTCTAGCCAATAATAACCAACACGCATGATTTTCAATGCAATTGTTCGTGGGGCAAAATGACCTCCTGACTCTCCATCATGGAACTCTTTTAAGACTCTTTCCACTTTATCAGAGTGAATACACTGCAATAACATCCCATTGGCATCCTTTCTAAACAAAACACCCTTCAGTAAAACATAAGGAGTAGCCTGCAAACAGAAATACCTTCTCTTAGCTTTGTCTAAATCCTGCGGACATTCACCAGTTTGTAGAAAATGTGCCATTTGCTGCACCTAATCAGTGGAAAAATCTAAAATAGCTTGTTCATCATCTTGAATAACTAGGACACTAGAATGTTCACCTCCTCCTTTTCTTCTTATAGCATCAGCAAGATGCTCACATAACCCTTTTCCCCTAATTAGCTTGGTGACCTTAATCTCCACGTCATATTCCATCACCTTAGTCACCCAATCAGCTCTCTTATTACTTAAATCCTTACTTAAAAGGAATTCTTTGACGCTCGGATGAGTGACCATTAGGATGATCTTATTATTTGACAACGAGTGCTTAAACTTTTTAAAACTCCTTATAATAGCGAGCACATGTTTTTCCACAAATGAATACTTGAGCTCATACTCTTTAAGACCTTGACTGAAGAATGCCACCGGCTATTCTAGGCCTTCATCATTGTGTTGCACTAGCATTGCTGAGATAGAGTCAATATCCCCATATGCATATAAGAAAAAATATTTAGAAAAATTAGGATTTACAAGTGTAGGCGCTCCTGCAAGTACCTCCTTGATCAGCTCGAAACTGCTCTTCCCCTCTTTAGTCTAGCTAAAAGGTATATTTTTCTGCAACATGGTTGTTAGTGGGCTCAACAAGTCTACTATATCTAGAATAAACCTTCTAACAAAGTTTATTCGGCCAATAAAACTTTGTAATCCTTTCTTGTGTGCTGGCAAAGGAAGAGCCAAGATTGTTGTTATCCTTTCAGGATCTATGGTGATACCCTACTTAGACACCACATAACCAAGCAATCTACCTTCATGAACTGTAAAAAAACATTTCTTGGGATTAAGGGATATCTCAAACTCTCTACACCTTACAAAAATTTGTCTTAAGTGCTTTAGATGATCTTCCATTTCCCTAGAAAAAAATAGTGATGTCATCTAGGTAAACCAAAACAATCTTATACATTAGCTTATCAAAAGCCATATCCATGGCTTTTTGAAAGGTTTCCCTAGCATTGGTCAAACCAAAGGGCATCTTTTTGTATGCCATGGTACCCCACTTGGTGGTAAAAGCTGTCTTAAACTAGTCTTCTTCCCTTACTAAAATTTGATTATAACCTGAATATCCATCTAGCAAGGAAAACCTTTCTGATCCTAAGACTACTTGAAGGATCTACTCCATAGAAGGCAAAGGATGCTAGTCTTTCAATGAAGTTCTATTCAAGTCTCAAAAATTGACACACAGCCTTATTTTGCCACTCTTTTTTCTTACCAGCACAAGGTTTGAGACCCAAGAAGTATGCTTAATAGGGAAAATGATATTACTTTCAATCAACTTATTTAGTTCCTTTTGCATAAGCAACTCCAGCTTTGGATTTAAAGGCCTCTGGTTTTGCCTTACTGGTTTAGCATCTGGTTCAAGCTCAATAGTGTGTTGAGAAAGTTGGGGATTAAACCCCTTCAAATCACCATACTCCCACACAAAGACATCGTCGAATTCCTGAAAAAGTTGGATAAATGAATGCTTCTCTTCTGCTTTGCACACCTTTCCTAGCTTTAACAACTTTTCTTTGAATACCTCAACCTCTTCATTAGTGTTAAAAATGGATTCAAGGGTGACCAAACCCTTTGACATCTTATTTCTTTTTAGTTGAATAATATGACCAGCATACTGATGCTGAAAATTCCTCTAGTTAGCCTGAGAAAACTTGGCTTCCTCTCTTAAAAAATTGACTATTTGCTGGTCACTTTCAAAGACCTAGCAATGTGTATTGTTGTTAGTTACAATAGGTCTAATAATGACCTTGATGTGTTGGCTGGTTCTTTCATTGGTAATTTCTTTTGGAATATCAAATTCAACACCAATGGTAGCCAGTCTATCATCATGCTTATTTTGGTCTCTGGGTATGGAAACTAGATTGAAGGCATCAAAACCATCAAGAAGATCCCATACTCTGTGTTTGTATGATTTAAGTAGCTCATTCTTGGCAACACTTTGGTTTCTTACTTGATTAACAATCAACTCACTATCCCTGTACACCTTTAAATAGCTGATACCAATCCTTCTTGCCCATTCTAATCCATGGATCAAGGCCTCATATTCGGCTGTGTTATTTGAACAACTAAAACAGAAGTGAAAAGCTAAAAGATACCTTTCACTTCTTGGGGAGATCAACATGCAACCTCCACCAGCTCCAACCTTGTTTCTTGCACCATCAAAGAACAGCTCCCAAACTTCATTATCTAGCTGCCCAAATTGTTTTTCTGCATTTTTTTCTAGATTGGAAATGAAGGAATCAATCTCTTGTATTAAATACATGCCTAAAACAGCTTGTCCTACATTTTCACATGGACTTTCAATTTGATCTCAGAAGGCCCATTCATCAAAAAGAATATCTGGTATTTCATCAGTTTGAGTGTTACCCTCTCGAACTTCAATTTGTTCCTCTTGCTCACTCACAAGCAAGCTGACATTTATGGGGCTTTGAGAATAAGGCTCAATATGTGCCTTGGCTATAGGCTTTGATCTTATAGTAACTTTGGTGCCATACTTGGTTCTAAATAGCATGTGAGACCAATCAAATGACAAATAACCTCCAATTTTGGCAGTAAAATCCCTTGATAAACATATAGCAAAATATGGAGGTAGCTCTATGACAAAAATATCTTGTGGGATAGAAAAATTTGGGCAAGCTTGCAAGGTTAAATCAAGATTATTAATGACCCCTATGGTATTAACAACAATCCCATCTAGTTGTACCACTCCCTTTTCAAGTGGCTCATATTTGATACCCAACTTGTTGGCACTCTGTTTGGGCATCACCGAGCTACTCGCACCTGAATCAATCATGCAGTTGTGGACTAAGTGTTTTCCTATAATTAGAGATATGTAAAAGGGTGGGTGTTTGACTACTAGGGGTTGTTGCTCATTCTTGGTAACAACATTAGTCATTAAAAATTTAACTTCTTCACTTTCAGGTTTACCAGAAAGACTTAAACCTGATAAAGCTGATTGCAGAAGGTCCTTTTGACCTGGGACACCCAAAAAATCCCTCATGGAAATAGATACATTTTCCTTCTTCATATGATCAAAAATATTAAAAGAAGACATACCAACCTTAGATTGGGCTTTTGCAGTAGCAACGTGAATGTTAACACTAGCTAGTTGTATCAAAATTGTAGGATGCTTGTTACTAGCTGGGGTTGAACCCTTGGGAAAAATTTGCATACTCTCAAAATTAGATGAGCTTGTATCTTGCTGACCACCCTCTATTTCTCTCTTTTTGCTTCTAATATTGTCTGCAATAGAGAGAAAAACCTAATTCATGCCACAAAAATCATCATCCTACCAATTCATCAAAGTTGTCTCTGGTGGTCTGCCTTCATGCTGCTACAAAGTGACTTCATTAGGACCATTATCTTGTGAATTTGGAAAATTTTGAACCATCAAGGCCTGATTTATGACCCCATTCATGCAAGTGCTTTGATTATGCTATTGGTTACACATAAAACACCACTCATAATCCTGAACTAGGTTGTTTTGAGTAGGAACTAGCTCATTTGAGGTGCTAGCAACATTGGGGTTATAAGGTTGATAAGGTCTCATATTAAGATTTGGTCTTTGTCCTTGGTTGTTTGGCTGATAAGGTGGTCTATTGCCCTAATTTTGCTGATATTGGGATTGGTAAGAGGGCTGGTAAGGCCTATATCCTTGACTTTGCTGCTTTTTCATATTCACAAATTCATTGCCAAAAGTCTGCACAATACCCTTAATCTCTTGTAAATCTATAGATTGAGCTGGAAGGGCACTACCGTGCAAATTGGGTTGCCTATTAGGTGCTGGCAATGCTAGTGCTATTGGAATAATAGTTAAGGGTGTTGCTTGCAAAGGTATCATCGATTAAACTACAGGTGCTATTGGAAAAATTGACATAGATGGCCTTGGGGCAATTTTTCCAGCCTATATAAGGCATTTTCTACTCTTATAGCTACGTCATAAGCATCTAGAAGTGTAATAGCTTGCATAGATTGTATCATGACTACTATATCACTATTAAAAGCCCTTAAATAATATAAAAAATCATGTTGAGCTGAGGGTCTTATCGTTTGTGGAATTCTTTCCCACGTCCTTTGGAAATGGAAATTGAAATCTATTACTTGCTCATGAGGGGCCCTTTTGATAGTTGACTGTTGCTCTACCAGGGATAGATGGTCGGATTTGTCTTCAAAAAAGTTTCACAACTCAAGACCAAGTTGATCCCAATCAGCGATAGAACCCACTTGTAGCCTTCTGAACCACTATAATGCTTTTCCTTTAAATGACGTAGCCAACAACCTAACAACAAAATTATCTTCTGTAACATGGTGCAAGGCACAAAGATTAGCCACATATTTTATATGCTTAACTGGGGTGGTTTGATCCTCACTTGTAAAATATGGTAAGCTTTTTAATGTAGCCACATGAATGACATCATGTTGAGCTAGATTCAAAGGGCTACCCTGATTAAATCAGATGAAGGGCTAGTTCCTTTGTCATGCCATGGGAACCTATGAAAAATGGCCTCCTGGTGTAGTGAAAATTAGAACAACAAGACACAATCTAACTACAGTAGGAGTAGACTTAGCTCTTCTTGTATAAACCACTATCTTTTTTGGGCTTTTCAGTTACTCTTCCTCTTCTTCTAGGTGGAGATAACTATAAATAGTCAAAATCTTAAGAGCTACTTCTTGTTTACACTCTTCTCATATGCTGTAATACATTGGTTCTACTTTTCCAAAGCTTAGAGTCACCAAGTGTGTAATTTTGAAACCTCTGTTAGGCTAAAAATACTGCTATACACACTAACAACAACAAAAATATTGAAAAGATGACTGGAAAACTCAATCACTGGTCCCACGAGGCATGCCAAAAACTATTATCTACCAAAAATGTGCCCTATTAAGTTTGTAGAAAACTTAACCTTTTGGAGAAACATGGACACATTCCAAGGTTGTGGGTAAACCATGGCTGGAATGAAACAAAAGAACTCACATACAACAAAAGAACCCAATAATGGCTTCCAAACTATTCTTTATTCCAGCTTCAAAGGTAACAACATAATAACACTTCTCAAAACTGAGTTACAAGCAATCTGCAAGTGACCACCATGAAGGATCTCAAGAAATCACTTCAAAAATATGTCTCTGCATAAAAAACTAGAACCCTCTATAACATGAATCCCCAATTCATACATATGCTTTTTCTACCCAACTACATTTTTAAGAGCCATAAATGCTGGGTCAGATTCAACTCTTGAGGCCAACTTAAGTTTTGAAAAGAATACAAAAAGGTGTACAAAATAGCCGAAAAGGAATGGTCTGATAATATCATCAACTACCCCTCATAATTGCAGTCACATCTCCTGGTAGACCTACAAAAGTCTCAAGAATGCAATAACTCCTCAATCCTCCAAGTCTCATCAACACATGACTCATATTATGACTTTTTCAAAAATATCTCAAGATACTTCTAATTTTATTTTAAAAGAAAAATACATATCTTATTCTTATCATTAATATTAAATATTTGTGGTTAGTTATCTAGTCAATATTGATTAATATCAATTAGATAAATAAATCATAAATTGTTTAATATTTAAATTAATAATATTTATTGTAACCTTTATAATTTATATTTCAATAAGTGTTAATTGTATTAATAATTTTATTAAATGATACGTTAAATCACGTAACATTATTAATCTAGTTGATGTTTATTGAATTATAAATTGTAAAGTTTATAATAAATATATTAAAAAAAAATGGTAAAAATAACAATGAATATCTATTATAATATTATGAGCATTATTCTAATATATCAATACCTCCACAATAGGGAGAAGAAAATGTATAAGGGCTGGAGAATGTGGAAGCTACACAAGCTCAAGATGATCATCAAGTGCTACTAGCTAAACAAGGCCAAGGAGGAGCTGAGATTAAAATACAAGTAGTGCCTTCACAAGAAGTACAAGCCTCCCCTTCTATGCCTACAAAGAGAAAAATCAAGACTCTGGTAAGGAGGAGACAAAAGGTCACTAAGAAAGTGATTCCTTTCCCATCAATCCCTAAACCTATTCTGGAAGAAGTAGAAGAAGAAGAAGATGAGGACAAAGAGGATAATCTACCTTTGAACCAAAGGACTCATCTTGCAAGAGCCATAGAGTCAAAAAGGAGAAGAAGCTCCACCATCACACCTCCATCTATTCCTAAGAAACCCATTCAGACTACAACATCAAAAGATGAAATGCATAGATGAGCAGGATGTGGAGGGAACTGATGTCTTTCAGATGCTAGATTTTGATTTTATGCCAGTGGGCACTGAGTTTGTGGGAGAAAAAGTCAGAGATACTCCAATCTACCAACCTCTATAGGAGGATTGGAGTTAGTTGCCACCTGAGCCACATGGTCTTGAAGTAGCCCTACCATCCCTAGTACAAGTCACATTTTGTGTAGATAAGGGATCAACTACTCGTCTTCCTCCAAAAAATGAAGAAGAATAGGTACAAGTAGGACAAGAGGAAGAACCACAACATGTATCCATCGAGGAAGTGTTAGAGGAAGGGAAAATAAGTGAAAAACCTTAGCAAACTTCCCAATATATCGAGATAAGGTCTATGGACTCTACAAACATAGACTCCTAGTATAGATCTTGTACAAAAGGAGAGGACTCCAGTATGGGGAGATAAGGGAAAGAACATTGTTGAGAAAACTCCTTTGTCCTCAAAAAGAAAATCTCCATTTGAGAATATCCTATGGTGGCTAAGGAAAGAAGTGATAAGAAATAAGAAGAAACAATAGACCATAGAGGAAGAGGATAGGATGGAATTGATCAAATTTGTAAGGAGTCTTGAATCACCCCCAAAAGATTCATGGGCATTAGCCTTCATCATGAGTGATTAGAGCCAAGACTTATTTTCTCATGTGGCTATCCCTCCTTTGCATTCAAATGTTGAAGAATTGACTACACAAGATTTTCAGATTAGGGAGGTTATGCTTGGGAAAACTACCTTGGATACTACTAAGTTCATGGTTACAATAGGGATTAATGAAGGATTTAGGAGCTTGGAACAAGATGGGGCAAAATTCATATCACTTCGGTGACAAAATGAGATCCTAAAAGGATATCTAAGTGAAGTTGTTGGTCCCTTAGATCTCACAAACCCTGAAGAAACCTTGAATGTAGCACTAGAGAAGAGGAATAAGGGTGCAGTATAGTTAGACCCATTTTTGAGAGCTTGTGAGCAGTGGAGAGAAAGTTTTGAGGGAAAGGGTGTATAGATCATTCAAGGAAATCAAAAGTTTTTGCATGTTATGCAAGATAATGTGGACATGCTTGTGGCCATTTTGAATCAAGATTTTGGTCTGATGGATGAAGTACATACCTGGGGCAAGGATTTGTAGGCATTAGAGGCAATTAAAAGCCAATGGTATTGAATGTTGATGGAAGTGTATACAACTGAGGACTTAGACAAGATTGATAATTAAATTGAAAAGATTGTGGATGGTAATAAAGTAATGGAGACATTACATGCAAAGATTCATAGGCTCAAGGATCAAACCCAAGAAAAAATTTTGGAAGCTGAGAAACATTATAGTGATACATGTTTAAACATTTTTGAGGATGATGCATGAGAGAAATTAATAAAGGTAGGAGTAGTAGTAGAACAATTCTTGAAAACTTTTGAGGAAGCTACTAATGATGATGATATCAAGCAAGCATTTAGAATAAAAGAATCCTTATTAAAGCTGGATGTAAAACTTGGAGATTTCACAGAGACTCATATCGATGTCGGCAACTACAGATAGAAAGTAAAAGATAAATATGAAGCCTTAGATTTTCTATATGTAGCTCAAGTCACTGAAATCATTAAGAAATTCAAGTACAAATACCCAAGCATAGATTTAGTATAAAGGGGAACAAAACCTCGAAGCTAGAATTTCAATTTGGACACTTAGTAAACTTTTACATTTTTTGGAACCTGCTTTTGAGGTTCGCTGGTGCACGAGTGCACTAGGTGCATAGGTGTGCATTTTTAGAGGTTTTCTGCAAGTTTTGAGAATTTAGAGGTGTGCTGACATTTAATTACCAGTTCTAAATTTAGAGCTTGCCATGCATTAGAAATGCATTCTGACAGCAGTTTAACTCCTACAGACACCTAGTGAAGAGGAGCTCCTATTTTTGCCACTTCTAGACACTTTTACATTATCTGAAGGCTTTCTCTTTCTTATTTTTGCATGCTTTCTTTGTTTTATGACATGTAAAGGCTCATGTATCCAATTAATGATATAAATATGGATGGAGTCCTACTTAGCACCAGTTAGCTAGTCAGTTTGTACATAAATATATTTATTTTTTAATTTAGAAGCATATGATTGCATAAAGATATCTCTCACTCTCAACATAAATGGAGGAGAAGATTTCTTCTAAATTTAGGAATGTAATATGTATTCAAGGCCACCATTATTTTGATGCAATAATATATGCTATTGGTTCTCACATTTTGAGTGTAATGATTCTTGCCTAAGTGTGTTATATTTTGTGAATGTATGTTCGTGGGATGTAATTGAGCCAACAATTTTATTGCATAGTTTTGGTTGTGTGATCTTTTAGTTTTGGTGTTTGCTACGAGTCTAAAATTTTTGCTAATGTATTTAGTTCAAGAAGAGATCATCATATTTTTCATGCATAGCTTTTTGTCTTGCATGAGCGTGCTTTCCATGGCCTTGCAATTTGATGAAAAGTGAAACATCTTACGGTTACTAAATTCCCATTGACGATTGCAGCAGTGGAATTAAGGAAGCAATGCTCCTATTTTCATTGGTTACCCACTAATATTTTCAAAAGCTTAACTCATAGATGTGTTGTTTCTGTGGCTTTTGTCCATTAGGATTTTACTTTCCATGTTATTTGCTTAAATTTCTTGTCACCCTATCTTTGTTATTTTCTTTACTAACCCCTTGGTTAATTTAGGAATTCATATAGTTGCATTGTTAGATTGCATTCAAGATAAAAATAGAAAAATATATTTCTTTTATTCTTTTGAGACAACAAGAAGATTCAAAATCTTATCTAAATTGTTTAGAACCAACAATGGACTCCTTGTGAACATTCACATTTATCTTCAACTTAGTGGATTCCAATAGGTTGCAAGATCACCTAGAACATTGGAGTTGATCCTTGGATTAACTTATCAAGAGAGGAGTTTGAAAGGATTCTTGTCATTAAGCATCATGCAAAATGATAGATTAATAGAATTGGTGCTAGAAGGAGGGCCCCTTAACATTTATAATAGAAGAAAATTTTGCAAACTTCAAAATTTTGCAAACTTCAAAATTTTGCAAACTTCAAAATTTTGCATTTTTCACAAGTTCAAAAAATTTCGTAAGTTTTTGAGCTTCCTAGCTGTACAGGTATGCTAGGTGCACAGCTGTGCCAAATTCCATGGTGTGCCTTATTTGTGAGAAAGTGTACTTCTATAGAGGTGCACTTTTTTCTAGAATTGATGCAAACTAGAGGATTCTGATCCATCATCCCTATTTCAGAGAGCTTTAAGATCTTCACCAAGTGCACATGAGTTCCTTGAGCTTATCCATTTTTGTAAGCCTCACAGTAAAAAAGGAATCCCCCAAATTCTACCGTTTCAATTCAATACTTTGTCATCCTTTTTAGTTCTGCCTCCACAACAACCACCCAATGTTCCACCAAATCCTTCAATAGTTCCACCACCACAGCAACCACCCATCAGTCTACCTAATCCTCTGATGCCCTTTTTTGCAAATGTTGTAGACTCACCAATTAACTTGACATATGTACTCAATGATCTTCCTAAGAATCCTAAGAATTTTTTCCCAAGGTTCATCTATGGAGAGACATGAACTGCTAAAGATTACATCAAGGTGTTCAAGGAAATTTGCAACCAAAAGTAGATTGCTAATGAGAATGTTGTTGTTCACCTATTCCCCCACTCTATGGGGGAAGTTGCCTTTAATTGGTATGTTAATTTTCCACCTAGATGTATTGGAGACTATGCTACTTTTGAAAAACTATTCTTGGAACATTTCAAAGCTCTCATCAATCTAGCCATGATACACCAACAATTCATATTAATAAAAAAGGACCTAATTGAGATAGTTTTGTGCTTCAACCATTGCTTTCACATGACATACCACAAGCTAGAAATGTCATACACTATACCAGTTGAAGCTGCAATTCATATTCATCTAAATGCTATGGACCATCTTACTACTATTTTGATAGGAAGACTTCTTGCAACAAATATCGACACATTGGACAAAGTCTTTGTAGAAGTGATTACCTTCACTAAGAAAGCCAATCCTAATGGAGGAGGATTGATGCTTCTAGCTCAAGCTATTACAATGATGCCAACATATCCGATCAAAGCACCTGTGATGCCTAGCCAATTCATACCTATGAATCCAATTCCATTACAATAGGTGAAAGCTACTTTCTTTGAGCAAAAGACATCAGCTTCCACTAAGGTAGACAACAATTTTACCTCTGAGTTTGTTCAAATGAGGAAGACCATGTCACAAATGAACAATGAACTAACTTGCTTAAGGTTTTCACAAGGATAGAATAAAACCTTCCAAAGAAACAATGTTGGTCCTTACAACAACAACAATTATAATTAGAACTACTATAGAAATTTCACTGGAAACAACAATGGAGGAAACAATTTCAATCCTCCTGATCGTAACAATGGCTTCCAAAGATAGAATAGACAATGGAACATTCGTTTGAACAATGGGAGAATTCCTATAGATGAGAACAACAATAATTTTCAGTATGTGGATATTAATTAGTATGACATTGGTCAAAGCACATCTAACAATGATGGTTCATACTATAGTGGAGATCAAGACATGACTCAAAATTCACAAGTTAATGACAATGTGCCTCCTATATAATTTAATGCTACGCTAATAGAATCTTATGATTTTGCATATAACATACAAGTGGAACAACTGACCAATGAAGAATTCTCATTTTCATTTAGTCAAGAACTAGACATTCAACCAGAAGAGGTGTTTGCATTTCGTAATGACAATAGAAATATGTACAATCTATGTTGAAAAGAACCTATGATAGATGGAATTCCACCTGCATTACAACCAACTCCTCCTGATCTAAGAGCAAGTAATAATCTGGTACTAGTTAGGCCACCATATAATGGACAAAAAAATTAGAATCAATGAAATGTACCAATAATCTTGAAAAATCTAGCTTGGTCTACTGAAAAATATAATGTGATGGAAGATCTAAAATAAACAAAGGCCAACATGTCCATGTTTGACATGCTCTAGAAGTGTCCTCATCAACAAGAAGCACCAATGAAGACTCTCGATCCTACAAAGGCACCCCATAATACAAATGTTGTTCTTCAAAAGACAATATCTCAAAAAGTCAATGCTTCAGAGGCAATGCCTATTATATTTAAAAAAAAGGTTTAAATACCCTTGTTTCTGCTTAGCATTAGGATATATGGGAAGAATCTTCATAATTTTCTTATTGATTTAGGAGCCTCTTGAAATGTTATGCTGTTATCGATACCACAAAGGTTAGGAGTCAATCCTCTATTGGAAATGTAGATGGAGTAACTGAGAGGGGGGGGGGGGGGGGGTGGTGAATCAGTTACTACAAAAGCACTTCAATAGATCCCTTAGATGTCAACAAAATTTACTTACTGCTGTCACTCGGTAAACATACAAAAAAATGTTGTAACTCAGTAAGTGCAGTGTATGATTAACTTTAGTAGATCTAACATCAAGAATAATGAATTGCAAACATGAGAGAAAAGAAATGAACACAAGAGACACAAGATTTAATGTGGAAACCCAATATGGGAAAAACCACCAATGTAACTAGTTACTAATTTTCACTCTTTTGAAGTGAGCCCTGTTAGGAGCCAACCTAGTTAAAGCTTACAAAATAGACTATTAGGTGTGACCTTATTAGAGGATTTAATCAACCTATTAGGAGTGGTCTTGCAAGAGGTCTTAAAAAAATTCAATGGAACTGTCACCTTGTTAGAGGATTTACAACTAGCTATTAAACCAACTCTATTAAGAGATTTTGGAATCATTGCTACAATGGTAAGAAAGTAATAATGAAAAGACCTGATTGAGATGAAACTAAATTTCTAATAACCGATCTTTATTTTTCTCACAAAGGCTTGATCCTTCTTGATTGAATGTTACTTTGCTACTCCACAAGGATATCTGACCATCCTACAAGTTTGCTCACACTTTCCTTCTTAATCAATCAATACACTTGCATACTTGCTCATTACATTAGAATCTCAACTTGACCTTTCATATATATCATCTAGATTATCAAGTTGGCTTATTTACATCTTATAATGACCAATAATTATTACCTCAATTAGCTAAAAACAATACTTGAAATAATTAAACTTCATTTCTCAAATCAATAAAATCCTTCATTGGCTAACCTTGCTTGGTAAACACTGGTCCTGACATGATTTCCTATGTTGACTAACAAATGCTTGGTTAACACTATGAACTTGCAAAATCTTTTGGAAACTGAGTAAACTCAGTGAAAACTATCTCTAACCAACTTTCCTTCATTAACCATGAGAGCTTGATTAACATTGCTTTCTGCCATAATCTCCTTCGACGCCCAAGTGAGCTCAGTAGACATTGTCTTCAGAGAGTAATCTCCATGAATGCTCGGTAGACAAGAGAAACTATCTTGCTAACCAAGTCAACTCGATAAGCATTGTTTGATAACTGTTATGACATTTGCCTAACATCAAAGACAACACAAAATTAGACAATTGTATCCAACAATCTCCCTCTTTGGCATTGATGGCAACACAACATGTCATAGCATGATGAACTTTAAAAACAAGACTTTTTCTCTGATAGAAAGTTTCTCCCTCTTATATTTTTATATCATAAGCTTCTCTTATGCAGTAATCTCCCTCTATGAAGGAATTACATAGCTTCTTCCTCAAAGAAATTTTCAAAAAGATATGATAGTAAATTCTCCCTCATACAAATTTTAGAAAGATATGACAGTAAACTTTCCCTCTTTGACAACACATGCCAAAGACAACACATACCAAACGAGTATCAATGTACCTTGAGTACTGATTCATATGCAATGTTCTCTTGATTAAGCTGCATTCACTAATAGATCTCCAACTTGGTTCCTATTGATGCATCACTAAAACTTCATTTCAGTAAGCTTCAGATAGGGGAATGACCCCTAGCTTACCTCTTAGATACAATAATGCATCCTTAGGTAATGGCTTGGTAAATATGTCTACAATATATTCTTTTGTATGCACATATTCCAATCTAATTTCTTTGTCCTACACCAATTCTCTGATAAAATGATATTTTATAGCAATATGCTTGGTTTTGGAATGCATCACTAGATTCTTAGATATGTTAATTGCACTTGTATTATCACAAAACATGACAACTAGTTCCTTGATCTCAACCTTCATGCTTTCCAACAACTATTTAAACCAAACAATATTAGAATAATTAACTACTACTGCAACATATTCCACCTTTTCTATAGATCGGGATTTGCAATTTTTCTTTTTGCTTGTCCAAGATACCAGTCTTTTGCCAAGAAAGAATACACCTCCACTTGTACTCTTTCTATCATCCAAATTTCCAGCCTAATCAGCATTAGTAAACACTTTTAGGTCTAGATTTCCTCCAAGTTTATACCACAAACCATAATCTTTAGTGACTTTCAACTATCTCAAGATTCTTTTGATTGCCATCATATGATTTTCTCTGGGTTTAGCTAAGAATCTTGCTACTATACCAACTGCAAGAAAAATATTAGGTCTTGTATGAACCACATACTGTAATTTTCCAATCATTGATCTATATAAGGTCTGATCTACCTCTTTTGAATCATCATCTTTCATAAGCTTTAATCTAGTACACATGGGGGTTCCAACTAGTTTAGAATCTTCCATACCAAATTTCTTGAGTATCTCCTAGATATACTTAGATTGAGTGACGTAGATACCATTCTTGCTCTGCTATATCTGTAAACCAACAAAGAACTTAATCTCACCAAACATAGACATCTCAAACTCTTTGTTCATTTTCTCTAAAAATTCTTTGCATAGATCATCATTCCCTGTAAATAAAGTATCATCCAAAAATATTTTTTCCAATACAATCTTGTTATCTGATCCTTCCTTGATGTACAAACTATTGTTATCATTAGTTCTTTGGAAACCAATCTGGATAAGGTAGTTGTGTAACCTTTGATACCATGCTCTAGGAGCTTGTTTTAGACCATATAATGCTTTATGTAATTTGCAAACCATGTCCCTTTTGTTTGGATCAACAAAACCTTCTGGTTGTTCAATGTAGACTTCTTCATCAAGAATACCATTGAGAAATACAAATTTAACATCCATATGATATACCTTAAATCCTTTATGTGCTGCATATGCAAGTAAGGTCCTGACACCTTCCAATCTTGCAATAGGAGAAAAAGTCTCACCATAATCAATGCCTTCTTCTTGAGAGTAGCCTTTACGTACCAATCTAGCTTTGTTTCTTGAAACCTTAACATCTTCATTCAACTTATTCCTGAATACCCATTTTGTTCCAATCATATTTTTATCTTTAGGCCTAGGTACAAGAGTCTAGGTTTTGTTCTTTTCTATTTTCTCTATTTCTTCATTCATAGCCTTAATCCAACTTTCATTTTCCAATGCATCTTTAACATTTCTAAGTTCAAAATCAGCAAGTAAACATGTACCTTTTAGCTTACTTCTTGTCATAGTCCCTTCTAGTTTATCTCCAATAATCTAATCTGGTGCATGATGCCTTCTGACATACTTGGCCAATATAGGTTCTTTGCCTTTTGACTGAATTCCACTGTCTTCATTTTGAATTTCAACTTCTGGCTCTGGTTGTTCTGTTTACAACTCAGGTCCCTTAGACTCCATAGGCATTGGCTTAGTAGCTTTAGATTGTGACTCAGTTTGAACTTCTTGCAACTCGGTGACTGAGGAAGACTTAGGAGTAGAAGTCTCCTTATTGACAGATGTGTCTGGCAACGTATCAAGTTCAATGTAAAAAAATCTCCTATAATCTTCTGGTTCCTTTTTGTTTTCTTCTTTAGTCCTCTCTGCAAATTCATCAATTCTCACATGTGCACTTTCTATGATTTTATGAGTAGACAAATTAAAACATCTATATGCCTTACTTCTCCAAGAATATCCTAGGAATATACCTTCATCACCCTTCACATCAAATTTTCCTTTTCTAGATTCTTGTAAGATATAACATTTACTTCCAAATACTTTCAAGTAACTTACATTGGGTTTATAGCCATACCATAGCTCATAGGCAGTTTTAAATGAGTCCTTAAATTGAGTACAATTTAAGGTATGAACTACAGTGTTGATAGCTTCCTTCTAGTATTTGATAGCAATTTTCGTTTCAATAATTAGAGTCATTGTACAACCCATGATAGATCTATTTCTCCTTTCAACTTTTCCATTCTACTCGGGAGTTCTAGGGGCTGATACCTGTCTTTTGATTCCTCTTTCAATGAAAAAGTTATTGAGTTCATTGGAGATGAATTCACCACCTTTTTTCTAATCTTAAGCATTTTAATCTTTTCCCTTTTTCTTTCTCCACTCTTTCTAGATACCATTTGAATTTCTCAAATACTTCTAAATTTTCTCTAAGATACATAACAATCATCATTCTTGAATAGTCATCAACAAAAAGAATAAGTAATTTTTCTCCAGTATAGCTTTCTAGTCCAACAGGTCCAGACAAATTAGTATGCACAATCTCTAAGATATCTTCAGATTGATAGTTTTTTCTTTTAAAACTAGTCTTTCCCATTTCGCCAATTTGACAATTCTTGCATAAACCAACATTTGGTTTCTTCAAACTAGGAATGCCTCTTAATTTTTTGAATTTTCTTATTTTCACCATGTTATCAAAATTTACATGACATAACCTTCTATGCCATAACCAAATTTCTTCAACTTGAGCAATAAAACATGAGCAATCACCAAGATTAAGATAGAATAGGTTACCTTTTGTTTGTTTTCCTAATCCAATCAGTTTTCCTTTATCATCCAGTAGTCTTGCCTTGCCATGCATGAATTCCACCTTGAATCCAATGTTGATTATTTGTGCCACACTCAAAAAATTATGTTTTAGTCCTTCAACCCAATAGGCATTGTCACATATGAGTTCTTTGGTTGATGAGATTTGGCCTCTTCCTTTTATGCAAAAAGGTTCATTGTTTCCAAACCTTACACTACCACTGTCATAGTCTTCAAAATGTTCAAACTTTATTTTATCACTAGTCATATGATGTGAACATCCACTATCTATAATCCATGTATCATTTTTTCTTACATGAGAGATATGTGCCATCTTATCTTCTTCATCATCAGATTCATCTTTCACAACAATGTAAACTATTTCATCTTCACTACGATCAAAACCTTTAGCCATAAAACAAGTCTTCTTACCTTTGTCCTTGAATGATTTGTGATTTTTGAAATTCTTCTTGCCATTGCACTTGTGACTCTTCTTTTCATCCTTTTCTTTGTTTGGGCACCTAACAGCAATATGACCAACCTCTTCACATGAAAAATAGATTAAGGGAAATTTACCTTTGTACTTTCCTCTACCTCTAGAATATTTCCTTAGAGCTTCAACAACTTCAAGGTCACTATTAGAAATTTCCTCTGATTCTTCTTCACGTTTTGACTAAATGTCCTTTATTTTCTTGTCTTTCTCCTTAAGTGAAAGCTTGGCCTCAAATTCAGATTCAATATTCTTGGAAGCTAGAACATAATTGTCATAATTATCTAGCTCAAAGGTATCCAAAGTTATCTTATGATTTTTCTCACATCTTCTTTCTTGAATAGAAAATACTCTAATTGCATAGATAGGGAGCAATGTTTTGAGAAATTTATTTACAAGAATTTCTTCCTTGATTTCTCCTCTAGATGCTTTGATTGCACTGACATTGGATTTGATTCTTTCCACATATTTGGCAACATTTTCATCTTCTCTCATTCTCATCTGATCAAACTATCTTCTAAGGCTTTCAGCTTTTGTTCTCATCACATTGTCTTCATCACCATAGATATCCTTTAGCTTATTCAACATTTTAAAAGTAGTTTTTCTATCTTTGATATCATCAAATTCCTCATAGCTAAGAGCAAATGTAATATCTATCATCATGGTATTATGATTCTTTTTCTCAAAAATATCCCCAACAGATAATGTGCCACTAGGAGTTGTATATTCTTCATGAAGATATTTGCATCTTGAATCACCAATGGAAGCTTGATGAAGTCTCATAAGCCCCTACCTTGTTGAAAAGTCTTCTCTGTTAAGCTTTGGAATTTCTCTCTTGTAAGACATCCTAATCTTTAGCTTAGGTCCTTGAAACCTTTCCTGAAAGCTCAAAAAGCTTTGATACAAATTGTTGGAAATGTAGATGGAGTAATTGAGAGGAGGTGGGGGGTGAATCAATTACTACAAAAACACTTCAATAGATCCCTTAGATGTCAACAAAAACTACTTACTGCTATCACTCGGTAAACATACATAGAAATGTTGTAACTTGGTAAGTGCAGTGTATGATTAACTTTAGTAGATCTAACATCAATAGTAATGAATTGCAAACATGAGAGAAAATAAATGAACACAAGAGACACCAAATTTAATGTGGAAACCCAATATGGAAAAAACTACCAATGTAACTAGTTACTGTTTTTCACTCTTCTAAAGTGAGCCCTATTAGGAGCCAACTTGGTTAAAGGTTACAAAACACATTGTTAGGTGTGACCTTGTTAGAGGATTTAATCACCTTGTTAGGAGTGGCCTTGCAAGAGGTCTTAAAAAAATTCAATGGAACTATCACCTTGTTAGAGGATTTACAACTAGTTACTAAACCAACTTTGTTAAGAGATTTTGGAATCACTGCTACAATGGTAAGAAAGTGACAATGAAAAGATCTGATTGAGATGCAATTGGATTTCTGATAAGAAACCTCTGTTCTATTCACAAAGGCTTGATCCTTCTTGATCAAATGTTACTTTGCTACTCCACAATGATATTTGACCATCCTTCAAGTTTGCTCACACTTTCCTTCTTAATCAATCAGTACACTTGCATACTCGCTCATTACATTAGAATCTCAACTTGACCTTTCATATATATCATCCAGATTATCAAGTCAGCTCATTTACATCTTATAATGACCAATAATTATTACCTCAGTCAGCTAAAAACAATACTTGAAATAATTAAACTTCATTTCCCAAATCAACAAAATCCTTCATTGGTCGACCTTGCTCAGTAAACATTGGTCATGACATGATTTCCTATGTTGACCAATAGATGCTTGGTTAACACCATGAACTTGCAAAATCCTTTGGAAACCAAGTGAACTCAATGAACACTATCTATGACCAAATTTCCTTCATTAACCATGAGAGCTCAATTAACACTGCTTTCTTCCATAATCTCCTTTGATGCCTGAGTGAGCTTGGTAGACATTGTCTTTGTAGAGTAATCTCCAGGAATGCTCGATAGATAAGAGAAACTATCTTGCTAACCAATTGAGCATGGTGAATGTTGTTTGATAGCTAATATGATATTTGCGTAACATCAAAGACAACACACAATTAGACAATTGTATCCAACATCCTCATCCCTCCAATTGAATAATGGTACAATTAGATAAAATAGAAGTGAAAGTCATTTGTGTGTTGAAAGATGTTCAGATACAGTTGATGGTTGATCTCTAAATTCAAGACATCATCAATATACATGTGGTGGATATCCCAGAAACATATGGACTACTGTTAAGTAAAGAATGGACCAATTGCCTAAGGAAATATTTTTCTATAGATTTTACTCAGTTATGGTTACCATGGAAAGGATTGAACAATCAAATCAAGATAAATGCAGAGTCAAAGTTAAAAATAATGATTACAAAATATAATGCTTCTAATGAGGTGGCACTCTTACAAATAGATTTGGGCTCTTACAAGGTGATGGCTTTTGATACAACTTCAATCAAAA
This sequence comes from Cupressus sempervirens, assembly GCA_028749045.1. Lineage (NCBI taxonomy): Eukaryota > Viridiplantae > Streptophyta > Pinopsida > Cupressales > Cupressaceae > Cupressus > Cupressus sempervirens. The sequence continues at coordinate 425,572,556 of CM053792.1, forward strand.
TATCAAACAATCAAGATGTAGAACCCAAGATTTCAATCCTAAAGAATGAAATCGTAACATAATTCATAGAGAAAATGATTTCTAACTTACAATGTCTAGGAGAAGAAGCCAAACCCAGTATCCTCCTTCTTCCAAGATTTTGCTAATTGCATAAAGTTAGTCATTCAGAGTTCAAAAGTTCATCTTGCCAAGAAGTAGTCACTAAGGTGTTGACCCAGATGATGAAAGTAAAGAGTGGTAACATTCCAAAAGATGAACCTGCAGAGAATCAAAATCCTATAAACATATCTAAGTCTATGGAAAAGGTTGAAGAGGAAATTGAAGATGTAAATGTATCATACAATGATACCTCTTCAGATGGTGGAGGTTTGTCTTTTCCTCCACCCAGAATGATCAAAGTCTAAAGAAGGAGATGTTATGTGAAAGGTCAAGGATGGACTTTAGTAGTCATCCATCCTAAACCCAAAATGGATGAAATTATAGAATTGATAGGGGAAAATTTTTGGATAAACAAGAAAAACATACACTTCCCATATCAAGGAGCAACAATGGTGAATTGTCAAGTTCACCCCATAAGAGACTAGAGTGGGTCCCAAAGAAACAATCCTTTCAGGCCCAAGTGAAAGAAAAGCCAAGGAAAAATAAGCATAAGGTTAGGAAGAAATTTGATTTTCATGCTTCACTTTGATAGTTCCAAATGAAAATTAAGAGCTAGCTCAAGTATTGAGTTGGTCAACCCAAAAGGTAAGTCTATCTATGCAGCATATCAATTATAGTTTAGATGTACTAATAGTGTTGCAGAGTATGAATCATTAATCTGAGGACTCCTTTTCAAATTGGAGAAAGGAATCATAGTTCTCATAGTTGAGGGAGATTCTCAGTTGGTTATAAGACAAGTGAAGTTGGTATATTCTTGCAATGATAAGAGGTTGCTTGCATACATGAAGAGAGTATGGGATTTAATGGATGATTTTGAATTTTTGAATATAAAATCTATTCTGAGGAAGAAAAACATGGTAGCAGATGCCCTCACTATTTTACCTAGCACATTACAACCTATTGAGAGAATGAAATTGAAAAGGTTATTAGTCAAATTGGTTGCTGCTCCATCTATCTCAGATAACATTACAAACTTCCAAGCTTTTTAGGATGATCAACATATACTTGAATTTATCATGTGCAATGACCACTTTAAAGGGCATGAAATTGATGATGCTCTTGACAACAAACTTGAAGATGATGAACTGTAAGATGAAGATGGGATCTTGAATCTAAAAACCAACACTATTCCTAAAGGAATGATTGAGTTGGAATGCATTTTTTATCATGATGAATTTATTTAATAGAAAAATAGTCCAAGAAAATGGGATTGAAGATGTGATTCATACAATTTGGGTATTGATGAAGATCCTAGAATGGTAAGGACCAAAAAGGCACACAATACACAAGAAATGGAGGATATGCTTAAATTACTTACAAAGTATAAGGATGTCATTGCTTGGAGTTATGAAGAGCTAAAAACATATGATCCTAAGATTATTACACATGACATTCCATTAAAACTTGATGCAAAGCTTTTCCAGCAAAGAAAAAGGTCTATTAATCCTATCATTGAACCATTGATAATGAAGGAAGTTAAGATGTTTCTTGATTCCAAGATCATCTTTCCCATTAACCATTCTACATGGGTGGCTAATTTGGTTTATGTGTAAAAAAAAACTAGAGAGATTCATCTTTGCGTGGATTTTTGTAACTTGAACCTCATATCTCAAAAGGACAATTACCCTTTGCCCTCACTAGATGAAGTTATACAAATTATTAATGGTTCAAAGATGATGTATTTCTTTGATGGATATTCAAGATATAATAAAATAATGGTTGATGAAGAGGATAGGTTGAAGATGACATTCATGACTAAATGGGGAACTTTTTCCTCCAGAAGAATGCCTTTTGGACTGATTGATGCAGGAGCTTCATTTCAATGAGCCATGGATGAAGCTTTTAAGGGATTGATAAATATGTGTATAGTCATCTACATGGATGATTTAACTAACTTTTCAAAGGATCAAAGCACCCACATTGCTGATCTTAGATAGGTATTCAATAGATGTTACAAGTATGACATATCACTCAATCCCAAGAAATATTTGTTTGGGTTACTAAAGGGAAACTCCTAGGTTATATCATCTCTAAATCTAGAATATCCATTGATCTTGATATAGTTGAAGAAATTTTGTAGTTATCAGCTCCCCATAGTCTAAAATAATTGAAGTATTTCTTTGGGAATATAAATTTTGTGCGAAAATTCATAAGTGAGTTTGTAGAGATAGTTTATTGCCTTAATGATTTAATCAAAAAGGGAGCTAAGATAGAATGGGTTCTAGAGGTCAAGAAATCATTTGAGGATATCAAAGTGGCCATTTTGACAACCTCAGTATTGGTGAGTCTAGACTATGGATTGCCTTTCAAGATATACTCTTTTTCTTCAGAGCATTTATATGCTGGGATTCTTACACAGAAGAAGGAAAAGGAAGATGAGAGGTCCATTGCCTTTATGAGCTGCCCTTTGAAGAATGTTGAGTAAAACTATTCTAACCTCAAAAAATAGTCTTTTTCTTTAATCAAAGTAATAATGAAGTTTTTCCATTATATACTAAGGAGCAAGGTATATGCAATTGTTCCTAATCTAGTGGTTAAGTCATTATTGATGCAAAATGAACTTGGTGAGAGATGAGTGAAATGGATCATAATCCTTCAAGAATTTGATTTAGAGATCCAACCCATGAAATTAGTAAGAGGTAAAGGATTATAAAAAATGATAGCATACAACCAAATAGAAGATGAAAAGAAATTTCAATTGGATGGTGAAATAGATGTGGACGATCAGAAGAAGATTGTAGTATCTCAAGTTGATATTGATTAGGGTGTAATAATAGATGTCTGGTACCAGGATATTGTTTACTATTTCTTACAAAATTAGTATCCTAATTGGATGAATAGTTCACAACATAGGGTACTCAAAATGAAGTGTGAATCCTACATGCTACATGATAGAAAATTATACAAAAGGAACTATGAAGGGATTTACCTAAAATACTTGGAACGAGAGGAAGTAAAAGAAGTTTGGGAACAATTTCATGATAAGTACGGTATAGGGTGTGGTTTGATAGAAGCAACTACTCATATGATCTTAAGATAGGGTTATTTCTGGCCCATAATATTCAAAGATACTTTTGAGCATTGCATACTTGTCATATTTTTTAGACTAGTGCTAACAGAGAAAGACTGCAATGCCATTGCAACCAGTGTTCAAGATACACTCTTTTGCAAAGTGGGGACTGGATTTTATTGGTCCAGTGAACCCACCATTGTCAACTAGTCACACTTTTATTCTTATGACTACTGATTACTATACATGTTGGATAGAAGTAGAGACATTTAGAAATTTCATGGCTAAGGTGGTTACAAATTTCTTGGAAGAACACATTGTTACTAGATTTGGGATGTCGTTCTCTCTAGTGTGTGATAATGGATCAGCTTTTGCATCAGTATTCTTAACTCAATGGGCACTAGAAAATTAGGTTATTATCAAGTTCTCTTCAAATTATTATCCATAAGGAAATGGTGTAGCTAAATCTATGAATAATAACCTAATCATGGTAATAAGATCTTTGTTGAAGGAGAATCCTATAGATTGGCATACGCAACTCAAATATGCTCTATGGATAGACTGGCACTAGTATATTTGAGGCCATTTTTTGACCAAAATTGGTTGAAATTTTGACCCAATTTTGACCAAAGTTTGAGAAAATTCGACCAACCCATTCATCAAAATTTTTCTCATCAAAATTTTGACCAACCTACTAGTTGGTCAAAATTTTGACCAAATACGTTGGTAAAAAACTGTCAAACATGCTGGCCCAAGTTCTGCCAAGCATTGGTCAAAATTTTGACCAATGCTTGGTAGTTCTTGACCAAAGATTGGTTGAAATTTTGACCAACACTTGGTAGTTCTCGACCAGACATTGGTTGAAATTTTGACCAATACTTGGTAGTTTTCGACCAAACATTGGTCGAGAACTGTCAAACATGTTGGCCCAAATTCTGCCAAGCATTGGTTAAAATTTTGACCAATGCTTGGATGTTCTCGACCAAACATTGGTCAAAATTTTGACCAATACTTGGTCAAAAACTCCAAGTATTGGTCAAAATTTTGACCAATGTTTGGTCGAGAACATCCAAGCATTGGTCAAAATTTTGACCATCAAATTTTTTTTAGGGTCACACTTGTTGAGGTCCACTTTAGCAATTCCCTTCCTATGAAATTGTTTTCTAAAACCTTTCTAATGCGATAATTTTTTATGAGCTCTTCATCAGTGGGATGGAACGTGAATCCATCAGGCAGTTGTACATCACCCATATCATGACTATAACTAAAGTTAAGAGCCTCTATTATTGAATTCTCTTCCCTATAACCCATACTCATTTCCTTTGCTATGGGAAATAAGGAAGAGAATTCAATAATAGAGGCTCTTAACTTTAGTTACAATCATAATATGGGTGATGCACAACTACCTCCTAGATTCACGTTCCATCCCACTGATGAAGAGCTCATAACACATTATCTCATTAGGAAGGTTTTAGACAATAATTTCACAGGAAGGGCCATTGCTGAAGTGGACCTCCACAAGTGTGAGCCTCAGGGAGGGTTCAATTCCCTCCTTTATTATTCACTATGCATATAATCCCACACACCCATTTTATCTCAAATGATGATGTATTGAATTCTGAGTGTCTGTACTGAGTGCTCCAAAACCATCCATTTTGTTGGTGTTTGAAACTACTAAGCAACAAAATGCTCAATATCATAGTGAAATTACTCACACAATCTAAGGATTAGCCAATTCCTAGTAGCAATTACATGAATAAACCACTTTAACTCAACTTCAACAAAACCAAAAATGGTTTTCTACTCTATAGGCTCTACTATTTAGAATCATTTACATGTTCTATGCATGGGGAGTGGGTCCAAGATATTGTTGTCACTGAGATGGCTTAACATGCTAGCACACATATATATTATTTAATTTCTAATGACATCATTTTTCCTTGAATCTATCATGTTTGTCATTTTTAGGCATGTTTCTACCTCACTACTGGCAAAAAATACAAACTTCCCGGTAGTGACATAGCGAACTCCGACAGAGTCAAAACTTTTGGCCTATAAATGCTAAGTAGTATTCCACTGTGTCATTTAATCTGCGCAATTCATTTCTGATGAATCACTTGTTCAGGGCCCATCTCTTTTAAAATTTCCACTACATCACAACCCTCTAAATAGTCACTACCTTGCTACTGGTGAAACACCAACTTCTCAGCTAGCGAGATAGTGACTTCTAGAAGTGTCAAAACTCTAGTGACAGAGAACAAAAACACTTTGATTGAAAATTTTTCAATTAATACTGGTGTCTGAAAAGGTGGTCATGCATATTTATAAAACTTGCATGGGAATTTTTGCAATCACATTAGTTTTAAAAAAAATTGCCACTTCCTTTAAAATTTGGGAACTCGCTATGTTGCTACCGACAGGTCACATAGATTTTCCAATAGCAACTTAGCGAGTCACCAAAGAAACTTCAATTCTGGTGACACCATTTGCGAATTCCTCCTTGTGTGTCCTTTGTAACACTGACAATCCTAGGAGATAGCACGTGACCATAATGCCTTCATATTAATACAATTTTATCAGTGTCGGACTTCATTTTCAGCACCAGGACATAGTTCTCCAATGGTTGCTACATCGCTATAGGAAAAAACCTCGTAACTTTTTATAGTGAGTAAGCGACATTTGTTGATTCTAACAAGATCCAATAGCGAGATAAGATTTTTCAAAAGGACTCAATAATGACCTTGACATAGGCAGGAAAGAATATTTAGCTGCTTTTAAGATTTTCGCGCCAAAATACGATTTAAAAGGCAAGACCTAGGGTTTTACATAGATTTTAAAAGATATCAAAATATAAGACCAAAACCTAAAACCCTAGGACCTAACAAAATAAATCACATCTGATTTTTTCACCATGATTCTAAGAAAAATTAATATGTAAAAAATCAGACCAACACATTTCATGCCTTCATCTATACACAATGTCTTTCTAGTTTCTTTCTACTCGCACACTCATTTCATTTCATATGATCATCTGAAAATTGTGTCACTCTAAGCTCTCAACTATTTCCTCTTGATTGATCATCTCATAACTATTGAATGAGAGCTTTGGGATAAGCTATAGGCATCCATCAAAGCATAAAGGATTTTGTCAGACGGTGTAGATGAAGTAGTAGCATTTTCCTTGGGAGACATGCTTGCAAAATGGAAGCATAGATAAGTCATGTGAACTATTTGACAAGATGCCTGAACATAATGTGGTCATCAAAAGCCATGGTTGATGGATATGCACAAAATAGATATATTCAAAGAATATATTTGTTTAAGTTACAACTACCCTAGTAGACATGCATGCAAAATGTGGAATCCTAGATGAATAGTTCAATTGAATCGTCCTCCTGGAGGAAGGCTACAAAAAATGCATGGTTCAATTGAATGGTCTATAGATACCATTAGGATAAATCACAACTATGGATAAATCATCATATTAGAGAATCACAACTATGGATAAATCATCATATTAGAGAATCACAACTATGGATAAATCGTCATTTAGAACTATTTTCACTAGTAGCTAAGATATCAATTTGCATCACACATGGAAGAAGTTGAAGAGTAGTCAATACACATCAACATCATGAGAAGAAGTGATTTGGTTAATGAACCAATTACTAAATCAATATGGAGTGATATAGAATAGCAAATGAGGAATTCGTAATGGGTATTCCGGTTCCCAAGTGTTGATAAGTATGATAGCTACTATGAAGACAAAAACCCAAGTGATAATTGATCAATGATCATATGTATATCCAATGATGGTCCATGATTACTATGTAACGAGATGATACACAAATCAGGAGAAGTTGTATCAATAAACATAAATAATCAGGAGGACATCAATCAACATATGACTGAGCAATAATAAGCATACAACACTCATAATTGATACTGATATGGAGGAACAACAATATGTTATGATAATGATTAAGTGAAAAAATGACAAAATTTGAGATTTATTGAACCAATGAACCATATTATTATACTAGCTCATGTACACTGACTAGTGAGATTATTACTATTGGCATCCAATAAGGAGAATATTATAATCAATAACTAAAGGCTGATTAATTATTGAATGAAAGGATGCAAATCTAACAAGGAAAATGTGTGTCTAGAAATGATCATGAAGGGATACAATCTTCATTATTAAAAAATGTTATACTAACTAATTTTATTGTTAAAAGACTTGTAATGGAAAGGTGCGATTAGCAAAGGAAATGAAGGGACACGAGACATGTCCCATACAATGGCACTCCTCATTCAAGGATGTAGATATAAGAAAGCTTTTCCATTCATCATTCAGAAATACAGTAAAAATTATTCAAAACACAAAATAATTTAACACAAATGTCTTATATTCATTTAAAGAGGTTCTTCAAAATCTATTTCTTCTTTTAATCATTTTATCTTTATTATTCCTAGCTAAAAGAAATGAATATTTCTAAGTTTTGAATCTACATGAATAGTGCACAACTTTTATTCAACAGAGGTATGAAGAATACTCATGATAGATAGTCATTGTCAGTACGCTCCAAAATATTGTCAACTGCCTTGTTCTTGTATGTTTTGATTGTCTCCAAGTAACAAGCACACTCTTCCACACTGCAATCTCCAAACAACAATCCTAATCAAAGACAAAAAATTCTCCCATTTAAAAGAAAATAAAATAGTTTTTCATGCATGTTTTACCCTATGTTCTGAGTGTTCCTTGGTGGGGTAGTACAAAGGATCTGTGGTGTCTTCCTAGGCAAGTCTGCAAGAGGTTGGAACACAGTAAATTAGAAAAAAATCCCAGTAACAAATGTATAATGTATAGTAATATTAAAACCTGGAAAGATTGCTACCAAAGAGGCAAAACTGATTCTAAAGATAACAATCTAATTTTGGAAGGTGAAGTAAAAGAGATTGCAATAGATGATCTAGTACTCAATTGTGAAGTATTTGCCAAGACTTCAAAAATTGTGGCGAAACATTCATGTGAGCCAGTATTTTAAGAAAGAAGCCCCATTTTATACATTTGTGAAGTTGTATGTTAAAAGTTTTACTCAACAATTTGACTTTTACTAGCTTTGAGGATGAGTCTCTTTAAGGAAAAGGGCATGTTGTGTGCCTAGACACAAAATAACATTATGCTTGTGTTGGTATGATTTTTCGTATGAAAAAATTTCCTTTGTCCAAGTATAAAAAGTAGGTTGGAATCAATTAGTGGTGACTAGGGTTTCTGATTTAATCATCCATTTATTAGCCTTTGAATTTTTTTGGTAAAACCCTATGTCTCAGTCCTTTAAAATTTTTTGGGTGCGAAATCTTTTGAAAAGGGAACTTGGGTGAATATTCTATTTTCCTTTTATTCTGCGCCCCCCCAGGTAGCCTTTTCTCTCATGTTTCCCACCGTCTGATTTGGAAAGATACACAGTTATCGCTATCTCGCTATAAAAAGGTGTGCACTTTTTATGCATAACAAAGTAGCGAGCACCAAAAATTCTAAAAGAATGAGACTGTAAAATAAAGGATGATGGTTAGGGATTTTTGTTGTGGTCAAAAATTTAGTCACATGCACCGTGTTAGTACCATCAGGTAGGAAAAAGGACCCAGCAAAAGATAACCAAAAAAGGCACCAGAACAAAAGTTTTCTGATGCCTCGCTACCTCACTATTGAAAAAAATAAGCATTCCACTGTTAGTGAAGTAGCAAGTAGTCATGGAATCAAAGAGCATGGTGACCTTCAAGTTTCTCGATAACTATACTTTGTCCAAGTGGCATGATGAGTAATAACTGCTATTGTCAAAAGCAGTTAATAAAGGCGATGGTGATTTGATTAGTTATTCTTCCAATGTCAAGTTTTGTTGAAATCACCAGAGCTCGCTACCTCACTATCAAAATTTTTTGGCATCTTGCCGTTAGCAACATAGCGAGATGCTGTGAAATGAACACATGGTGGGACCTCAAGCAATGTGGAAAGGTGACTAAGATTTAAGAAAGGTTTGGCTTGTTGCCAGCAGTGCAGATTTTCCTATGTCACTAGTGCCCCGGACCCATGCCCCATTCATAAAGCATATAAGGGATTTTGATCATCAGATCAAACTAGAATCAACAGACATTGCTATCTCAATATGGAAAGTTGCAAGTTGTTCACTCTATATGACATAGCTAGTATGGAACCCACCACTCTTCAGGTTACTTTATGCATTTTCTCTACCTTTGATTTGGTCTCAGATCAACGGCCATCACTATCTTGCTATGAAGAATAGCTTAGAGGATATGTATAGAAAGGTAGTGAATAAGGGCCCACCATTGTTCTTCAAAGAAATGCAGTAATATGTCATCCACAAGATCAAGATCAAATCAATGGCTATTGTTGCTTCACTATGGCAAGGTGCTCATTCTTTAGGTATAGTAAAGTAGTGACCTATCAACACATGTCCTCAATTGCCAATAGGTCTAGATGAAAATTCCATCAAGGATGAAGCTATGTACATGGTCAATTTTCATTGGATTGATTGGCCAACTTGTCAAGTGGAACAACAAGTTGTCTTTTTCTGCAACCCTTGATCATAGGATTTTCAAAGATCGACGACACAAATTTAAATGCAGAAGGTGGTGCCACTCTGTGTATTAATTAGACATGAAAGCTTCACGTGTGAGGAAAAAAGAGTATAATACAGAAGATTTTCTCATTTCCACCTTAAGCAAAAAAAGATTTCATGCCTTTCTGAGCAGAAGTAATTACTAAGAAGACCTAAAATTGGCAAGATTGTGAAACAACTAGTTCCTGTAGAAATTGCAGAAATACAAAGAGAACGAGAGCTGAATTCAAGTAAGTAGTTACACTATCATCTCTGTAAGTTTTTTCAGTACTGCAAAGCATAATCAAAGATGCCTCCAAAGAAGGGATTTTTAGGTTAAGAAAATTATTTGGATGGAAATGTACATGATGATCTACTTGAGTTACTTCCTAAGTCTACTACTGAAATAGTACAAGTTAAGAAGTTGACCTCATTAAACCCTAAGTTGAGGATAGTAGATGGATTGTTTGATATAGGTAATTGGGTCTGGGATGCTCATACCTCACAAATTTGTTTAAATTTGTTTAAGAAATGGTTTGCAGAGAGAAAATTGTTTGCTCCACATGCTAATATATGGAATTTTGACCTAGGAAAGCTAGTGGTCCCCAGTGTTTTTATGGATTATGATCTCCTTGAGGCCATGGAAAAGAATTATGATCAAGCCACTAGGGTAGTGAGAAGAGTAGATGGTGAAATTCTAATCACCATCAGTCCAGAAGAGATTAGGGAAGTTTTTCATTTGGGACCTCTCACTAGGTATCATGTGCCCATTAATTTGACAAATTTAGAAAAAGAGTATATGTCTAAGAAGGATATAGTTAGACAAGGTGCACTAAAGGCCCACATTGGATGAATTGGAACCCTACCAACAATAAAATCATCCTCTAAAGAACCTTTCAAGAAAACATGCTTCAATGCCAGGGTAGTAGAGATATACAGGACCCTGTGTAGAGTCTTTGGAGAGGGTGAAGAAGATTTTATCCCTATGAGTTTCATGTATATGATTACTCAAATCTCCTCCTTCGGTGTGGAAATAATTTTTGATTTTTCTTCTTACTTGGCTGATGAGATTCATAGTGGATTGGTTAGGATTGCTAAGGGAAAGGTGGAAAAGGCTTGGGGCCATTACTCTTTGTTGATGCACATGTTTCTGTTTAAGGGGGTTATGTACTTTGGTAAATAAATGGTTTTAAATAGAGAACAAGAAGGAGAAGCATTGCTAGTTCAGTTATGGAGTGTAGATATGACTGGGGAAGTAGAAAATGCTAGTTTTGTTAGATTTGATAGGTAGTTCACCTCCAAACTAAAGTGCCTCATATTGCATGAAAATCCTAGGATCCCTAAGGCACTAATGCACCTTGTTAGGCCTATGGATAAATCCCATAATTTGAAGGTTTCACATAATTGGGGAGATATCATCCCATATTCAGTTTCAACTATTATCAGATTTTATGGATTCAAAGGGACACCCCATGTACTACCTTACTAGGTGCCCCTAAAGGTAGGAGTAACTAAATTCTTGTGGCATTTGGGAGGAGTAGAAGAATCTTTTTTGCACAAAAGAGGGACAGGATCAATTTTTCCCACTTGCACAGTAGCCCACCAATTTGTGATAACCAAGGAAGGATGGGTTTCTCTTTACAAATTTTTGGACTAGTATAAGATGGTTGTATCTCACCCTCATTTTTGTGATGCAGAGGGTTTCTTTAATCTGGCTCTTAGGCATAGGATCAAGCTTCATCCAGTTGAGCATGAGTTTTATTTCCCTGAAGATGTAATAAGGAATGAGTACTCTCTACAAGAGCAAGAGATAAAGAAAGAAAAATGGAGAGTCTATTCAAAAGTTTTGAATTTTTAATTTTTTTTTGATGAAGATTATAGTCCTCTTAGTAATGCTGTAACTACTATAGATAAAGTTAATAAGCTTATGAATACATTCCCTAAAATAATGGAGGTAATGAATGAGAAAAAGAAATATTTCATTAATTCTTTTCTAGATAAAGCCAAGGAAATAATGAGGAGATTGGGCTTCACTCCTAATATAGGGACATGTCCATTAATTTTTCAAAGGAAGCTAGGATACACTATCATTCATAATCAAAGGCCCATAGTGGATAAAGGAAAAAAGATAGTTGCATCTACTAGTGCTATTTGTGAGGAAAGGCCTCATGAACCTTCTCCTAAGAGGAGAAGGATAATAAGGGAAGAGGAATCTCAAGATGAGGGTTACTCACCTTCCCAAACCCCTATGAGAATTGAGGAGGAGTGGCTCACTAATGAGTAGATTGAAAAAAATGGATTACAAGGGGGAGTTTTTGTTACCCAAGTAGAGATTGATGAAGGGAACCCCTAGGAGCCTCCTATGCCAAGTTTTGAGTTTACTATAGAAGATTTTAGGGGAAGGGAATTGGATCCTATTTTGGAACAAGCCAGTCAACATTTTTTATCTAATGATAGTTTTGTAAAGTCTAGGGTTTTCCATCAATTTGCTTGGAGGGAAAACATGCACAACTTTGAGGAAAGATGTAAGAATATGAAAATAGAGCATCCAAAAATGGATGAAGCCTCCATTTAAAATCCAATAAAGAAACAAATGATTCAAGAGTTCTAGAATATAACCCCTAAAGAAGGGAGATAGATGGTAAAGGCTGCAAATATTTTATTATTGCCCAATTGGGACATTGTTGATGCCTTGATTTTCAATTCTGTGTCAAATAATTTGGGATTGCAAGATCCAAATAAAAAATAATTCTTGGGAACTACATTTAGTAATTACCAAGCTGCTCTTGTCATGTGGTCATTAAGAAGAGGATCCAGGTTTGCTCCATCATAGCCTGATGATTCAAGACTAACAGGGAGTATCATTGTGAGGAGAGTTGCTGATACCTCACATGTCCACGTAGCTCACATGAATGTAGATTACTCTCAATTTGTCTTGGCTACTACAAAGAGGGAGGAAAAGGAAATGATTGAGCTACAAAGCAAGTATGAGGCAGTTGTGTATGCCTACAATAAAGAGGTAAATAGGAGAATTGAGCTTGAGAATAAGCTAATGGGGAGGTCCACAAGACCAAGAATAACATACCCTCACCCTCTAGTTGAACCTTTTAAATCCACTCCCTTCATAGAGGTACCAGATACACCCCAAAGGCCAAAATATTATACTACTATGGACTTTGAAGAAGAAAAGAATAAACTATGGGCCTTGCATGTGGAAATGAATGTGAAATATGAAGAAAGATTAAGAAAGGCTCTTACATATTTGGGGGATAAAATTGAATGGCCACTAGTTTATGATTAGTTGGCTAGGGTGATCAGTATCTGGGATGAAATGAAAGCAAGTGATGAGGCTTTGAAGCCTATTGTAAATAAGTGGGTAAGAAGGAGGAAAAGGGTGATATTTTTGTGTTATTTTGTTATAAAAATTTCTTGTGATCAAATTGAGAAAACTTTTGATATTGTTTCTAATCTTACTAACTTTGACAATACAAGAATTCATTTACAAAGAATAATAGTTGGCTACTTAGATAAGTACAAGAGCCAAAAGTTTAGTTTGTTTCCTTGTGCCCTAGATAAGAAATAAAATTTGAAAAGCAAAGATGAATGGGCTAAGGAGCTTGATGATTTATTTTGTTTAAGAATGAATCAAGTTATCAATGAAAAAGGGCATGCATGGTGGGCCACAACAACTAAAGAAATAGTGAGAGCCCAAATATTCTTTGATTCTTTGAAATTGAATTTTGTTACCATTGATAATGAGGCTAAGTATGTGCTCAAGAGGCAGAGTGATATTTTGCAATTCAATTGGCCAGATGACACACTGTTTGACAAGTGGATGGTAGAAATAGCTCCTGGTGAATAGTTTGAGGAAATAGAAATTGATAGTGATGAGGTGTAGGGTGATGAGATTCAAATCATTGACACCATCACTACATAAGGCCAATAGGGAGAATAAGACAAGAATGATCAGTCACTTTCAGTTGCAGACCCAGGCCCACAGGACACTAATACAACCAAAGAAGAGGAAAAAGTAAAAGTTATTCCCACCGTGTAGGATAAAGATGGTGAAAGCCCATAGGTGGAGACTAACTTGCAATCATCAATACAAACTTCATCATTAGTTAGCTTGGTAGTTGCATACAAAGATGGATTAGGATAGTTGCCAAATCAACAATAATAGAGAATGTATCAGAAGCAGACCCACTAAAAGGAATATTTGATCTATGCATCTTCTGTTATCCATATTTTTGTCATTTTGTGATAGGTGTATGTAATTATCTCCTAAAAAGGACACCTATCAGTTTCTCTTAGCCTGTAACTTGTTGCATCTCACATTATATAAGTGAGATTCCAGGGCTAGAGAAGGGTCTAATTTTCTAATGCTAAAATTTGGGATTTGTTCTTTATATTTTGCCATTTTGGTAATGGCTATTATAGAGAATGGATAGAGGAGAGGATTCAATTAGCCTCTAGCCTTCCTAAAGTTCCTTGGATTCTTGATGGGCCAGAGACGTGGAATTTGTTAACATATAAACTTCCTAAAGTTCCTTGGATTCTTCATGGTCCAGAGACGTAGAATTTGTTAGCGTATAAACTTCCTAAAGTTCCTTGGATTTTGGTGAGGACATCAATATGATAGGAAAATAAATATACATCTTGTTGTAACATAATACACTTACTTTTTAGACTAAAATGAAAAGGGTCCTTAGCTTGTCTAACCCTCTTGAACATAATGGAAAAAGGTCCTTAGTTTGAGCTTCACTTGGTTTCAAGAATACTATAATATTCTCTAGTTAACAAGGCCAACCATGTGAAGGTGGAAGCTCATCTGGCCTCACCCCCCTCCTCCTAACATCAATCTAAAGTACCCATTATCATCTAATTACATACTTCATTCATTCATTCATCCATTTATGAACTATAACATCCAATCAATACAATCACATAACATTCATTAATACAATATAAAATTCATTAATACACAATACTAATCAAGACTTCATTAACACATAACAATATTCATTAACATAAAATAAAAATCTGTATTAATATGCATAATTCATACATAATTACTTAAAACAAAGTTCTTTCATTATTCAACAAAGTTTATCAAAGAAGATTTTTAAAACATCATTTCTTTTTTTTGTTTTTCTGAGCTCTCTTAAGAAAAGCACTCATAGGAGCATCCATATTTGCATCATTATCCTCCTCTTCTAGCACATGTAATGCCAAATTACAATGGCTCCTTCTCTTTGGAGGAGCAGGAGACTGTTGCACTAAAGGGGGCTTTATTGCAAGAACAAGTGAATGGGATAAATTGGCATACTCTTTTTCTTTTTCTAACTGTTACAAGTCTATAATTAAGTACGAATACAACATAACATGCATTTTTCTTACCTGATAATGCCACATCATGTACATTAACATTTTGATCCACCACTACGTCAAGATGTCGAACACTTGGAACATTGTCCACTCCTTCAGCATGATGTTCAACATGCTTTGAAATATTCAAAAAAGGATACGCGTCAAATTGCAATTGAAGATGTTAAATTGTATTCATAATTGCATAATTAATTTCCAATAGAAAATTAATATCTCCACCACTATAATGCACATCACGGCCTTCGTCATGAGCATGTTCTGTGGTAGGATATGAAGGCTACAGTAAAATGTTATGCACATTGTTATGTAGTCAATTTACGTTTAAAACTAATACCAAAAAAGAATCTTCTCAACTATTCAATTTCATTTATTTTTCATCTGACCAATTTACCTATGAGATATCATTTGGTGCACTAGATTCTTGGGCAAGGCTTATAGATTCTTCGCGTAGGCATGCAACCACAACTTTATAGCCTTCCTTCAAGGCAATTTTTTTATTTTCATCTGTGACCTCCACATTGAATTCTATGCCCTATATTTTTTTCTTGATAACGTTAGTTTTCCATGTATGGTTTCATTAAACAAAACTATTTGCAACATTATATTAAAAAAAAAATGAAATTTCATTGCTGTACTTACAAGTTGAGACTGCAGATTCATATAGCCACCAGAGCCAAGTTTGTGTTGGCCAACCTTTTCTACTCTCACTTTTGTAGCCACATCTGTGTCCTGCAATCTATTAACAATTTCAAACATCTTAGATTATATATTTACAAATATCAATAATTAGTGCATGATTACAATGCACTCAATACTATAATGACATACCTCTTTTTTCCCTATGCTGCTTCATTATCTCTATCTTCACATAGCCTTTTCTCCTTTGCATCTTCTATTATTTCATTCCACTCCATCGGTGGAATCATAGGAGGATAGTTTTACTTTGGGTTATCCTTAAGAGCCCTTCTATATTGATCCCTCACAGTCTTTATATGCTTTTTTGCTCTTTTTAGAAGTAGGCCAGTGTCAAAAATGTTTTTCTCAAATTTCTCATCAAAAGATGCAATCAGCTAATTTTTTAATTCCACAGCTTGTACATTCCACCTTTTTAAAATCAAATAGATTTTTAGATCAATAACTTTAATATATTACAATAAATGGAAGAAAAGAAAAATTATGTAACAATGATATGAAACTATGTACCTTTTATATATGGTGGATCCAAATAGTCTCAATGTCATATGAAAAAGATGTTCAAAGAAAGCATTATTACTACAAAAATAGAAATGATTTATTAGTCCCAAATGAGTAATGTAAAAGTAAACTAAATTTACACTTTAAATAATAACAATTTTAAAGCACCTAGAAGCTTTTGTTCTTTTAACAGAAACATAGTTTTCTTATTCAGCAATAATGTTCCTTCATACAAACTAGTACTAATCACACGAACTGCTCCAAGAAATGGATCGGCTTTAGTAGTACTACTCTCTATTGGTCTATCAACTGAAACATCATGACAATTAAATGAAAATTCTAGTACTTCTCTTTGTTGTTCTACCTCCCTGCCTATCTCCATGTCTCTCTATGTATGGGTATATATATATGTATGCATGGTGTGTGTATGCATGTGTTTGTGTGTATGCAGGCTTATGTAGACATCATTTAAGAACTGATATGCTACTTTGTTGTTCATCAACTTGTAGAAATAAATTACAAATAACACATTACAAAATATAGCAAAACAAGGGTTTACCAATTCTAGTGGGCATATACGAGGATGTTTGCATGGTCCTTGTTGCCGACAATGCACTAGGCAATACTGGACCGCCGACCGAAGAAGGAGTCCGCACTTCATCATGAGCTAAAGAATATAATATTTTTAGCAAAGACATTTGAAATGGATAAAGATCAAATGGGATACTAACAAGAAACATCCACAAAAAAAAGGTAAGTGTTATAATGTTGATCAAAACAAACAAAGTGTTACTTACATGAAGGTTGTGCACAACAACCCTCACGATGTTCACCATGTGATATCGCAACTGGCACATATGTCTATACAAGAACACATAAAATTAGAGATCATGATCCATAAGATACTATAAAATATTAATATCTATTGAACTTCTAGTACTGCTTTAGTTGAATTACTACTTACCTTTAAAGATTGGATTCTATGATCCAATTCTATTCTCAGTGCCTCTTTCTCCTCACTTTTGTCACCCTCGATGATAATGTTAACAAGTTCATCAGTGTATCTTTGCTTAATTTTCTGAGTGATGAATACAAGGTTAGTACTAAGGGCAATGTCATGTAGATATGACACCCATATTTCAGATCGCATTTGATCAGTGATCATTCTAGCTTTTTCCTATCATTTGTGACATCAAATATCAGTATAATTTCATCAAAATAACTCCAAAGCCATAAAGAAAAGAACATAATAATATGATATTTTTTTCTA
The DNA here is from genome assembly GCA_028749045.1 of Cupressus sempervirens. Taxonomy (NCBI): domain Eukaryota; kingdom Viridiplantae; phylum Streptophyta; class Pinopsida; order Cupressales; family Cupressaceae; genus Cupressus; species Cupressus sempervirens. Next base: position 425,590,197 of record CM053792.1, read on the forward strand.
TATTAACATTAAAATTTATAATAATTAATGTTTACCTCTATTGAAGGTATCTGAGATGGTGCATCCATATCACCCTGTGAAAAAAATTAGTAAGTCTTAGAAATCAGTAACAAAATTAAAGTAATATACTTACCAAAAAAAATATTAATAATAAAGTAGATAGTATATGTAAATAATTTTTCTTAAGTTAAAAATTTAGTGTAACTAATGTTTATATCTAAAAACATATTTGACATGTTCTACTTAATGTTTATATGTGCACATATAGTTTGGAAAGAAAAATTTGATCATACAAGACTCCATCATAGTTGACATTGATCCTACCTAGACATTTCATTGATCATCATGATCTTCATCCATGTCATCATCATCATCATCATCATCACCATCACCATCATCATACTTGTCACTTTGATCATCGTCATCACCACCACCATCTTCATCACCATCATCATCATCTTGATCACTATCATCATCATGACCATCATGACCATCTTCATCACCATGATCATGATCGTCATCAGCATCATTATCATCATTATCACGACCAAAATTATCACCTTCTTCTTTTTCTTCATCAATGGGTAATTGTCATTCCTAATAATCATTACTTCCTCTTGTGCTTCTTCAATATCTTCTTCTTTGATCACATTATACTTTACTGGCCTTCCTCTTGGGTCATGTCTAACAACAAATGACCAACCTAGTTTGTGTGGAACACCAAAGTAAAACACTTGCTCACATTGGCTTGGAAGAACATAGGGCTCATCTTCGACTGGCTCAAATGACCTTATATTAATCATAGTAAATCCACTGTCGTGTTCAATAACAATCCTATCAGGATCATTTTGATTCAGTCTTAACTTGAACCATTTGATAAAAAAATAGAACTATTTTGAATGAATTAAAGTCACACTCAAGTATATCATCCAAAATTCCATAGTATCAATTTTTAGACTGTTGAAGATTTATATTAGTTCTAGATGAAATATTGGTGATTGGGAAGATAACACTTATCTCAGAATCACATGTTTTTTTCATTTCATCTAACTTTTTTGTGTGAAATTTATAGCCATGGTAGTACATAGCTTTATGGTGTTTGACCTGCAATTATTCAAACATGTCAAGAATCTTCTCATTGATTTATGAGTTGATATTAAAATTATGTCTCATGATTAGTAATCTTATGCGTACCTTTGTATCTCTTAAGCCATATATTAGATCAAGTACCATTGGCGTAACATTGGGATCTCCATTACGATGAGCTTCTTTAACCAATGATGCAACACCATCGCATGTTAATGAATGACCATTTTTTTGAGACTGCTCAATCCATACTATCATCCAATCAAGATTGTTTGCAATATACAAGTGTAGTGCATCCCACTTACGACCAACTATAAAGAAGAAAATTACACCAATTAGAAACAACTTATATATATATATATATATATATATATATATATATATATATATATATATATATATATAGATGATGGATAAGAATTATTAAATTACAAAAAAAAAACTTATAATTACCTCTCACCCTCCTCAATCTACCTTTCCTCATTATGTACTCCCCTTTAAATTTGTCATTATAGTTGGGATCCCAAATGTGATCTACATAGATATCTATTGCAAACTTTGGAAGATAATCACTAATATACACTATGGTCTAGTATATCATATATCCCTCTATCATAGAACCCTCAGGACATGCTCTTTGTTGAACCAAGCCCTTCATAAATTTCAAGTGCCTCTCAACCATACACATTGATCTAGCTTGTATAGGTCCACACAATTCAATCTCCTCAACTTGATGTATGAGGTAGTGTTCTTGAGCATTGAAAAATGTTGGAGGTAAACACTTTTTCATTTCACACGTAAGCTATAGAATTTTTCTCTTCCAATATTTTATATCTTTTTTATCAATTTCTTTAGATAATAACCACCTAAAAGAGATTCAACATGTAAAAACACATAGAGGAGATTTAAAATAAAATTATACAATAGATTTTAGATAAAAAGCTACAAATCTAAGAAAAAACACTTCTAACCTCATGTATTTTCTAAGATCATATATAACTTGTTTAATACTATTATCAAACTGTTGTGGAAGGGATAGAGGTAGGAGGAACTGCAATCATTAAAAAATGATCATTTCAATATATTATTAAATAATGCAATTGGTACTACATTCAATCTTACAAATATATTGTAAATAGAGAATATGACTTACCTTGAGAAAAGTATGCCAGTCATGTGTTTTCAACCCTAACCCAAAATCATCTTTCTTTGATAGAAGAGTTCTTATATTTGCAGCAAATCTTATTGGAAATTTTTCTTTTTTCATGACTTCTTTTAACGCATCACCTTGTTGCTCCATTAATAACCAAGGAAGGGCACTTGTATATATGTAGTCTCCATTGCTATTTGATTCAATGAAAAATTTTAGTGCATGATTGGATTCATGAATGTTAGTACAAATTTTAGCAATCTATTCTCTATCATGCCTTCCATCTAACATTTTCTATAGTGTCTCTGTTACATTCTTTCCAATATGCATTGCATCAAACAAATGCACGATTGGGAGATCCTTGTAGTATGGTAACCTACTAAATTGAGTAGGATAACTTTTCATTCCTCTAGGAAGTTGGTCATTGATGCCTTGATGACCTTCACGAGCATCAATTATAGCATTAGTAAATATAAGAAAATATCAAAATACAAATTTTAAACTTCGAACGACAAATTGGACATTACCTCAACGATTTAGTCGATTGTATTCCAACTTCCATAAATGAGGTGTCATTCTTCGTGGCCTTGATGATGTCTCTTCTTTCCCATTGAAAAGATGTTTTTTTGACAATTTGATACCTGTGATTATTGTGGAGAAAGTATCTAAACTCATCAAACACTTGCTTTCCTAAAATTTTCAAATGATGATATTTCATCTTCGGACCACAAACTAGACATGCAAATTTTCCCTTTGTCTGAAGACCTAAAAGATCATGTATAATTGGATCATGTACAATTATCATGCACAACTTAAGCATTCAATAGTAATGTGTAAACACTATAATAGACCAAAAATATGCGATCTTAACAATATAACATACTGCAAAAATGAGTTAGCCCAGGGGCATCATGTATTGTCCATACAAGCATTGCATGGAATTGAAATTCTCGATGTCCTATCGGTCTAGAGATGTCATACATAGTGATGCCATTCCATAACTTCAATAGATCATCAATTAGGGTCTCAATATACACATTCATATCTTTAACTTGGTATTTACTTAGCAATTGAATAAACATAAACATTACATAGTTATTATAACCATTTTCATGCACTATTTATAAATTAATTTAGATAACTATAAAAAAAAAAATACTTAGCACAATCATTGACAACATTATGTGCTCCCTCTTTATGGACATCCAAGGAGGAATGTTATTGTTAATAACAAAAATAGACCACACTAAGTAAACAGATCTCATATCTCCATATGGATTGACACCGCCTGCCACCAATGAAAGCTTCAAATTATGAGGTTCTTCTTTAAAATATGGCCATGTTTCTTCTATCTCTTTAAATGCAGAACCATCAGTAGGCATTCACATAATGTCATCCTAACTTCTATTGCATATGTGGTAATCTATAAATTGTGCCAAGCTAGTGCACTTGAATAATCGTTGAAGGCATGGAATAATGAGAATGTACCAAAGAACCTTGTGAGACACTTTTTTTGTTATTTGATCTGACTGATATCTACTAACATGAAAATTAGGACATTCTATTGCAAATTCATGTTGTTTATGATATAGAATGTGATCATTGAGATATGCACGTATTTTCTGATACTTCATTCCAATCTGATCCATAATGTTAGATAATTCTCAGTCGAACGAGGCAAAATGTTTGATGGTGGTAAAAAAACTCACTAATCAACCTGCAACAACAAATATGCATTGTTAATATAATGAATAGTAATTGTATGCTAACACTGAAGATGAAAAAAATGACATACCTTAGCATACGTGACATTGCTACATTGGATATACCATTCATAACCTTTAAGTTCACCAACAACACTATAGTCGAGAGTAGAGTTGTTTGGGAGCCTTCATATAAGGGCTCGTGTGCCTTCTCAAGAAAGGTATATCAATACCATGTTTATCATCATTATCAGATTCTCTAGTACCATCATTGTGAGCCTCTTCATCACCTACCCCAATACCATCTTCTTCAATTGTGTCCTCTGACACATTATCATCTTCTTCCATGGGAGTGTTATCCTCAACTTGGATATTCACACCTCCATGTTCCTCTAGTAGGAAATCCACATTCAGTAATGGACAAAAATCATGGCCCCCTTCAACATGACCATATTCCTACAATGACTCTAGGCTATTGTGATTAGAATTCTTCGATTCTTTAAGCCCTTACACTTTTTGCAAGGACAATAAAATTTATTAAGTTTTCTTCAAAATTGAGCCCACAATGTAGCCATTGTCTCATTATTTTGTTCTGGGTTCATATTGTTAGGTGTAGTCTTTCTTCACAAGAAAATATACCTACAAATAAATTGGACATGTTATAGTTAATGTTTATATCTGCACATATGAAAATTGTTGATTAATGTTTTCAAATGTAACTAGAATGATCCTATAATTTCTAGAAGGTCTAGATGTTTGCAAAATGTAGATTTATAGACAATGTATCTTAGTTATTTGCAAAATGCCTCAAAGAGATGTCACAAGGTGAAAGTTACTTAGGTGCTAATAGTAGCATGCCATGACTAATCCCAATAGCAATTACTAATGTGATTAATGCATCAACTAATGAAGATGAATAAAAGATTGAAACATACTAATGCAATCTTCAATCAAGAACATGTGAGCTCAAAATATGGGTAAATCTCAAAAACTCATGAGCCTAAGATCGTTAAAATTTCAGCCATGAAATAATTGCAATTGAAATTTGTTGAAAAATAGGCCTAAGTGGGTTGTCCTAAGGGTCAAAAGAAGAAATCAGATTTCACTTAATTAGAAATCAATTAGCTTATGCAAGTTTGGTCTCATGGTGGTTGTACAATTTAAAAAAACTTAATCCTTAGACCATTTAGGCCTAACATCAAGGGACATAAATTTAGGACTCAAATGTCTATAAAGGTTGGATGTTGAAATTCTTTGGAACATCCAAAACAATTCCATAAGCATATAAGAAGAGCAGATTGACGAGTTCCACCTTGGAGGATGATTTTGGAAAAGAAATTAGGGATCAAGATATCTAAACTCAAATGGATTTAGTGTTTAACTTAGAGTTTATAAAGGAATATTATATTTGGAGGTGTGTTGATAAATATTTTGTGGGAATCATAGGTCTGGAGGTGTTACTAGGTTTTGGGATAGTCATAGGTCTGGAGGTTCCATCTGAAGGAGGATTATATTTTATGACAAGGAAGGTCATGTTAGGGCTATATGAAGGTGTTGGATCCATTGGAAGGATCGGGAAATGTTTGGAAATGTGAGTTTGGTAAAACCCTTAGTTTAGCCACCTAGGAAGGAGGGTTTGTTGGTTGGGTGTGTAAAAATTGATGGAATCTCTTATGAATTTGAAAATCCTTTGTTTTGGATTACAAGACAACACTATTTGAGGTTAGTTGGTTTTGGAGATGAGATATGTTAGTGGTTGCTTTGTAACAGAAGGGCTAAAAGAGGGTTGATTTTGGGGCAACAGTGTTGGTTTGGGCATTTGGTCCAAGGGAGTAACATGAGCATTTGAAGTATGTTGTGTAGAATCCAAAACAATAACTGGATATGGTCTTAGTTTTTTGAGAGTTTTGGGAAAAGTGAGAAAAGTGCAAAAAATTGATTAGGCAGGGCTAATTGGGAAATATGCCTAGTGAAGGGCTTGTAGTGGGTTTTTGGTATCATATAATAAGATGAGAATTTGGTATCCTTGTAAATAGGTTAGTTGAAGTTGTTTGAGATGTGTAAAGGTGATAGAAACACCTAGTTGAAGTGAAGTCAAGATTGGAGCCTTTAGAGGCATTGTGGGCATTTGATGGTTGTTGAACAAGATTGCTTGGTAAATCCATTTGAGGGACATGGGATGATTTCTAAGATGTAGAGCCTATGGTGGCACAAGAGAATGGTATGTGCACTCTGATAAGGTTTGGAGTTGATTGGATCAAGGAGAGTGATCTTATGAAGAAGCTTGATTGTGTTATGAGAACACTAGGAAAGTCCCTCTTATTGTGAATAATTGAAAGTCCACCTAGGTCTCTACATCAATGTCGAGAGCTAAAGGTGGAATGATTTCAAGGCAAGAAAGAAAGCTCCAATAATTCCTCTTTAGAATTGTAGCCAGAGTCCTAAGTGTTCCAATCCAAATGATTGTGTATCAATAAGATTTAACACAAAATAATCCTAAGAACATTAAGTAAGTTAAGCTGAAACATATAAGAAAATGAATGAGAGAAATTTTGTTTCTTGTTACCTGAAAATAAAACTACTTGAGGAGGCAAGGCGATGTAGGGGCATCATATGCTCATCATAGGTACCTTGAGGGTCTAGGTCATCACAGAGGACATGGAGAATCTCATGGTATGAATTGGTCCATTTTGCAACCAATCATGGTCTTTGAAAGCATAAAGAGTCATAATATTGTATAATGTCTTAAAAGACTTTCATATTGAAAAGTTTTAATAAAGGGTCTAGTATGATGTCATAATAATCTCAAGTCCTTAAATAAGTTAAAACATTCAATAAGTCCCTTAAAAAAATAGTTTATTGCTTTAGAAAATTCAAATCTTGAATGTAACGGCTAGATGGGCATTTTGGAGGGAAACTACATAGTTTAAATTTTATGAAGGAATATGAAGTGAAAGGAGTTGGAGTCAGTTAACGTGGTAGTTAACTATCTCTTGAAACTATAAATATATGATTGTGTGGACTGTCTCAGAAAAAATTGAGTAAAAGTGCTTGGTTTTAATAGTAGGTTGAAGGATTTTTGAGTTTCTTGCACATATTTTGAATTGGAATGAATTGTGTTATATTTTAAGACATTTCTTGATGTCTTAAACCAAGATTTGAATCCAAAATTTGTAAGTCATTTGTTCAAATTCATAGATTTTTGGCTGTAGCAGGCAGTTTGTTAACAATTTTGGAGTTTTTTTCAAACAATCAAGGTCATTCCATGAAATGCTGTCTAATTCTTCATGGAATGGCAGGTTTCTAACTTGTATGAATGCTTCTAACTCTGTAATGAACTGCTAACTTAAGTATTTGGTGTCCACCATACACAAAAAGGGTGAAAATAAGGGTTATTTGGAGGGGATAGTCATATGGAGAGATATTTTCCTTAAGGAGGGTAGGGTTTGAGAGTTGATTCATTTTTATGGTGATAAAACATAGATGTCTATAGTTTTAATTAGTTCAAGAAACCTTGGCACATGGGAGATTGGTGATACCCTAGAAATAAGGGTTTTGAATAGACGAATTGGGGCTTTTGGGGTTAGGAAACCCATAGAGTGGAATTGAGTGTGGATTTGTCTAATTAAAGACATTTTAGAAACATATGAAAGTTTTGAAGTCCATACATTGAGTACTTCTATAAGTTGCTTTGTAAATGCACTATTGCTTCATTGTTGAAACAGGGTCATTGTGAAGAATCTTTGATACTTGCCAAAGGAAGCCCATCCAAGCTTTACATATGTTTTGAATGAAGATAAAGGGTGTTTGAAACTATGTCATTTATGAAAACCAAAATATATCCACCATTTTGTCTTGCTGCTATTATAGAAGTTACAATTTTGCATTGACAACATTTAGGTGAGTTATGTATTTTGGCTTGCAGGGTATGGAAATTGAAAGGTGTTGATGGGAACATGTTAGATAGACTATAAAAACCATATTGAGACCCTAAAACATCCTAGAGTTGACTAGTTGTGGAACTTGCCTATTAGGACCTAGCAGGGTCACTAGGAACACTCCTACAATCTTGCTCATTTTGGGTTTTTACTTGGGTCCATCACCCTATCCTCTGCATCACAAGGGTGCATGATTTGTCAAAACTTCATGTTCTTCTCAATTAGGTGCTGTGGATAACAGGAAAAGTCTTCACATACCCTCATACATTTTAATATTGAAACACAATCAATATTTTGTTGATAGGGAATGTTTAGTAAAATGAAGTAGAGAAAAAGAAACACAATTGCAGTAGAAAAATAAGGTTAAATGTAGTAGTGATCATTGCAAAAATGCCAACAAGATCACCATGAACCATCTAAGAATAAAAAAGATCAAACATAGAGGCAACCCAGTGTGGCATCATACTCTTACAATCTTATCCTGATTTTCTTCCTATATCTAGATAACCACATTTTCTCACTACGATGCTAACATTCTGATATGATACAAGCCACAAGAAATTGGAATTTTTTTAGTGTTTTCATTTGGGAATATTGTTAAGGAAAATATATGGTAAAGGTAATGATGAAGCTAGAATGATGAGAATTCCATTAGTTTCCTAATTTCCTTTCTTATTCATGTGCACTATGTTGTAATGTTATTATATTATCTAATCTACTATCCCCCAGTTCTTTATTGTATTCATCTCCAGCTGGTCAAATCTCTTGGACGGTTATATCCATTACATATTTCCCTCATTAAATTTTAATAAACCTTCATCCTATATAAATGCAACTATATTTTCTAGGTTTTTTTCACGAAACATCCAGCTGCTTTGTGGTGATTTGCTAGTTTACAAAAATTGGTTTTGCCAATATGGAAAAACAATCCCAAAATCAGTCTGGTTGGGTTCACTATACAATATAATATATAATTTGATATTCCTATATATATATTTATATATAAAAATTTATATGTAAATACAATAATGAATAAACTAATAGGAAGATATATATTTCACATATCTTTATAGGATTACAAGAATATTATATTAATTAATCAGTTTATTGATTTTTATATAAATTTGTTAGATAACATGATTTTGGGTTGTACATATTACACACATGTCATTGGCTATCCAATGGGGAGTGTAGATTATCCAAAACATCCAATTCTATTACTATTGACTCCATGACAAATTCCTTTGCTTTGGGTCTATCCTACCAAACTCTCGCCTACTTGAAGCATTCAAACATGGTTGTTAAGCCTTGGAGAACCTTCCATAAAATTTTAAACAATGAGCACCCATAATTTTTTTATTAACAACATTTTGAGCTTCTAGACCTACAACATTTTCTCCTTCACACCCTCGATGCTTTCTTTTCTGTAGATGCAAACAAATTTGTACTGGTCTTGCAACAACAACACCAAATAAATCTCAAATTCTTCGAATGTATGAGGATCACATGGATGCAATGAGTGCCAGGTGGACTATTTGTAATCATAAGAGATGAGCTCTTGTAAACCACTACTCTTGCAATTGTTTCAAGATTGGTACTAATTAAACATCGCATAATTTGACATGAAGAAAAATACCACCTAGTTGTTAATGAAGGAACTAAGCAGATCTATGATCAATGGTTCATAGGGCACATAAATTGTTGAAGGTTTTTCAAATGGCATGGCAAGCTAAGAAAGCTTAATTTGTGTCAAATGTCAATGCCCTTTTTATGCCCAAAATATTGCTTTCTGTAGTCTATAATTATTATCAAAAAACAATATATATATATATATATATATATATATATATATATTTTTCCATATTTCATGATGATGTATGTAGCCATGTGATCAAGAAATGTACAAATATGATATGAAGGCTTTAAAAGGATTAAAATAGTTTTAAGATAGCAAAACCAACAAAATAGATGTTTCCTCCTTTTTTGTTTGCAATGTAGGTAAGGAGTAAATTATGTCCACAAAAGATGTTCTACAAAACAGCCAAAAATTAGAATTGATGCTTCTAGGAATGAAGTCCAAACCTGATATATAAAAGAGATTAATTTTAACTTTTGACATTGGGAAACTAGCATAGAAGAGAACATTGTTCCAAGTCATGCAAAGTCCACTAAGGATTGTTCAGAGGGAGGCATATTCTCAAGCATGAAATATCATAGAATTCATTGAAGAGAGGGCATCACTGGCCAAGCAATACCATATGAGGAAAGTGAAGAATGGGTCCTTTCACTTGCTACTAAGTTGAAAAGATAAGAAAGAATGAGGGAAAAAAATTCCCATCAAAGAAAGAACAAGGAAAAAATGCCCATCAAATCGATGGAAGAGAATTGGACATAATGTTTCCTTGGATTGAAAAGAAGTAGCCATGTACAAGTTATACAACTGCATTGAATACAATCATGGAACAAATGATAATGAAGAGATGAAAGAATAAGAAATTTCTTTTGGCAGATGTAAAGGCAACAAATCTAAATAGAAAACAATTGAAACTCTACCTTATGCATTCAGCCTTGCTTCCAAAAGATTGATCACCTCCTTTTCAAAATATCAAGTTTCCAACTCCAACCATGAGAAAGCTAGGGTAGAACTAGGGCATCCAATTTTTTGTCTGGTGATGACACATCAAGTATCCAACTCCAATAAAACATCCCATGAGTGCAAAAAACAACAAACATGAAATGTTTTTTTTTTTTTACATCTAAGCCCCCCATTTTGACCAGTCAAAATTTTGACCAACACGGGGCTTACTTTTAAAAAAAATAAATTTTTGCCTTGTACATTCTGACCAAACTAAAATTTTTTAGTTGATGGTCAAAAAGTTTGGTAGAAAAATGATGTCAAATGTAGTAGTGTGAGTAAGGGTAAAAAATTCTTTGGGGACATCTCCATACCTTCTTGTCTATGGACAAGAGCTAGTATTTCCACTTAACCTCAGGCTTCCTATTTTAAAATTCATGAGTGGGTATACTGAAGATGCTGACAAAGTACAAATTAGATTGATGAATCTTTTAGATATGGACAAAAAATGAATAGTTGCTTTGGAACATATGGAAAAACATCAAGCAGTTATCAAGAGGTGGTTTGATGAGAGGGCCATGATAAAGTCTTTTAGGATATCTGACCTTGTTCTGCTATGGGACAAGGTTAAAGAAAACTTGGACAGACACAAAGTTTCAACACTTGTGGATTGGTCCTTATCAAATAATAGAAATTTTGGGAGAAAACACTTTTAGGCTGAGTTCCTTACATGGGGAATTAGTTTCATGACTAGTCAATGGGCAATTTATGAAGAATTAAATTGAGGCCTAAGAGATCGCCAAATTTTTTTAAAAAAAAGAAAATTCTGCAAGTGTGTTTTCTTTTAGCCATGTGTTTTCTTTCAGAGTTGCATTAGTCTAGGGGGTTGGTGGACTCAAGATTCTATCTTGATGTATCTTACCAACCATTCTTTTGGTTCCAATTTTTGGGAAGAGGCATTTCTTTGTCAAATTTTTTTTATGATTTTATTTCCTATGCCAACTGAGAAATGGATGTTTCTCTTAGTAATAGGGGACTTTAGTCTTGAATTCAAAATTGTAGATCAACAAGTTCTCAACACTTCATAAATTAAAAAAAATTGATTAGCTCAGGTGTTTTCAAACCAAGGTGGAAGATAGCAAGGGATATTCTAAACCCCATTGGTTCAAATAGAAGGATCTTCTCAAAAGAATTGCTAAGATCATTGTTTGTTGTGAGAGTTCCTAAAAGGTTCTAAAAAGAGGAACGCAATGGATGTTCACAAAAGATTAAATCTGAGAAATGACACCAATTTCTTGGCCACACAGTCTAAGCATGGTCAAGATATAAAAAAAAAAGAAAAGAAAAGAAAGAAAGGTGTTAAGAATGAAGGATTCTACAAATTTTGAAAAGGGTAACCCGATAATAGGGATATACATTCTAAATAAGTTATCCACTATCAAAACCATTGCTTCATTGAATAATCAAAAGGAAAAATTATGAGCTATGTGAAGAAAGTATTCAAAGGGTTACCCATGACTTCAAATTTAAAGTGACAACCCACTAAGAGCCCTCAAAATTGATTCTCTCATCTAGTCAGACAAAGGATTAATAAATAACTTTTGTGAAGATTCCTGACAAATGGACTAGAAGGGGGTGGAAGATTGTTTCCAAGTTGTCAGAAACTTTTGATAGATTGCATTCTAAGATGTCAAAGGAAATGAATACACTTAACATTCATTAAACTTGGAGTTCAAGATTCCAATGTTTTAACTATAAAGTGACTCAAAATATACTTGGAATGTTCAAGATTCAGTTGGTGTTTGACACATATCATAGGAATGTTTGTTGATGAAGAAATGCCTTTGTCATTTCTTCCATTTAGTCAAGGCTATTTTTTGTGGCTTCACAACACATGCCCCATTTCACCTAGAAATGGAGACCCCTTATTGTATTTTTTTGACTTTTTGGAACCCTAGTCTAGGTTCAGAGTCTTTTGTGGGTTTTATCTAGTGTTTTCTGGTGAAGACTAGGTCCCTACTAGAAAACCTAGACTTTGAGAATCAAATTTTAGAGTGTAGAAGCCATATTTTTGCAAAAAAGAGGTGCACCAATGCACCTCGCCAGGTGTGCTAGTGTTCCAAGACCCCTATGATGGCTCTTACAAAAGGTAAGTATGCAACAACACACCCTTAGGGAAACTCCGTTGGGGCCTGAGTCTATAAAACTTGAGTACCCCCTCCTTCCTTCCATCTTAGTTTTTTGTCTTCTCCAACTTTCATCACAACACCACACCTCCATAGGTGCACCTTCTCCCCTCCCATACCTATACAAACACAAATAAAACAAAGTTAAAAACACAAAAATAAGGTGCGCAGCTACACACCTGTCTAGGTGCACTGTTGCGTACCTTATTTTTTGCTTCACAAAACTAAAAAATCCTTAAAAACATAAAAGAAAAACATGACACCAAATTAAGGTGTGCAATAGCACACCTAATTAGGTGCACTAATACACACCCTTAAATACACACAAAAATTTCCTAAGTCCATATAGGGTGCACATCAGTGCGCCCCATGAGGTGTGCTAGTGTACACCCCACATTTCTAAATGGCATAAATGTGCACTAGGCATACCTACCAAGTGTGCCAAGTGTGCATTAATTTTTCTAAGGGTCATAAAATTATTTTTTTGGTGTTTTTAGGTAGATTAGGTTTTCTAGTTTTATCTGGTCTATGATAGGGTTTAAGTCAATCAATATTTTTTGACTTTAGACTAATACACATTCTTTTTGTGCAGATTTAATGGCATCCTCATCGTCTACCCTCACAAAAAAATGGTACCAAAGCTTGTAGTAGTCAAGTTTCATGGTGTTCTAACCAAGTTACGATTTCAGGATGACTATTCAAAGATCTAGGACACCAATTGGGTCACATAGATTTGGGCACATTCCTAACATTGTGTAATAAACCCATAGAAAGATCCCTAATGGTATTTTCTTTGATTCAGTCTTGACTAGGTAATGCAACATCACATCCATTTTTAGTGTAGTCCTCTAAATTGGTCATGACACTAGTAGAGAAATATGTTCCCGAAGAAAGGGTCATGAAGAGCATAACTAGAGAGATTGTCCTGGATCTCTAACCCAAAAATATAGAAAAGGTGTTCCACTTTCCAAGGGTAGATTAATTTATCAAATTAACTTATCACCAAGCCAAGCGATGGTATAGGGAACATATTGATGAAGCTTCTAAAATCATATAGTCATCATACCTCATCAAGAAGACTCATCTAGGGTAGAAAGAAGGCTAAGTCAACATGACAAGAGGATATATGAAAGAAGATATTGAATATTTGATCATACTCTTGATCAAAGTCATGGGTTTGCCCACTTCTAGACATTTGAACATATGAATGATCCATTTCATTGAGACTATCAAGATGATGAAGATGCCGATTGATTGGGCTTACATTCTCAATGAGAACTTTGGTGAGTAGCTAGTGGCTATGAAGAATAACAAAATTTTTTACATGCTATCATACTTGGTGTACTTGTTAGCCACAAGCATGACAAGTTATCTTGGGTTCTATAAGAAGGGCAGTATGCAAGATGCCAATGCATGGCCATACATAGTATATCCTCAACTAGTAAAAAAGAAGCTTCAAGAGCATAGCAAGGAGTACAAGATGGTAAATGATGCTTTCATATTCACAATTATCCGATTGATCAAAGAAGATTATGCGAAGAGGATGTTAGAAGAGGTAGCAGATAAGATTTTAGAAGTTGGAGCCTACTACATCCAATACCTAACATTTACATATTTGAGGGTAGCATGTACAACTATAAATCCTAAGAAGCTCCATAGGTATCCTAGTGATAGGTGTATACTATTGGAGATCACTTGATAACTCTTGTCTACATACAATAGAGTACAAAGACAACATAAAATAACTTGAGTGTCGCCTATTGTTATAGGACTATTAATTGTGGATCAGAGACAAGACATTCTATCTTTTGAGTGTGAATGGGATAAATATCCCTTAGAAGTATATAATTCTCCATAACCCTATTTTGATAACATCGAGAGAGTGCAACATCTAGCTAGTAAGACATTTCAGCATGAGGATGCAATTGAGGATCACTGGATGAATGTAGTGGATGACTACGATATCCACATAAGGGATTATTGTAAGAAGACTCTATATCTAGCAAAAAGTTCTTTAAAGGTGAAGATTCCATTGAAGATTGTGCAACAAGATATGGAGAATCTGCTCGATCCATTGTTCAACTTGGACAAGATTGGTGATAGACCCATTATGAATGTTGAGATTGACAAAGAAGAGAACTCAAACATTAATCAAAATGTTAGACACATCATCAAATTATCAAAAGATTAGATCAAGAGACCTTTCAAAATTGATCCAATTCCTCAAATAGTGGTCTTTCATGCTCAAGCCCACCTAGCTAAAGGTCAAGGAGCTAAGGTCATAGTACCTACATTTATAGCCCAGTCACTAGTGAGACCTAAGATAGTACACCAACTTGATAGACCAGTTGGGTATTATAAGGATTAAAAAGGTAAAGGTAAAGGGAAGAGGAAGAAAAATTCTCCTCAACAAGCTGAGTCAAAGGATGAAGCAACTGAGCCACCTCCACAATAGGGAGAAGAAAATGTATAAGGGCTAGAAAATGTGGAAGCTGTACAAGCTCAAGATGATGCTCAAGTGTCAGTAGCTAAACAAGGCCAAGGAGAAGTTGAGATTGAAATACAAGAAGTATAAGCCTCCCCCTCTACACCTAAGAAGAGAAAATTCAAAACTTCGGTAAAGAAGAGACAAAAGGTCACTAGGAAAGTGATTCCTTTCCCATCAATCCATTAACCTATTTTGGAAGAAGCAAAAGAAGAAGATGATGAGGACAAAGATGATAATCTACCTTTGAACTAGAGGACTCATCTTGTAAGAGCCATGGAGTCAAAAAAGAGAAGAAGCTCCACCATCACACCTCCATATATTCCTAAGCAACCCATTTAGACTACAACATTAGAAGATGAAATGCACCAGTGGATAGATGAGAAAGATATGGAGGGCACTGATGTCTTTTAGATGTCAAATTTTGATTTTATGCTAGTGGACACTGAGTTGGTAGGAGATAAAATTAGAGATACTCCAACCAATCAACTTTGATAGGAGAATTGGAATCAGATGCACTTGAGCTACATGGTCTTGAAGTAGCTCCACCAACCCTAGTGCAAGTCACATTTTATGTAGATAAGGTATCAACTACTCCTCTTCCTCCAAACAATGAAGAAGAATAGGTACAAGTGGGGCAAGAGGAGTAGCCACAACAAGCATCCGTTGAGGAAGTGTCACAGGAAGGGAAGATAAATGAATAGTCTCAACAAACTTCCTAATACACCTAGGTAAGGACTATGGACTCTACAGACATAAAGACTCCTGGTATAGATCTCATACAAAAGGAGAGGGCTCCAGAAAGGGGAGATAATGGAAAAAGCATTCTTGAGAAAACTCCTTCATCCTCAAAAGGTAAATCTCTATTGGAGCATATCCCAAGGTGGTTGAGGAAAGAAGTAATAACAAATAAGAAGAAAAAATTCACCACAGAGGAAGAGGATAGGATGGAATTGATCAAAGTCCTAAGGAGGCCTGAATCACCCCCAAAAGATGCATGGGAATTAGTCTTCATCATGAGTGATCAAAGCCAAGACTTGTTTGCTCATATGGCTATCCCTCCTCTGTATTCAAATGTTGAAGAATTGAATCCACAAGATTATTAAATCAGGGAGGTTATGCTTAGGAAACCTACTTTAGATACTGCTAAGTTGATGGTTACAGTAGAGATTAAAGAAGTATTTAGGAGCTTGGAACAGGATGGGGCAGAATTAATAACACTTTAGCAACAAAATGAGATCCTAAAAGGATATCTAAGAAAATTTGTTGGTACCTTAGATCCCACAACCTCGAAGAAACCTTGAATGCACCACTAGAGAATAGGGATAAGGGTGCAATATAGTTAGACCCATTTTTGAGAGCTTATCATCAACAGAGTGAACATTTTGAGGAAAAGGGTGTACAAATCATTCAAGGAAATCTGAAGTTGTTGCATGTTATGCAAGATAATGTAGATAAGCTTGTGACCATTTTGAGTCAAGATTTTGGTTTGATGGATGAAGTACATACTTGGGGCAAGGATTTGTAGGCATTATAGGCTATTAAAGGCCAAAGGTATTAGATGTTGATGGAATTGTATAAAGCTAAGGAGTTAGACAAGATTGATGATTGGATTGAAAAGATTGTAGACAGTATAAAGTAATGGAGACATTACATGCGAAGATTCATAGGCTCAAGGATCAAACCCAAGAGAAAATTTTGGAAGTTGAGAAGCATTATAGTGATGTGTGTTTAGACATTTTTAAAAGCTTAACTCATAGACATGTTGTTTCCATGGCTTATGTCCATTAGGATTTTACTTTCCATCTTATTTGCTTAAATTTCTTATCACCCTATCTTCATTATTTTCTTTACTAACCCCTTGGTTAATTTAGGAATTCAAATAGTTGCATTGTTAGATTGCATTCATCATAAAAATAAAAAAATAGAAAAATATATTTCTTTTATTCTTTTGAGACAGCAAGCAGATTCAAAATCTTATCCAAATTGTTTAGAACCAACAAAGTCCTCCTTGTGAACATTCACATTTTATCTTCAATTGAGTTGATTCCTGTAGGTCACAAGATCACCCAAAACCTTAGAGTTGATCCTTGGATTGGCTTTTGAAGAGAGGATTTCGAAAGGATTCCTATCATTAAGCATCATGCAAAATGACAGCTTAACAAGGACTTTATTCCTAGGCTAAACCAGGGGTTTTCTTAACCGCACTATTTTCCCTTAGTGCCTGCACTTAAATGAGGTACTTTGTAAATATTTACGAATTAATAAAAAAATGGGCACTTGCCTCTTATTGATAAAAAAAAATAGATGATTTTATCAATATTATAACATTATATTATTTAATTATTATTAAATTTGTATCTTAAAATATGGATGTGACAATAGACTCATTATCTTCATTATGCTCATTAATTTCTCTGGTCAATAAGTTCATCTTCTCATGACTTACAAGCATGAAGGGATACAACCATGCTGAAAATACAAGATTCAACTACCATTTAATGAAGTTTTCCTTACTTTAATTATTCACTTACGTTTAGTCAGTATCCTTTCTCAAATACTAACATTTTGTATACTATAAGATGTAGGTATCTTTGAGAGAATTAGTGTATAGAGCTATATCTTATGAAACACAAATATCAAAACCAAATGTATTCATTCTATATGTAGGATTGTTTGATTTTATTGATGTATTTGTACACGATGTAGTTGAATTGATGATATACAATATACTTTTACATGTGGACATGGGAAAATACATGGATATGAGTTGATGTGTTCCTTCTTAGAGACCTATATTTTCTATCATTGGGTTATAATGTATTAAAAATATTGATGACATTTTTTGTGAAAAGGATGTTATGATTATACTTTGCTAAAAAATGTTACCATTATGTGTAATGATGATTAAGATTATGTACTATAATGGATGATTAAGATTATATTTGTCCTATGCTCATAATGGTTTCCCTATTTTATGAGAGTTGCAAGCATTAATGAAGAAGTGAAAATTCTAGAAAAATAATTGTTGTATATACAATTAATTGAATTAAGATGTCCTACATAAAATAGACATGTTAGGATAAAATAAACCAAGCAAATGAATCCCTCTAATAATTTATTCTATGCTATCTTAGGTTTACTAAAATTTACTTGGTTCATTATGGTTGTCCTATCTTCTAAATATTTCTTAGGTTCATTAGCACAATTCTACCCATTAAATAACTTAAGGACCACCACCACTAGGGTATGGCATTGAGAATCTCAATGAGCTATAAGGAAAAACATGAACATAGGTAGGGTGAACCTATCTAACTAGTTGATTGCGTTGGTGTTGATATTTTGTACCCATAATGAATATAACAAGAATTACACTACCTTTTATCTTTTCTTTGAATGCATCTGACATTATTTGTTGTTAGGATAAAACCATACACATAAATAAAAATTACATGCAAATATAAACAATATGAGTGTTGGTGTAAATACGTATTCATTATTTACACTTAAGTTTACTTAGGTTAATGCATTATTTTATTATTTTGTATTATTTTATTATTTTAGTTTGTGAGACACTTAGGAGTTTGCACACCTTTTTTGAGTTATCATGTTGAAAACACAAGAGTACACAAATCTATTTTAGCACATGGTGTCTAAAACACTATTTTGAGTGTCACACCTTTGTAGGCTTATCCTCTGATCACCACACTTACTTCTGTGCTTAATGAAGGATAACCCATATCTGGTGGACATGTGCCTAGTTGTATGACTTATCATGTAGCTGATTACGAGGCATTCTAGATGTATCTAAGAGGCCTTTATATATGGGCACTCCTAGTGTACTCTTAGTATGGCATATTGAATATATCATCATTTTGATCATACTCTCTTGGTCTACAATTGTGCTTTTGTTTGAGTTCTTAGTTCCTAGGTGAATTTTTCCCTTAGGCAGATTCTTACATGGTATCAAAGCTTGGAGATTTTCTCATCACATAGCTATTTGAGACCATGATTGCTTCATCACCTTAGCCCAAATCCAAAGTACTGCAAAAATTGAGAGCATCTAGAGCTAGATCTGACCTCACCATTGTGACTAAAACACTGATTCGGTAAAAATCAATTATAAACTTGGCTACCTTGACCCAAAGTTGATCGTGAGGAAATTTTCTTTTGCAAATCGGACCCTGGAGGCCCCAATTTTCAATTTGGGTATGATCTTTTTTTGTAGATTTAATTAATCTATTTGGATTTGCCTATTTTGTTCTTTGTATTTTTTTCATATTTTTGTGCAAATTTTTGAAATTTTTTAGCCCTACGGGTTGGTAGCAGAGAATTTTTTTAGCAGAACCGGGCAGTGACACCTCGGCTCTACTATTTTGAGGGATTTATTAATTTTTTGCAAGGGTATATTTTTATTCTATAGTGGTAGTACAAGCATTTCCAATTAGATTGTACAAAATCTAGACCCTCTACATACCAATAGATAGCCAAGCTCATAACCGAGCTTCACCTTTGTTTGCGTAACTAGTGGGAGTCTACGTTTATAAAAAGTGTACAAACACATTGTGGCACCAATGTGGGATTTTAAACCCACTTCCTTGGTGGCTGTTTAATCACACTTCCTAGCTCATGTGTAGATTCTTGGTGATCAGCAGTGACCTGTACCCTTTGTGACACGTGTATTCACAATTTCGATGACTATAGTGTTCTTCGGTAGTGTCCTTTGTGACTGTTCACATTTTTGGCCATCAACATTAGTCCTTCTAGACCCTCTTAGGTTTTTAGCACTTGTGGAAAGGTTTGTAAAAAATTAGCAACAACGTTCCACTTCTTTGGTGTTCAGACCTTTTTCGGTACCGTAGTTTGATCACTGTTTGCAGTCTGTGATAGAATCAACAAAAAATTGGTGTTCCTATTATTACCTCCAGCATTTGTGCCACATCTACTACAACAAAGGACATGTCTACACATATGTGGACTATACCTCCTCTACCACGTGGACACGTCTTAGTCACAAACAAACACATCAGCAACATGCAAGTTCTTCTCTGCTTGCCATGTGTACACCCTGATATGTAGGTCTGGCATTGCCACATCAGCCACATGGACATCTGGAATTATTTTTGACATGTCATTAGATTTTTTATAGTACAAACACATATAGTTAGTGCCCAATCACCTGACACATCAGCAGGGGGCTCTTTTTTCACTAACATCAACTTTTCCCTGGTTTAAATTTGATGTCCATTTGACCATCATACCCAGTCATTTTACAACTATAGTGATGGCCATTTGACCATCAATTTTAGACTCATAGTGTTTTCTCTAGACCCGTCTTTAGATTGCTTTTCAGTTAGGCAACATGACTTTGCGAGCCCATAACTTGGACATCCAAACTCTGATTTAGGTGCAACTTTTTTTGAAATTGGGTAAAATTTCCTAAATTTTCTAGTGGTGGTGTTGTTTTCTAGTTTTGGTGCATAGATTTTTCAAAAATTGCATTTTTTGGTGACTATACCTGCATAATCCTGCATTTTGCAACTTCAAAAGCTTCGTACAAGCACATTTGGTCACTTTTTTAAGCTTTTTTTTTTGAAAATGCATATTCTTTTTTTTGTCTAATTTCTAGATCTAAAGTCAAATTCTAGGGTTTTGTGGACCAAAATCTCACTTTCAAAATAAGGCCTTTTTTGGCATTGTAAAGCTTTGATTCTTTTTCAAAATTATTGTAAATCTAAGCTATAGTGCGTAGTGACATATTTCACCCTCATAAGGCAGTTGTAAAAGAAAAATTAGAAAGTCCACTTTGTTCATTTTGACAAGTGGCCCATTGTACATGCACTACTTATAAAGTGCCAAAATGATCTTTTTTGGGGGGGTCTTTTGATTGAGTGAAAGGGGTAGGGGGAGGGGGGGGGGGTTGTGTACTATGTTTCTTATGTCTCTCTTATGTGCTTTTTTCATTTCTGCATCATGGGTTTTAAATGTCCTCCTCTAACTTCACACAACTATTGTATATGGAAAGATATTGCATGGAGTAGATTAATGGAAAAAGGATATAGTATTTATGTTGATGGTAAAATTCCTAAACCTACTGATGCTAAAGAACTCATTGATTGCAAAATTCAAGACCAACAGGCTTTAGGAGTTATTAGGAGTTGTGTACATGGGGATCTTCTCTTTCACATTAAAAATTGTTCAGACTCTAAAGAAGCTTGGGATAAACTTGAACAGTTGTATGGTAAGGTGGATGAAGAAAAGGGATTTTAGATTGAGGATGATTTGCTTCTCTTGGATCCAAAGAATTTTTTCACAATTTAGGATTATATCATCAAAGCCAATGAGTATAGGGCACTTCTTAAAGATTGTGGAAATCCTATGCAGGATGACAGGTTGATTCATCACATCCTGAAGAGGCTACCTTCTGAGTATGCTTCCTTTGTTTTGAGTTTTAATACTCATAGGTTGACCATGGGATTTGCTTACCAGAAGCCTTCATTTGATGCATTTGCAAAAATGTTGATTGTTGAACAATCTCACTTGATGGATTTAGGACTTCTCAAGACATCAACGACCAAAGCCTTGGTGGCTAGTGATGAGCACAAATCAAGTCAAGGAGGTAAAAGAAACAATAAGAAGAAGCAGTGGAAGTAGAAAACACAATTTGAGACACAAAAATCCTCCTCACAACAAGGTGGTTCTTCTTCAAACAAGAAGGGAGGTAATGAAAAGAAGGACAAACTCTTTTGTACATACTGCAAAAAGTCAAATCATGATGAGCATCATTGCAAGACGAAAAGAATTGATGAGTTAGAAAACCTACTTAAGAAGAACAAGATTCAAGTGCCAGGTACTTCCAAGGATTCTACTCCAACCTCTTCAAAGGGTAAAGGGCAAGCACTTATGGCAAACACAAGTTCTTCTTCCAAATGGATACTTGACTCAGGTGCTTCCTATCATATGGGTTCTTCAAAGGAAGACTTTTCTTCATTGAAGTAGTTAAAGGTACCACACATCTTTGTGGGAGATGATACTAAAATGGAAGTTGAAGGGAAAGGACATGTGGAAATGGAAAATGGGGAATTCAAAGATGTCCTCTACATTCCAAACCTTAGCTCCAATCTCCTATTAGTTTACCAAATCACTCACCTTGGAGATGGTCATAAAGTTGAGTTCCTTCTAGATTCAGTGATGGTACAAAGTCTCAAAAATGATTTATTGGTTTCAATTGGGAAAGTCAATGATGAAAAGAGGCTTTATTCCTTCTCCCATTTTGTGCCTAAGTCTTATTCTCAAGCCTTGTTGACTCACTCTACTTCACAAATCAACTTATGGCATGAGCAGTTTGGTCACCTTGACTTCCGCTCTCTTCATCGACTTTGCTCAAAATAGATGGTCAAAGGTCTACCTAATATCAAATTTTCTAAGGGAGAATGTTCATCATGTTTAGTAGATATGAATCTCAAGGAGAAGTATGATAAAGGGAAGCTTTCTAGAGCTCCAGTTATTCTTTAGCTAGTTCACATGGTTTTAACATGACCTTTTGTAGTGACTTCAGTCAGCCAAGGCCACTACATCTTGACATTTGTTGATGACTTTTCAAGATTCACTTGTGTCTTCTTCCTTTATCATAAGAGTGAAGTGGTTCATAAGCTTTGAGACTTTAAGACTCATGTTGAACACAAGTCAAGGAAAGCCATCAAGCTACTAAGGGTGGACATGAGAACATATATGTTGACAAAAGACTTAAGAACTTTTGCAAAATTGAGGGGATTGATCTTCAGAACCAACCAGTATTTAGTCTGCACAAGATAAATGTTGTAGCTATGAGGATTAGGACTCTCAAGACCATGGGAAGTTACATGATTAAAGCCAAGTCTCTCAATCCTACATTAGAAGTTGAAGCCATTAGTAGTGCTACTCACATACTTAATAGGTCTCCTCATAATGCATTAGATGGGAAGACTCCTTTTGAGGTATGGTGTGGTAGAAAACTAGTTGTGGTTCACCTTAGAGTCTTCAATTGTCCAACATGGGCAAACCTATCTTCTAGGAGTTGCAAGGCACCAACACCTAGGCCTTGTACCTTCATCGGTTATGAAGACAAAGCAAAGGCTTACAAACTTATGGATCCAAAGACTCATGAGATTTTTGTGGACAAGGATGTTCACTTTGAGGAAAGTTCACCCAAATTATCCTCTAATCCTCTCCACACATCATACACAGTGGAAACTGATAGTGACACTAGCAAAAGTTCTTCAACAGGTTCAGACATGTGGGGTTCTATCGATAGTTGTAGTGAAAGGTCACATCATTAGTCTAGTCCACATGCTTACATTGGCACAGTGAAAGGTCCAACACAACATGGTACATCTTGTCTTCTAGCTCCAGCTTTAGTTGACTTGGGAGACAAACTTGAGGACTTACATCTTCTAATTAATAATGATGATCCTTCTATAGTTGTTGCGAGGGCTCACTCTGACCCTCATGTCCATTCTCTACATGATCAATCTTTACAGGTTGGCATGATTGTGGATCCTTATGAAAAATAATTGGAGGAGGTCTCTTTGTCAGTTGAGGAGGTAGATGGTTCATTGGAATAGGTTCAATAGAAATCCTTGCCAGATTTGGGTTCATTCTTTTTAGCATAGTTGGAAGGGGTGAGCATCAACATTAGCACATGGATACTTGAGCAGGTTTTCAGGCCAGCACACATCTTCAGGATTGTACCTTTGCCTTTTTTTCTTCCTACAGGGAGGAACACCATTCAACATTCTTGGACCAGCTTCTTCATCAGAGTGGATTTCACTTGTTTGCATTCTTCTTTTGGGGGGGGGGAGGGGGAGCCTATTCTGTCTCTCTTCCTCTCATCATTCTCTTACGTATATATTGGATGTATGTCATAACAGGGGGGTCTTGATTACTTCATCCATCCATGCATCCCTTTTCATCTCTCTTTTTGGGGGAGAGTTTTTCCCACGAGGTTTTTCCTCTTTCCCAGCTTTCTGAGAGATTTCCATCTTCATTATGTACATGGGTACCTAACATGGCCTAGTATCTAGGACCCATTTTGCACTTCATCCTAGTTTTGTAAGCTTAAGGGCAAACCCCGCTAAGTTGCACTTAAGGGGGGGTATTGGTATAAATACATATTCACTATTTACACTTACTTAAATTTACTTAAGTTAATGCATTATTTTATTATTTTAGTTTGTGAGACACTTAGGAGTTTGTGCACTTTTTTTGAGTTGTCATGTCGACAACACAAGAGTATAAAACTCTATTTTAGCACATGGTGTCTACAAAACTGTTTTGCATGTCACACCTTTGTAGGCTTATCTTCTCATCACTGCACTTACTTATGTGCTTAATGTAGGATAACCCATATCTGGTGGACATGTGCCTAGTTGTATGAATGATCATGTAGTTGATTACAAGACATTCTAGATGTACCTTAGAGGCCTTTATATACAAGCACTCCTAGTGTACTCTTAGTATCGCATATTGAATATATCATCATTCTGATCATACTCTCTCTCTTGGTCTACAATTGTGCTTGTGTTTGAGTTCTTAGTTCCTAGATGAATTTTTTCCTTAAGAAAATTCTTACAATGAAAAAATATTGAATCACACACAAGAGAACACAAGACACCAAGATTTAACATGGTTCATCCAGTCCTTGGGCTATGTCCACAAAACAACAAGCCTAATATTATTATGATCAAGTGATTACAACTTGATTGTAATCTGTAATCCATTACATCTCAATACCATTGCAAGAAGTAATCTTTGCATTGCTCACAATGAAACAATCCCTAACCCTAAGCCCTTTTATACAAATATATTTGCTACTTTAGGGTTAAAATTAGTTACAACATGTCAGCCATAAAATGCCAATATAGTAGCCCCAAAATTTTTAGGAATTACGGAGTATGTATAGTACTTCCTTGATCAATCACCACAAACTAACAATCTCCCACTTGGGGATTGATCAGACTCCACACTAAACAACAATCTCCCACTTGGAGACTGATCTTGGAGCTGTGCTACTACTCTATGAGGCTCCCATTGGATCAAACCACCCTGGTCCCTATTGTTCTTTTTATTCTATTTAGTCTAGTAGACCAACTGAAGTTGACAAGGAGTTCAACTTCTCCCTTGTGACTACCTTTGTAAACATATCTACTAGATTGTCATCTGTATGTATCTTGTCCAACTTTAACTGTCTATCATCCAAAACTAACTGAATGAAATGGTACCTCAACTATATGTGTTTTGTCTTTGAATGTAGAGCATAATTCTTTGCAAGATGAATGGTACTATGGCTATTTGTAAACAAATAATTATCCTTCTAAGGGTGTCCCAATTATTCCAAGAATTGAAGCCATATCATCTCCCTAGTTGCCTCTATAGCAACAACATACTCTACCTCTATAGTGGATAAAGCGTTCAACTTCTATAATCTAGAAACCAATTTCATAGCTGCCCAACCAATAGTAAATACATAACCTATAGTAATCTACCTAATATCAATATCCCCTACCAAATCTGAGTCAACATATCTTTATAAATTAGTAGTAGAGCCCCCAAAATGTAGACACTTACTGGATGTGCCTCTCAAATATCTGAGAATCCATTTGACTACATTTCAATGCTCAATTCTTGGATGACTCATATACCTACTAATGAATCTTATTGCATGGGCAATATCTGGCCTTGTACATACCATAGCATACATCAAGCTTCCTTTAGCTAAAGCATAAGGTACCATGGACATCTTATCCTCCTGTTGGTGTGTCTTGGGACACATCTCCTTAGCCAACTTCAAATGATTAGGTAAAGGTGTGTAGACAACTTTAGCATTCTCCATAGAGAAACTGTTGCCATTTTTTGTCTCCCGCCAAAAATTCAAATTTGTATGCCCAGCCTGTCCAATGGCCACTCCCAGCTTTATATTATTTTAATGCCTAGGAGATATCAAAAAAATTGAATTAAAAAACCTTATGTTATTTCCTTATTTCCTAAATTTCCTTCCGCTAGCCTGCAACCTTGTGCATCGTCAGATCTTAGAGGATCAATGGTCAATGCATCCCCGCATTTTCAAGATGCAAGACGTTTAAAAAATGCGAGAATGCCTGCACTATAAAGGAAAATTTTTATAAATTTTGTGAAGTCAATCCTTCTCTGACTTTTCTCTACTATTGCTCTGCAACTTCAGTGTAAAATTCCGCTATGCCTCTAAACTGTATGATTTCTGCCTCATCTCCTTTAGCCATTGGTATGAAAGTGCAAGAATTCTTTGCCTCTTACTAGTGTTTTGTAGAGATCATTGATTTGCATGACTGTATCTCCTTGGCCTGTGAATGATAATATAAGTGAATCTCTCTTTCCTTGTGTCATTCATCTTGGTTTTTTGATTTGCATGTGGTTATTTGATTAAAGAAAGTCTGAATGTGTATATCCTTAGTTTCATTTTGGTTCAATAGTGCATACATGGGTAGAGAATGGTTTGAACACTCTATTTTGGTGCATCAGCTCCTTTAGATTAGATTAGGTAGATTTTCTTTCATGCTCTCTTTCTCCCTTTTCCTCTCCAAGAGTAGTTAGGTGCATCATGATACTAAGAGGAAGTCAGCCTTCTCTGGAGACTCAACCTCACAGTTCAAGTCCCATAGCTTGGAGGTTGTTTCAATGTTTCACTAGGTTGTCCTCATGCATAGGCTTTGGACAAGGGTGCAAACCTAAGTGACAACAATTTTTGGCATGCCTGGTGGGACTAACTTTCAAAAAATTCCAAGCCTATCGAGATCAATATCAATACCGAGGAGATAGTACTGGCTTCGATGTTTAAGCCTTCAAGAGGTTCATTTTTCAAAGTACTTGGCGACTTTGAGCTTCAATTCATATCTAGTTCTAGACCAAAGTTGCAGTGATTCATGCTGAGAGCTGAAACAAGGGCATCTTCTAGAGGTAAGTTTTAGTATCAAGAGCTTTCATTTTCAAACCCTAGAAGAAGGAAGACTAGAATATCTTTATCACTAGTTAGGATTACAATAGTAACAAATACACCTACGAGATCTATCTCGACTCCTCTTGCTATTAGATCTTAGCCTAGATTGCCATCAATACATATCAATAGATCACTTGTCTATATGGCATTACCTAGAGCTCATACTTTTGCCACCTTTAATGGTGGGAGCCCTCTCTTATTAGCCCAAAGACATGATATACCAATAGCTGCCCTCAAAAGTCTACCAGAGTTTATTGGAGAAACTTCTATCTTCCCCTCATAACACATTCAAGAGATTGCAACTATCCATGGTATTACAGAGGATGATGTTGTAGTTAGGCTCCTAGCCTCATCTTTGAAAGGAAAAGCACTACAATGGTATAGAGGTTTAGCTCATGGTTCTATAATAGATTGGGATTGATTAGGAGCAGGATTGTACAAACATTTTGAGGATAAAAGTGACTATTTGTCACTTTTTGAGCAGTTGACTACTATAAAAAGAGCCCCCCATGAATGTATGACTGATTTTAATTATAGATTTTAAAAGACATGGGATAGAATACCTACTTTAGTGAATCCTACCCCTGGTAATGCCTTCTTGCATTATCTTAGAGCTTTTAACAGTGATATTGCCACTACGATCCAAACTATGGGAGGAGATACCTTGCCTAATGCTTATGACATAGCAATAAAATCAGAGAACATCCTAATACAAGGAGGTAAGTTAGCTCCAAGGCCTCCTATGCCTTTCTTCCCTGATGTTCCAATTCATCAACTAGCAATGGCTCCCCTTCCCACAACTTCTACGTCACAATCCCTTGTTCCAGTCCCTCAAGCTTCCACATCTTCAAATGGAATAGATGAAATCAAAGAGATGATGCAATCTCTGATGTAGAACATGGACAAAAGAGAGAAGAACCTTGATAAAAGATTGCAAGATCAAGGGAAGAAGTTAGAAGATCAAGGAAAGAGACTAGAGGATAATTTCTCTATGATGCAAAAGATGAGCAACAAGGTGGTGACTTTAGAAAGATAGAAAGATCAAGGTAGTAAGCCTCATCAATTATAATATCAAGCTCCCAATAATGGTAGGCCTCCAAATCCTAATCATTGGAACAATTCTTTTGATCAGAGTAGGCAGGGTGGCCATGCTTCAACCTCAAATGTAAACCAAAGTAGGGCCATAGTCCCTCAAAACAATATGGCTCAAGATCAAGATTGTTGTCCCTCCTGTAACTACTCCTATGCCTATTGCATGTATCAGAAGGCTAAATATTTTATGGCCTTGACAATCCAAGAACCTATAGCAAAATAATCATACAAGGAGGACCAATTTAAGGATGCCTCATATGTGCAAGGATAGGGTGATTTCTCTTTTATGAATCATCAGATGGAGGAGCATTGTAATGTAAACCAGGATTCCATTGCTCATAACACCAAGAGCAAGAGAAGAGCTATGGAAGATGCTATCCCTCCTCCTCCCAATCAGGCCTCAACTTCAAATGTAATATCTCATGAGCAAGAAGCAAATAATCAATCAAGTACCTTTCAGTAGCAAAGGCAAAACCATGGCAGAAAAGATACAAGTGATCCTTAGGTTATTCCATCTCAACCTCATACAATTGCAACTCCCAAAGCTTCTACCAAAACACCTGCTATTCCATTCAGTGTGGTAGAGAAAATGAAGAAAAAAAATGTGAATATCTCCACGTGGGATGTTGTTACTACTATACCCATGCAAAAGAGGTTGCTACACCAAGAATTGGAAAGAATTGAACCAAAGGATTAGAAACCTAGAATTGAAAGTGCCTCAAGCCTAGTACAATCATCAAGGGAAGTAGAAACAAGAAAAAAGGTTAGACCTCCTCCATTCTATGTTTCTCTAATTATAGGGGGAAAGCTAGTCCATAATTGCATGATTGATTCAAGGGCTAGCAGTTTAGTGATGCCTAGGAGTGTTGTTGATGCTTTGAGAATGAAATATGAGCCCATTATTAGGGATGTATTATAGTTGGATGGTAGTACTATCAAGACTGTAGGGATCCTTAGGAATGTGGAGATGGCCTTACATGCATGCCCTGGTTGTACTGTAACTCAAGATATCTTTGTTGCTAAGGTCAAACCATATTTTGCCATCTATCTATCAAGAGACTTTACTACCCAAATAGGTGATTTTATATCTTATAATTGGTCATATATGTCCTTCAAGATGAGATATGAAGCCAATGCTTCAATTAGAGTAGAGCCTGAAGCCCTCCATCATACTGAATCTTACACCCCCAATTCCATCAACATGAATTGCCCCTATTCTAGAGATGGATGAGAATGACATAGTGAATGAGCCCTCCACTTCCCTTGCAAAGATACCTAATTTTTTCTTGGATGAATGGGCTGATGCATATAAATTTGACCCTATGTTAGAAACCCTTGAGATAGGTCTCAGTACATATTGTATATTGGAAAGAGATGCTCTAGTTCCCAATCTTGTGGAGATTGGAGAAGATGTGAGTGGGATATGGAGTATGTACTTTGATGGATCAAGGAATAAGATTGGATTAGGGGCAGGTGTGATGTTGATTTCTCCTACACAAGTAAGGTACTACTTCTCCTTTAGGCTCCAATTTAGTTGTACTAATAATGTAGCCGAGTATGAATCCTTGATCCATGATCTCCTACTTGCTCAAAAAAGAGGAATTCAAGCCTTAAGGGTGTATGGGGAAAGTGAGTTGGTGGTTAATCAAGTGAGAAATTAGAATATCACCAAAAATGGTTTGCTCAAGTCTTATAAATATAGGGTGTGGGATTTGCTTGAAGGTTTCAATGCATTTAATATTCAACACATCCCTAGAAAAGAAAATAGACATGCTGATAGACTTGCAGCAATAGGTGCATCTTATGATATACCAGAGAATCTTGAGGAGGAGAAGAAGCAAAAAATTAGAGTGGTAGTAAGGCCTACTATCCCTGATAACCACATCCATTGGAAAGTGTTTGAGTCTGATGAGAAAATTGTGAGCTTCTTGCAGAATGAGGCAAAATTTTTAGAGAGGAATCACTCAAGATTGCAGGATCAGTATGGTGATCAGATCATTCACCTCAATTCTAACAAGTTTCCTAAGGGTCTCATTACCTTAGAAAGTGTTTTTAATCTTGAAGATCAAGCAAGAGGCAAGGCCATGAACCTAGCTGCTGATGAAGATGATCATATTCTAGTCATGGTTGCTGATGGAAAGTCCTTAAACATGGGTAAGGTATGTTATGAAATGGAGCAAGAGAACTTTATTCATCTATGTCAAGAATTTAATGATGTATTTTCCTGGACTTATGATGATTTAAAGGGTTTTGACCCAAGGTTATTTTAGCATACTATAGATCTAGTTGATAATGTAAAACCAGTAAGACAAAAGCAGAGGCTAGTGAATCCCAAGATTGAAACCTTAATGAAAAAAGAGCTATCTAAATTGATTCAGGCCAATATAATTTTTCCTATTAAACACTCATCATGGGTAGCAAACCTTGTCCCTGTTAGGAAGAAGAATGGAGAAATTAGATTGTGTGTGGACTTTAGGGACCTTAACCAAGCTTCCCTTAAATATCATCATCCTCTCCCTTCTATGGAATATATTTTGTCCAAAGTCAGTGGTTCAAAGAGATTTTCATTTCTTGATGGATTCTTTGGTTACAATCAAGTATTGGTTAAAGAGTCTGATAGGTACAAGAATGCATTTACCACTAAATGGGGTACCTATGCTTATTTCAAGATGCCATTTGAGCTAACCAATGCAGGTGCTACCTTTCAAAAGGCAATGGAGATGGCTTTCAAAAAATTGATTGACAAGTTTGTCTTAGTTTACCTTGATGATATTACAGTGTATTCAAAGGATGTAGAAGATCATTTTGATCATCTAAGATAGGTATTCCTTAGATGCAGAGAGTTTGGGGTTTCCCTTAATCCAAGAAAGTGTGTCTTTGCTACTAACCAAGGAAAATTATTAGGAGATATTGTATCTAAGGATGGCTTAACCATTGATTCAGAGAGAACAAAAGCAATACTTTCCCTCCCTCTTCCTAAACACAAGAAAGGGCTACAAATTTTCTTAGGTAGGATAAATTTTGTGACAAGATTTATCCCTAATCTTGCTACCATGGTGAAACCTCTTACAACTATGCTCAAGAAAGGTATGGTATTTATATGGACCAAGGAAGAGAAAGAAAGTTTTGAAGAGATCAAGATAGCCATAGCCTCAGCCCCTACTCTCATGAATCCAAATTTTGAGAAGGATTTCATCCTTTATATCTTAGGTGGTGAGTCAAGTATCTCTGCTATATTGACTCAAACAAATAACAAGAATGAAGAGCAACCCATAGCTTTCTTTAGTGAAGGGCTTAAAGAATATGAAGATAAATAAAGCTATGTAGAGAAGCAATCCCTTGCAATCATTAGAGCTTTGAAGAAATTCAGACACCTCCTATCCCATAACAAGATTCATTTTTTAGTACCCCATGCCAGTGTGAAGGAATTTCTTTTAAGCAAAGATATTAGTGAGAAAAGAGCTGGCTGGATTACTAAAGTGATGGAATCTGATATTGACATTCAGATTACCAAGCTGGTAAGAGGGAAGAGATTTTGTAAACATATACTATCATCTCAAGAGCCTGATGAGGAAGTTGCCATGGTATTAATAGAGTAGCAAGAAGCAAGAAATGATGGCCCAAGGAATTGGATGGATGATATGAAGAAATTCTTGCTAGGAAATGGATACCCTCAGGGATTAGATAGAACTAAAAGGAGACAATATAGATTGTAGTCAATTCCTTATGTCATAGTTGATGGTATCCTATTCAAAAAAGATTTTGATGGAGCCCTACTAAGATGCATTGACAAAGACCAAGCTGAAAGGGTAATTAAAGAGCTTCATGATGGTCCTGATGGTAGACACTTCTCAGCCAGAACAACTGCAATGAAGATCATGGGGGCTGGTTATTACTGGCAATCCTTGTTCCATGACTGTCATAGGTATGTGAGGAAGTGTAAAAAATGTGCCTTCTTCTCTGGAAAACAAAGACTTGCAGCTCTTTCCCTTCAACCTATTCAGGTGGATCAACCTTTTTCTCAGTGGGGATCGATCCTTCTTCTAGTTCTGGTAACAGGTGGATTTTAGCTACTACAGATTACTTCACCAGATGGACAGAGGCAGTTGCATTGAAGGAGATAATGAAAAGTCTTTTGTTGGAGCTTAGATTTGTGCTTGGTCAGTGGATCATAATATCTATTTGAGCACATCCTCAAATTACTATCCTCAAGGTAATGGCTTGGCTGAATCATCCAATAAGAACCTGATCAAAATCATGAAAAGGACAATAGAGGATAACTAGAGGTGTTGGCATAAGAAACTAAAGACAGCTCTGTGGGCTAATAGGATAACACCTAAGAGGTCAATAGGAAATTCACCATTTGTGTTAGTTTATGGTAGAGAAGCAAGGCTTCCAATTTCATTGGAATTCCCATCCCTAGAGCTAGATCATCAACTAGAGTTGATTGAAGATGATGCCATGACAGTGAGAATGGCAGAGTTGATGGAGCTAGAAGAGAAGAGAAATAAAGCTATGCAGACCCTAAAGATACACTAGCAGCAAGTAAAAAAGAGTTTTGACAGGAAAGCTAGGGTTAGAACTCTTAGAGAGGGAAATTTGGTTCTGAAATGGGATGCAGATAGGGAAAAACGAGGAAGACACTCAAAGTTTGATGCATTGTGGAGTGGCCCCTATCTAATTATCAGTTGCAAGCAGGCCAATGCTTTCCAATTAATCAAGCTTGATGGTGAGATTTAGCTTATCCCAGTTAATGGGATTTATCTTAAGCCATGTTTTTGACAGGGTTTGAGATTCCATGTACATATTAGAGTAGTTTCCTTTCTTTTTGTTTCCTATTTTCCAAGAAGTGCACGAGCATATTTGTCTCTATGAGATAGCCAGTTTTCTCAAAGTTTTGAAGGTTGTAGATGAAGGTTTTTGTTTTCTAGTTCTAGTTGCAGAGATAGGGTTTCAAGGTTTTCTTCTTAGAGGTAGGGTTAGGGTTTCACAATGCTCATGATCCACATCTTTTTGACTCTATAGCCCAATGGATGCTTAAGGCCACTGGTCTTATGTGTAGCAGGCTCGTATCCCCTTTTTTGTCTCCCACCAAAAATTCAAATTTGTATGCCCAGCCTATCCAACGGCCACTCCCAGCTTTATATTATTTTAATGCCTAGGAGA
Source organism: Cupressus sempervirens (assembly GCA_028749045.1). Classification (NCBI taxonomy): domain Eukaryota; kingdom Viridiplantae; phylum Streptophyta; class Pinopsida; order Cupressales; family Cupressaceae; genus Cupressus; species Cupressus sempervirens. Next base: position 425,623,588 of record CM053792.1, read on the forward strand.
TATTGAAAAAATTGAATGAACAAACCTTATGTTATTTCCTTATTTCCTAAATTTCCTTCTGCTAGCCTACAACCTTGTGCATCATCAGATCTCAAAGGATCAATGGTTGACGCATCCCCACATTTTCAAGATGTGAGAATTTTAAAAAATGTGAGAATGCCCCTTTCTAATTCATGGATAGCATGACATCATGTGGGGTCTTTTCCAGGTTTCAACGACAAGTTATGGCACCTGAGGGTGCTATGGCACTATTGGTAAATTGGTTCTTCTCACCATTAGCGACATAGCGCTCGATCGGTAAAATAATAGACGGTGGGTCCCCCCTTGTTTCCTTGTGTTTCTTTAGCACCAAATTTTGATAAATCCTTGAAGGGCGTTATGGCACTATCAGAAAATCCATGCCCCTCACCATTAGTGACATAGCGCCCAGTCAAAAAATGATACGACAACAACATCAGGTGATTGTGGGTCCTACTTCCCTTGGCGAGCCGCAAATGCATATTTTTTAGATAGGTGGGCACGTGGCCCATCCTTATTGGTTGGTATACTGATAGGTCAGAACCATCTTGATCGCCACCATATTTAAGGAACAACAACGATGGGCATTATGTCATTATGGGAAGTTGCATGATATTGTTAGTCTCAAAATGGTTTTTGACACTTGAGTGCCAACACACTTAATCGATTTCTACATTGGAGCCGAGTACACCATGTATACCGAGCCACAACATGAGCCAAGTTAGGGAAGCCTTCAGATGCTGAGTGATCTTCAAGTGTCGAGCAGCCTTTAGGTGCTGATTGAAGATCAGGTGCCGAGCATGATACAAGTGTCGAGTGACATTTGAGTGCCAAGTCATAGACGATGCCGAGCAATATAGAAATACAACAAGTGCCAAGTAAGCTAGTTTGATATAAGTGCCGAGCATCAGAGATCAGTAAGTGCCAAGCAACATTGAATGCAATATGAGTTTGTAACATTACATAAAGTCATGATGGAAGATGACAAAAGAAATCTTGCAAACAGACTTGAAGAAAAATCTACTGAATTGACAAGGATCTCAAACATGCAGATTGATACACTTGCCCAAATGATGAATCTTCATCATGAACTCAATATGAAAGATATTGAGATCTCTACTTTGAAGATGCAGAATGAACAATTGCAGAATGAATTGAATAGAGAAAAGGAGATAGCAGAGAATCTCAACAAATCAAGTGAAGCCATCGAGTACTTTGAACAATTGATGAAATTTCCAAGATTAGCCCATGATACATCAGGACTTGGATACAACAACACTGAAATTGGAGAATCATCAAAGAGCATTGAACAAAGAAGTGAAAAAGTAAGAATTCTAAACCTACTTGTCATTACTGTAATAAAAAGGGGCATACTGCTAATGTTTGCAAGAGTAGAAGAATCAATTAGACAAACACACCCAAAAACAAAAGTTACTATCACAAGTGCAACATGCAAGGACATATGACACAAGATTGCAAATCCAGAGTTGCAAGGACACAAAGATTTGATGGACATTGTCATAATTGTAAGAAGTTTGGACACAGAGCATTTGAATGCAGATCAAAGCTTATGTGGACATCAAATCAAAAAACAAAAACAAAAGGAAATGAAAGTCAGTATCATTGGGATTACAACACCAGGTATAGCTATAGTGATTTTCAAGAATATGGACATATACCCTAGAATTTCATAAGAACACATTTTAGAGGGAACTATAGCAGGTGACTAAGCCAAACCACACATTTTAGTTGCCTGAAAATTGGTCACATTAGCAAAAATAGTCCTAAAAGGTCAAAAGCACCAAAAATTGAATCAAACAAGGGCAAAGAAAATATTGATGAGGAATAAATCAGAAAAAACATGAAGAAGAAATGGAAAAAAAAGAATGAATCAAGTACATCCAATGAAAGGGTCACTTCACCCACAAGGTCAAGTGATCATTTCTCATCCAATTAATCTCAAGATGAGTCTATGGGGTTGATACATACAAGGAAGTATCATACATCAGCCCTAAATCATGAAGAAGCAATGCAAAGTACAAATCTGCATGAAACAAGATGCCAAGACAAAATTTTAAATGATGATGTTGAGCTGTCTTTGGATGCCGAGTAAAATCCTAGTGGAAGCCGAGTTCCTAACAACGACCGAGTTGATGACTAATGCTGAGTTAAGAAACTCCTATGGAAGCCAAGTAAAATAGAAATGTAGTGTAAGCCAAGTAATGTTAAAAATTCTTCATAAGTTGAGTTTGTAGTTGAGCATTTAATGCGATGGAAATAGGGTATATTATCACGATTTCAATCATTTTTCCTCATTGTGATCAAGAAGAAAAGGAGATAAGGAGCATAGAGTGACTTCACAATAGAGAATCTAGTATTACAAGTAGATTGTAACCTCCTACAATGCATTTTCATCGATATTGAGGTATTTTCATTTGTGTCGAGCTACGTAGTTTCATATTTCTGTGTAAAAGAAACCCTAGTTTACATAAATGGCTTTGAGTTCCAAGAAAACCCTAGAAAAAGAATCGTTTGAAGTCCAGCTAGTGTCTAATGAAGTCAGGCAGCTCAATTTTTTCCCTATTCCTGAAGTGGCATACAAAAACAACCCATTCGGAGCCCTTTGTTGCATACCCCCAAATGTTGTTATGGTCCAGGATGTAAGAAGATGCTACAATTGCAAGATAGGAGCCCTAGGAGACATGGAAATTAGAGAAGCCTTTGCAAAGTTGTGTGTCAATGGAGTATTGAAAGAAGAATACAAAATTGTTGAAAGGAAGGGTTTGACACAAGTTTTGAGTTTTCCCACTATGTTTAAGACAGAGTGGATTAGACTTGTATTGAGTAGAATTAATGATGGTAGTCTATGGTAAGAAGATGTCCCTATCAAATTAACAAAAAGAATAATTCATAGGGTAACTGGATATCCTACCCTAGATCAGCACAAGACCTTGAGAAGTGAATCCAAGGAGGTCATTGAAAGGAATATAGGTGCTTAGTGGAACAAGAGAGGAATGACTATTCATACCATTCAAGACCCTCTAGTTGAGACCCTCTAGTTGAGTTTGTTGTTAGAATTATTGCCCACAAATTCTACCAATCTAGTAGACTCAATAGTGTGCCATGTATAGCAGTAGATGTAGGTTAAAAACTGGTGAAAAAGGATCATACTTATGATCTTGCTGAACTACAACTACAACAGATAAATGAAAACCTAACAGCCATAAGAAGGACAAAGGGTGCTCAATGTAAATTTGGAACAATTTTGCTTTGTATATTCTTTTATGTTCAAAATGAATTTCCTTCTTTTGGAAAAGTTACATGGAGGAGTAATAGGACTATCATATCCCAAATAAATGAGTTTATAGAATAAATGGGAGAAAATTGTGATACTCTGATGACAAACTATTTTGAAGATTTCAAGAAATCCATGAAGCAAAGGGTGAGAATACCAGTTTCCTTAATAGAAAAATATATTAATGATATATGTTTCTTAGTTGATATTGACTTCACCTACATTCAAGCTTCAATTCCAAGGGTAAGATGGCTAAGGCCATTTGGTTATGAAATCAATGTTGATGAAACATCTGTAGCAATAACTACATTGTTGATAGAAGAAACAGATAAGAGTACTCCACATTTTGGCACTTGTGATGTTGTAAGATCAAAAATAAATATGGAATTAAAAACTGCCTCCACATTGAAAAAGAAAGATAAATTGATGAAGAAAATTAAGAAGCAATTTGGTGAAGGGGTAGAGACTGAAGCTAAAGATGATGATGATGAAAATGATGATGAAGAGGATGAACAAGAGCAAGGCCCAATGGAACTAACTCAAGGCCTAGGTGAAGACAAGGAGGAAGGTGCTGAGGAAGAAGAAAACAAGGAAGCACCAACCCAGGCTGAGCCAAAGAAAAGAAAGGCAAAATATCAGCCTCCAGCTCAGCCCAAACAAAAGAAAGCTACCATGCCATCACCCTAAAAGCCAACAGCCAGAGCTGCAACAAGGGCCTCTAATAAAAAAGCTAAAGAGAAAGCAACAAAAAAGAAACCAATCAAGAAGACACAAGATGAGCCTAGGAAAAGAAGAAGATATGTAGCTCAACTTGATACTGATGAAGAAGATCAATCTGAAAAGGTAATTCATTCTTCTATTGATATATTATGTAAAAAGATTAGAAATGGAGATTTAAGAAATATAAATAAAGTTGATTTCAATAAGTTCACTAAAGAAGAACAGAACAGAATAGAGGAATCAATTTATGAAATGATGGTACAGTTCAAGTACACCCCTCTTGAACTAGATGGACAATTGCCAGATGAACTGTAAAAGTTTGTAGAAGATAGATGGCATTTTTGTTTAAAAATGGAAAAGGAGATGAGAGAAACAACCCTAGCAAGTATACTACCTGATTTGACTAAGGAGAAAATAGAAACAGTAGTCAAAAGACAGGATGCTAGGTTTACACCTAAATACAAGGTATTCTTCATTCTCAAAAACAAAATGAAAGAGATTGTACAAAGAACAACCAAATCATGGAAGAACTTGTACAAAAGGATTGAATATTTTCTTGAAGAAGAATACAAGGAAGAAGCTTCTACTCCACCAGAAGAAAGAAGAAAAAGGAAAGAAGAGAAGACATAAGTAGAGCAAGGTAGAGGAGAAAAGAAGGAAGAAGAAAAGAAACAATAAGAAGAGAAGAAGGAAGAATAAAAGAGAGAAACAGAGGAGGAGACACAAACTCAAGATGAAATAAGAATAGTTGAGGAAAAATAGCAACAAGATCAGAGTGTGCAAGACACATAATTTCCACCACCAAGCCCTCCGCATATACCCATCACACCTACAGAAACAATAACTGTATAAGATGTTCTTGACACTTCTGCTTAGAACATCAATCCATTAACTACAGAGGATCTCAAAAGAATCCTTGACCAATCTACGCAACAAGCAAGATTATGTGCAGATCCAGTATTTGTTAGTATGGATGAATTATAGAAACTAGTAAAAAATAGAATTAGAGATAAGGTGAATCCACAAGAACCACCTTCCAAAATCTTTACAGCTACTAGTGGTCAACTTCAAATGCCAACAGTTGTTTCAACATGCATAGTTGACACCACAGTTTAGAAGCCAAGTACAATAGCAGAAAAAGAAATAGAACAGATAGGAAAGACTATTGCATCTGATCCTACAACACAAACTCAAGGTGCACTTCCTACAATTACAATAACTGATCAAGGTAGATAGCAAGAGGAGAAAATAGAAGAAACCCCTAAAGAGCAGAAGGCAATACAAACATTGATAAATTTTCCTACCTCAAGGACTCCTTCACAAAAGCCTTTACAAATATCAGCACCAGGATCAAGCTCTACAAATATTGCAAGGGTACTTCACTATGGAGACCTTGAACTAGATGAAGAGATAGTCATACCAAGTTATGACTCAAAAACAATTAACAATGATCAAATCAATCAGGCAAGAGATACTCAGAAAGGAGTATCAACAAAAGTAAACATGCATGAAATTAAAGATATATTTATGGAAGCTTTCAGTATTTAGTCACTAGATGAGTCAAAGCATATCATGGAACAATTATTAGATATTGTTGAACAGGTGACAAATGCAGACCTAAAGACAAATGCAAAACTCATGGAATGGTCTGAAAGAAAATTTCAAGGAAAGCTTAATGAGAAAATATCCAGTGAAATAGCACTTTCTCAGATTGAATTCACAAAGGTCATAAACAAAGTCAAAAAGGTACTTGAGAATATATTCTCATTATACAAAAAGTTGTGTGACTTTTCATATTTCACACAAGAGACCAACCAAAAGATAATGAGCCTGGAGATAAATTTGAATATTTCTAGCATGCAACTACCTAAAGATCTAGCTCAAAGTGCAAAGCATTTTACTCAGATGCTTCACACTCAAAAAGAAATAGCTATTCTAATAGTAGAAGAGGCCACTATCAAGGCCAAAGTATTACAACTCCAATCTTCTATTACCCCACATTTGGAAATCCTCCATAAAGAACAAGTCTATGCTGAAGCTGTTCTCAAGAAAGTCCCTAATCTTTCTACTTTAGAAGGACTTATTTACCTTGCTGCAGAGACTGCCCTCTAGCATAAATCATTGGAAATTGCTTTGCATAATTGGGATGTAGCTCTTAAGATGATTATGGAGGTAAACATCACATTTTTGGTGAAATATGGTCTTAACCCTTAAAAACCCTCTGCCATAAGTGTCAAAAAGGGGGAGACAAGATAAAAAGGCAGAGCATGATATACAACATCAAAAATTTTGGTTACCAAGATAACACTAATAATGGCACAATCAACTCAGGGGGAGTTACAATACTTTGGAGGTACATATATATATTGTACATTACAAATTTTGATTAAGGTTTTGATTAGTACATGTACTCATAAGGTTAGTTAAGTGTTTTTGTCACTCATGTCAAAGGGGGAGATTGTTAGTTTCAAAATGGTTTTTGACACTTGAGTGCCAACACACTTAATCACTTTCTACATTGGAGCCGAGTACACCATGTATGCCAAGCCACAACATGAGCCGAGTTAGGGAAGCCTTCAAATGCTGAGTGATCTTCAGGTGCCGAGTAGCCTTCAGGTGCCAAGTGAAGATCAGGTGTCAAGCATGATACAAGTGTCGAGTGACATTTTAGTGCCGAGTCATAGATGATGCCGAGCAATATAGAAATACCACAAGTGCCGAGTAAGCCAGTTTAATATAAGTGCCGAGCATCAGAGATCAGTAAGTGTTGAGCAACACAGAATGCACATATGGGTTTGTAACATTACAAATTTAGATGTAAATCATTTTTATGGTCGACATATGATGAATCTCAAAGGATTAAAAGATAAGATTAAATCTTTTGTATTTTCCATGCAATCAACATGCAGCCAATAAGAAGAATGGAGAAGGCATGCAACCAATTGTAAATGTGCAAGGAATAAGTGGGAAATAGAGATTCAATATGGATCATAGATCCATACCTAAGCCTAAGTCTTTGAATGTCTTTATAAGGAAGACAAAATCATATTGAACCCTATGGTGGATGGACAAGGGTGTGCAAGGAAAACTAATTCTTAGAGTGAAGAGTATTAGATCACAAAGGATCAAGATCAGAAAAAGTAGATCAAGTGCCTATATTTAGCAATCGAAGGATTGTAAGTTATCAAGTTTATTATACCTAATACTCTCGAGCAATTGTATTAGAAAGAAAATCCTATGGTAATAGATTAGCTTAGCAGCTATTTTGTAAATCCTATAAATGGGTGACAAAATCCTTTAGCAGGGTAACACTTCTTGTAAATTGTTTGAAATCCTTTAACCAAGTCACTATTGATACAGTGTAAAGCTTTTAATAGGGCAGGCCTTTAATAGGGCAGACCATCAAAAGTGGTTAAACCTTATTGCTGCAATAATTTTTGTGGGTATCATCCCCACCCCAGTTTTACCTTCTTATTTCTGGAGGGTTTCTGGGTTACCAAAATCTCAAGTGTTATGTGGTGATGTTTATATATTTTTCATAACTTTTTGATATGTTTATATGCATGCAATTTACTTTTAGTTAAAAAAATGTTTTAATGGTCAAAGCACAGTACTTCTGATTCACCCCCCCTCTCAGAAGCATTATTCCTATGTGAATATTCCAATAGATATATACCCATAGCGACATAATGCCTTGGTGGTGCATATCCTAGGTGACATCATGATAGATGGTTGTAGAGGTTTTAGAGTGCATGTTTCAATCACTGCCAGATCTTTGAGGATCGAGGGCTGGCGCTTCCCCACATTATCAAGATGCAAAGACTTTAAATAATGCGGGGAAGCGGTTTGGTGACACCTATCTTAGTTGACATCATAGGCCCACCCTTCCCAAAAGTAACATTATGGCTCATCCTCTATGGTAGATTTTTAGGTGAGTTAGTGTATGATAGGGAGCATCTCATTGGTCAAGCTGACTTGGCTTACAGTTCTACAGATCTCTGAGTACTGTCCGATGCAAGAAAATCTACGGTTCCCCTCTTCCCCACATTTTCCAAATGCATGATCTTTAAATAATGTGAGAAAGTGGGTGGAGGGCATGTGTCCTAGATGATGTCATTTTCCTACCCTCCTCATAAGATGATACTGGATAAGCCCTCACCATTCGTATGTAATATGATCCATGGTTGGCATTATGTCGCTATAGAAAGTTGCACGTTGTTTTTCCATAGGGACATAACGCTTTGCCACCATGTGTCTCTATTGGACCAGTGTCTCTATGAATCACCAGGTATGGTATGATTTCTGAGTTAGAAGCCAAGTGGTTCATGGGCCCAAAAGTTTTAAGGGCATAGCATAGTATTATGGTGAGTCCTCACAATCGTCAAATCAGTTCAAATCTATAGTGGGCACTATCTTGCTATGGGAAAGCGCTCAGAGGATATCTATAGCGACATAGTGCCTAGGTAACATGTGTCTTTGCGGGCCCGGCCAAGGTTGATAGTTAAGGGATGGTAGTTATGTTGTAATCCATCACGGTTAGGGTTTAAGAGGTTGGCATAGTTAGTAAAGAAAGGGGGTAGTCAACTCACAAAGACCCCACGAGGTGGCCAAAAGAAAGAGGTTCACTAGCCCACGTGGCTTCTCCTACTTACGAGTCTCATTTGACTTGCTGATTGTGTTGACTCCTAGTCCAAAAATAGGGGAAATCAAGAGTTTTACACGAATTTGATCTTCATGGTCGATTCTAGCTACCAAAAGTGAATGCAAAACATACAAGAACACTCTACCACCCTGACCTATCTATCTACCTGGTCAGAGCAATTTAATGGCACCATTTCTATCCTCTCAAGGCACTTTTTTGCAAGAAGATTAGATTTCTATAGATCCCCATGATTGTTCTCTGTAGGACTTCAATGCAGTGGTTGCAAAGTAATTATAGTTGGAGGGAAAATCTCAGTTATTCCTACACTATAAAGGCAAATTTTTGTAAATTTTGTGAAGTCGATCCTTCTCTGACTTTTCTTTGTTATTGCTCTGCAACTTCAGTGTAAAATTCCCCTATGCCTCTGAACTGTATGATTTTTGCCTCATCTCCTTCAACCATTGGTATGAAAGTGCGAGAATTCTTTGCCTCTTACTGGTGTTTTGTAGAGATCTCTGATCTGCATGACTATATCTCCTTGGCCTGTGAATGATAATATAAGTGAATCTCTCTTTCTTTGTGTCATTCATCTTCATTTTTTGATTTGCATGTGGTTATTTGATTAAAGCAAGTGTGAATGTGTATATCCTTAGTTTCATTCTAGTTCAATAGTGCATACATGGGCAGAGATTGGTCTGAACACTCTATTTTGGTACATCACCTCCTTTAGATTAGATTAGGTAGATTTTCTTTCATGCTCTCCTTCTCCCTTTTCCTCTCCAAGAGTAGTTAGGTGCATCCTAATAGTAAGAGGAAGCTGGTCTTCTCTGGAGACTCAACCTCACAGTTCAAATCCCACAGCTTGGAGGTTGTTTCCATGTTTCACTAGGTTGTCCTCACACATAGGCTTTGGACAAGGGTGCAAACCTAAGTTACAATAGAAATGTTGCAACACATTCGCAATATAATTAGCCTGAGATAATGTCAATTTTCTATTCTTCGTATCTCTACAAATCTTCATACCAAGGATTGGTTTTGCTGCCCCCAACTCTTTCATAGAAAATGCATGTGCTACCTGGCATTTTTGCCCCTTAATGTGATCCATGATAGACCTAACTACAATCATATCTTCCAACATATAAAAATAAAAGAATGTAGCTATCATCATCCAACCTCTTAAAGTAAACACAATGATCTAAATGAAACCTACTATATCCATGCTCATGCATAAAACTATCAAATTTAAGATACGATTGCTGAGGTGCTTGCTTCAAGCCATATAATTTTTTCTTCAATCTACACACTACATTCTCCTTACCCTTGACCTCAAATCCCCGTGGTTGTGCCATATATATCTCTTCATCCAAATCACCATGAAGAAAGGCTGTTTTAACATCAGGCTTCTCCAAATACAAATCTTCAGTACCCACAATACTTAAAACAATGTGAATAGAAGTCATTTTAACAATAGGAGAGAATATCTCATCAAAATCAATATCATTTTTCTGTACAAATCCTTTTACCACTAACCTAGATTTAAATCTTTTCTTACCTCCATTCTCTTCTTTCAATTTGTAAACCCATTTATTTTGTAAAGCCCTTTTACCTATAGGCAACTTGCATAAATCCCAACTCTTATTTTCAGCAAAGAGTCCATTTTGTCTTTCATTGCAGACTCCCACTAAATCTTAGTACCAACCTTCATAGCTTCATCATATCATTTAGGTTTGACAACATTAGTAGGTAAAATAGAGTACAAAAAAAGAGAAAATATTTTTGGCAATCTACTTAGCCTTGTTGACCATCTAACATTCATTGGTGTGTGCTATTTTTTGTTACTATTGTTGCACATCATGAGGAATTGCTAGAACATCATCTTTTGGAGTATCATCCAACACTAGACAATCATCTTCTTTCTTCTCATGTTGCTACAACATATCTTTTTACACCACTTTCTCAATGAATATGATATCCCTCCTTCCTAAAATATTATAATTTTCAAAATCCCAAAGCCTATAACAAAATTCATCAATGCCATATCCAACAAATACACATTTCTTTGACTTAGCTTCTAGCTTGGTTCTATTTTCAAAATCTATATGAGCAAATGCTTCACAACCAAAGGTTTTGAGAAAAGAATAACTCACCTTCTTACCATTCCATGCTTCCTCTAGAATACCATAGCCCAAAAAAGTAGAGGGGCCTCTATTAATCAAATATATAACAATATTGATAGCCTCTGCCCAAATGTGTAAGGGCAACCCTGCATGCAACATCATGCTCCTTGCATGCTCCATTATAGTCTTGGTCATGTGTTCATCGACTCCATTTTCCTATGGAGTCCTTGGAACTATTTCCTATCTATGAATACCATTCTAAGTGGAGAAATAATATTCAAATTCGTGACTGCAATACTCACCACCATTATCAAATTTGAGACATTTTAATTTCCTACCAATCTCATTTTCAACCAAGCATTTCTATTTCTTAAAAGTTTGAAATACATTAGATTTGTGTGTAAGGAAATAAACCCATACTTTTCTAGTTGCATCATCAATAAATGTAACATAATAATGAGAGCCACCAAGGAAAGATACGTGAGTTGATTCCCATACAAATGTATGCACAAGCTCTAATTTCTCACTTTTATTTTCCTTCTCAGTCTTCACAAAACTCACTCTCTTTTGTTTTCCATACACACAACTTTCACAAAAATCCATATTAAGATATTTTTGACCTAGTAAAACTAGCTTTGAATGAAGTACTCATACTTTTCTCACTCACGTGCCACAACGCTGTATCAAAATCTACAGTAGCTATTTGTCCTCCCTGCTCAACTATAGCAACTATTCTTGAACATTAATTTTTCTCTAAAAAATCAATGTAGAAGGACCAATATGACCTGTACAAAGATATAAGGTGCCAACTTTCACACATTTTGCTACTACAAGGGAAACTTTTGAAACCTTCCAATTTTTATCATTAAAATTAACTACACAACCCTCAACACCAAGTTACCCTGTTGAAATTAAATTCCTACTCAGCCTTGGAATATGTCTTACCTCATGTAGTAGCCAATGATTCCCATTCTACAACTTAATCTTAAATTTTCCCTTTCTAACAATCCAACAAGGTTCATTATCCCCCAAATAAACAAGCCCAAAATCTCCTTAGACATAATCAATAAAATAACCTCTATGAGGTGTAGCATGAAATGAAGCACCAAAAGCTAAAACCCATGAATCATCAATACTTTCTAAAGATAGAAGCAAAGCATCCTTTTCAGATATGTTACTTACCACATTTGCCTTCTTGTTCTCTTCTGGTTTATCTCTTTCATTTTTCTTTCGAGTCCAACAATATTTCTTCTTATGCCTTGGTTTCTCATAGTACCAATAGTTATTTGGTCCTCTCAATTGAGACCTCTTCCCCTTTGATTTTCGTCTTGATTTCCCATGATATCCAGAATTATTTCCTCTCTTAGTCATTCTGCCTCTGCTTTGTGCATTCAAAGTACTTCCTAATGTAGATCCACCTAAGATTTTCCTACAAGTTTCCTCACTCAAAATAACACCAATCACATCATCATATTTTAGGGTATTAGATCTAGAAATAGAATTACTCACAGCCATTACCAAGCCATTCCAACTTTCAGGCAAAGAACACAAAATCAAGAGAACCCTAATCTCTTCATCAAAATTAATACCCATAGAAGATAACTGACTAGTAGTAGTATTAAACACATTTAAATGATCCACAACTAATCCACCTTCTTCCGTTTTCATATTAAATAAATGCTTCATGAGAAATACCTTATTTGAAGTAGAGGGCTTTTAATAAAATTTCACTAGGGTTTCCATCAACTCTTCCATCGTCTTCACTTTTGTAATGTTAAATGTCACTGATGGTGCCAAGCATAATCAAATGCTTTCAAGCACCTTTCTATCTAAAATCTCCTAGTCCTCATTTGTCATAGTTCCCTAGTTCTTAGTTTTCCCTTTCAATGGCTTCCATAAATCCTTCTGATAAAGATAGTCCTCCATTTTCATCTTCCATAACTGAAAGTTCTTCCCATTAAACTTATCAACCCTTAGCTTACCCTTGTTTTCCATCACTCCCACCCAACCATGAGACTTTTTGGCAGAGGATAACTAAAAAAAACCTCTCTGATACCACTTGTTAGGATAAAACATAAATATAAATAATTATTACATGCAAATATAAACAATATCAAAAAATATTAACCACACAAAAGAGAACACAAGACACCAAGATTTAATGCGGTTCACCCAAACCTTGGGCTATGTCTACCAAATAGCAAGGCCAATATTATTATGATCCAGTGATTACAACTTGATTACAATCTGTAATCCCTTAGAGCTCAATATCGTTGCAAGAAACAATTTTTGCATCACCCACAATGAAACAATCCCTAACCCTAAGCCCTTTTATACAAGTATATTTAATACTTTAGGGTTAAAATTAGTTACAACATGTTAGCCATAAAATGACGATATAGTGGTCCCAAAATTTTTAGGAATTATGGAGTATGTATAGTGCTTCCCTGATCACTCACCACAAACTAACATTTGTATCAATAGAAAAATTAATGTCCAAAGAAAATCGCTCAGAGTATTACAAACTAGAAGTGGGTTATTGTAGAGGGGTTGTGCATGAACCTATACGTTGAAAAATATCATTTTCAAGTGCAATAACTTTTGAGAAATAACACATCAAAATTTGATAAATTTGTGCATTTAGGGTACTAAAGGGACATTATCACTAGCATATGGTGTTCAATATTCAAGTGAGTAAAGAGGTAGCCCAAGGTAAAATAAGCTAATTATACATATTAACATTGACATTTTACATCCACAAAAAAAGAGAATTACACCCCTTTCAACTTTTCATTAAATGTGTCTAATAGTTTATATGTCAACAAAAATATTGTATCCCTATGAAAGCCATATTGAATCTGAAATATATAAGATATGTTATTATAGAGGAGCCTCACTTCATTCTATAGGTTTTGATAGACCATTCACAAGTGTCATTAATTATGAATAATCCCTTAATTTATAGCCTCATAATTTCTATGTTGGGTTTAAGGTAAGGGATTATGAAGACTACAATAAGAAGAGGAACAATGTCTCTTCATTTTGTTTGTTACTTACATATTATCCCTTCGAGAACAAGTTTGTCTTCCTTATGAAGAATTTGAGAAGAATATGGTTTCTAAATCATCTTAATATGATGTTGCATAGAGTAACAATAGTTCCCTCTAGATATAGGACAAGATTAACTCCTTCATCAAATAATTGTTAGCTTACTTTTATCTATAAATTCAATCCAATAGACTTTACTAGTTACATCCTTAATAGAGTTTCTAATTGTATTCTGAATTCAGTTCTTAGTGCTATATTTCTTTGTCATTTGAGTATAACAAACATTTAAAAATCATCACTTAAAAGTCATGCACTTAAAGCCTAAATTCAGCTTTATATTTACTTATAACTTTCTATTTACATTTGTGACTATAGATATTCACCAATTACTTCATTATATTATATTACTCATTCGTGACTAAGATGATTTATCAAACTACTAGATAAATGTTAAAGGTATAATCCAAATGAATAAATTTGAACAACCATAATTAATGAGAATAGTGATAAATAATTCTTTAATATAAAAGATCAAATAGTTGAAAAAATGAGAATAGCTCACCATTGTCTCTAAACATAAAAGAGTTGAGAAAGTATAACATAAATAGTATGTGCCACCTTTTAGGTCAATTGGACCCATTTTGGCAAAATCTCATTTCTTTATCAAAACTCAACTTTCTTCAAAAACTAAAAATATCATTTTATAGATCTTAGAGTCAAGATAATCACCATATAAATTTCATAATAATTTTGAGTAGTTATAACATGTTATAATTTCAAAATATTGTAAGTAAGTTTTTTTAAATTTTAGATGTTACTTAAAAAAGGAAAAAGATAGTAAGTCATATTTTAAAAAATAAAAAATTATATTTGATTATAGAGGAGAGAAACCTCTTCAAGAATAGGTTAATTTTTTAAAAAGGTGTAGATTTGATAGGAGAAAAAAGTCGTTGATTTTCATAAGTTCAACTTTGAGTACTCATAACAGAGAAAATATATATCAAAAACCATTTATTTTTTTTGAACTAGTTATACATGTTAACTATAACATATTTTGAAATAACAACAAAAACATATTATTTGCATATAGTTGTTTGATGGGAACTACACCCTATAATTTTAGCAGATAAAAAAGGTCTACAAAAATTAAAAATTGCATAAATACTTTCTAAAAAAAAGAAAAAGAAATTATAGGCATAAACTTCATCTAATTTTACATATTTCATCAGTTTACATCATGTTCAAATTTGAAATAGAAATGTCACATTTATGTTGATAAAGTTGAAAATTTATGTTTTTTGGTCCTTTTCCTTTGCAAAAGGTGGACACAAATTTGTACTTAAGAAAATATATATACATATATGTATATATATACACATATATGTATGTATGTATGTATATATGCATGTATTTATGTATTTTTCTACATGCATATGTACATATATACATATGTACATATATGTGTGTGTGTAATACATGCATATATAGATATGTATATATGTGTGTGTATACATATACACACACACATGTACATATGTATATATATGTGTGTATGTATATACATATATACATATACAACACATATATACATATACATATACATATTCATACATATTTTTTAATATAAAATACAGATCAAACATTATCCCAACCCAAGCTAGAGTGATAGGAAATATTAAGTGTGAAGATCAAAAATAGAAAGAGGGAAACAAAACTAACTTTTCATTTCCATTCCAATCTATGTAGAAAATTTGACCAATTAGACTTACCTTCGCTATATAAGAGAACTACACTCTCATAAACCTTATTCAACAAGTACCACATAGTGGCTAGTACTTGTTGTACTACTAGGATGAGTGACCTCCTGGGAAGTCCCAAGGCTTCACCCCTATGAGCACCACCTAGATCCAATGAGTACTATGTGTTCTAGATTCATGTAGAAAAATCGCTCATGAAACATGGGTGAATGAGTTTGACTCAAAAAACTACACAGTTAAATCCTAGTAGCAATATCACAACTTGACGCATTGTGGAAATTATCACCTTTTTCTTTTTGAAAATAGTGACGGAGCCACTTGATATATATATATATATATATATATATATATATATATATATATAAAATCATTTTTTATTACATATACTCTGATTCTAACATAAGGAGCTCTCGAAGAAAAGAACAAGGAAGTAAAACTCCATTCATAACCCCATCAATAAAATGAAAAGAAGGAAGAAAATGGTAGATGATAGAACCCAACTATAATATCCTAGGAATGAAACCTCCAATTTACAATAGGTTTATGAAGGAGGAAGAGAACCTAACATAGTCATCTGACTAATATGTACAAATATTCACAGAAAAAACTTTGATAGTGCTTTAACAGAATGACATAGTATCTCGACAATGCAACCGAAGAGCATCAAAAAGATGTTTTAAGGATCAAAAACTTTCTGCTAAACCAATCTACTAAAAAAACTCCATGCAACTGTAGACACCTAAATTTGATTACACCGCTTTGGTAATCCTATTTAGTTATCTCTAAAGGAACCATTAATTAAATTCCTATTTAATTAATCTTTTTCCATCCCCTAGCCGATTAATTTAATTAATCATCTATAGTCCTAATTGATAAATCAAATAACCTACCATTTATAAATTAAATCCTATTCTTCTATCTAATTCCAAAATCCTCATTTATTAAATAAATCTATTTGATAAATAAAACCCTCAAATCTAATAAGCCCCTAACTTATCCCTAAACCCTCTTTTTAGCCTAATCCACCCCATCCACCCATACTAACTAAGCTTAGTCACTAACTCACCCACCCTCATGAATGCCATCCACTTGAAAATATCTAACATCCCTAATCTAATCCTAAACCCAAGCCTAATCCACCCCCTAATGTTGTTACATTCCCTAAGCAAGCTTAAGACTTTTCTAAGCCAAGGAAAGTCAACAATCTCAACTCCCCTCAAAATATCCCAACCACCCAACAATGAATGCTCTTACAAAGGCCATAAAGACTCTTACAAGCTCTTACAAGCCATAATGAAGGGTCTTTATGAATATATTATCTCTTGAACCTCCTTTGTTGACTCATCCTTCCCCTTTACTCCATTCACTCACCCTATGACATGTGTCACTCCCTGATTGGTGCTAAACAAGCATAATCCATGTGCTCCCCTTTGAGTGCATCCTAGCCCTCCTTAAGCTTTCATCTTTACTTCCATCTTAGCCCTCCATCCTTCAAGCCCTTAGCCTATAAATTGAATCCCCTCCCAAGACATTTCATCACAACTTTTGAGCTAAAGTTATAATGCTAGTTTGAGAAACAAAGCCTTTAAACCATACCCTTATAATGCCAAATTGAGAGCTCTCAAGCTACCAATTTGCCATTCCATCTCCATTGAAGCTATTTTTAGGACCTTGAGCATACATCCTACATCCAAATAGTAGACTCATCCCTAAATCAAGTGATCATCCTCATTGGGAGAGCCATTCCATGGTTTATATTCTCATTTGAGGGTTTCACTTTGTCTCTCATATATGTTATAATTTTTATGCTAGTTAATGCTTTTGTTCTCTTGATAGATTAGTATTACTTGATAACATATTTCTCATATACATTTTGGCACGCCCGGTGGTATCCCACTATGGGTCATTTAATCATCCATTTCTATCTATATGTTGCTTTTTCTAACAATCTAATGTTTCTTGTTGTTTGAGTGAGTTGTAGGGTGTTTCACTTATTTTTTCAGGTTGAAGGGCGCACTTGTGAAGAAGACATACCCTCAAAAATCTGAAAATAAAAAAAAATATAAATTTTTTTGAAAAAATTCTGCATTTTTCAACTTTTTTCGCGCAATGTCGTCTCCGCAGTTTGGCGTCTGCGCCTGCAAACTATCATCTCCGCAAGATACTTTTTCATCTGTTCAACCAAACCGACATCTTTATAGATCAGCATCTCTGCCAGCTACTCTGTTGTCTCTGCATCCTTAATCTGTTGTCTCCGCAGATCAGTGCCTCTGCCAGCTACTCTGTCGTCTCCGTCGCTGCCTCTCCTATTCTGTCATCTCCGTCGCCGCCTCTCCTATTCTGTCGTCTCCGCTGCCGCCAACCCAAACTGTCATCTCTACAAATCATCATCTCTACAAATCAGCGTCTACGCTTGTCTCCTATTTTCTATGCCACAAAATTGACCTGTCGTCTCCGCTTCTTTCTTTGTCATCTCTGCAGATCAGTATCTCCAAATTTTGGCGTCTCCACTTATTGAACTGTAGGATTTAGACCATTACAAGAATTTTTACACCTTGGAAATAGAGCAAAAAAAGTTAAAATTTGTTTTCCCATAGTTAAGCTTTCATTTTGGAAGATTTTGGGTGACTAATCAATTTGCTTTTTTATCTTATTGCAGGTTGGAGCAACAAACTCAATCATGTTTTTTTTTAGGTTATTCGTGGAATGAACTTGAATGGTTAAACACGTTATCCATTGAATGAATGTTGCTCAAACACAAATTTGAATGCAATGGATTAAAATCAATTTTCCTTGGAATGCATGCTTAAAACAAACAACTCAATCTTGAATGCAAAAGATCAATTAACCATTGCAATATCTCACATTTCAATTTTTGAGCATAAAAAGAATCTAAATCCATATTTTTTTAATCTTCTAAGTTATAAAAACAAATAAAAATTCTTTGAGTGAGTTTTTCATTAGATTCACCCTCTTTAATCACCCATCAATTTAACCATTGGTTGCAATCTCAGCGCCATCTATGGGGATGGGTCTACTTAAGAGGGTGTTAAGTGCTCCATGCAAATCAAACTCCACTCACTTGGGTTTTTAGTGGTTTTTCTAAGTTAGAAAATTCTTTGAATGTACATTAGCTTCTCTAACACTTCTTTTGGGTATAATAATTGAAAAAATCTTGACGTGGAGGGCCTCTGGGCGCGCGCTTGACAAATCGAGTTTCACATAGCTTTGTTTTGGGCTTAAAACAAACTCACACTCAATCTTGAATGCCTAACAATCAATGAACATTGCATGGTCTTGACGCATTTTCAATGCCGCTCGCATTTCTTATGTTGAGGATCTCTTGACTTCCATTATGCTGACGACACTGTCAAGTTGGAATGAACATTGTATGCCATAATCACCAGTGTCTTCAATCATAACTTGCAAAATCTAAATCATCAATTGGAATGAACGTGTGTCTTTTTAAGCCCAAGATCATGTATGTGGTCTTGCTTTAAACTTTTTAGGAGGCTTGCTTGGGGATTTCATCACCCCTTGGATGACCTCAACTCCAGTGTTCCAACGGAGTATAAAGATTGGGAGGTGAATCCAAAGACACCTCTCGTGAAATCAAGATTTTGTCACTCGGGCTAAGCCTCAAGGAAATTTATACCCTTGAGAAGTGAAAGAGGAGAAGTGGGTTACCACTCCTCTCGGCTGTGTGACATCTTTTTGGTTTCATCTATGGATTTGGGCCTCACGTACCTTGCGTATATCGAGGACTCCCTAGCTAAACCAAATTTCATCCTTGTAGAAAGTTTCCTAGGATGTTGGTGTGTTTGACGTGCTTGCTCCAAAAAAATTTCTACTTGTTTGTTCATAGATTTTGAATGAATGTTTGCCAACTTTGGTCAGAATCCTAGAAAAGCAGAAATCTCCCAGCTTAAGGCATACTTAGCGTAGTCATTGCCTCATCAGAAGATCATCCAAGCTCCCGTAGTTCTCTGCCTTAGAACAATCCAAATCCAAAGTCCATCCAAATCACCCCCCCCAGCCAGCTAGCTAGCAACCCAATCCAAAATCACACCCAAGCCTTTAGAGAGTTGTTGTCATTTTTCCAGAATTTGCTATCCAATCAATCCTACCAATCAACCAATCTCACCAAGGTTATTCCTCTGACAGAGCATTGTCTAGGGTAATCTAGCTTTGTCACTTTTATCCCTCATCACCTTGAGCTAAAGGTTGGGATCCACAAGTGGTCAATCTCATGTCATGTCCATAGGATCATTAGTTTATCCTTAAGTTGACACAATCTCCACCAATCCAGCACATAGGAAAGCAAACTCTCACTTTTTGACAACATGCCCTTGAAGTCTTCCATCCATAGGAAAGCCAAAAATCTCCAGCCAATCCTCCTTAGGTCTGTCATATAGCTTTAACTCTCCCTAGGAAATCCTTCATCAACCAATCCAAAATTTGTGCTTAAACCAAATCCAACCATGAGCTTCCGTGTTCATCCATATGCGAGACCCCATCCCCATCCGACTCATCATCAAAACATGAAATCCTGAACCTATCATGATGTGTTCAGTCGTATTGTCCTTGCTTCCACCACCTCCTATTCCAATGATGATAAAAATCTTGTTGACTATGACGGGTTTATTGAGAGCCTTAGATGCCTTCCCCCAAGCATCCCCCAAAATCCATGTATTCTTCCAAACTATCTAGTCATGCCATCTGATATCCTAGCTTCTCCTCCATCACCCAATCAACCAAGCTTCAAATCTTCCACCCCCAACACACTAGCTATTCCTGTCAATCCACCTCCACCTCCGACACACGAGTCTCCAAGGAATCTCCTATAGGAAATACAAGAAAAGCCACCTCCAGCAGTCGATTAGCCATGTCATCTAATCCAACCATGTGAAGTAGTCAGTGATGAAGCTTCCCCATCTATAATATCACCTCCATCTCCCATAGCTATCATCCCCATACCATCCATCAAATTGCTTAAAATCCTTCCACTTCCCACAAGCATCAAGATCCCAACACCTGTCAAGTCTCTCCAAATCCTATCCACATCACCTCCAAGCATTTCCCAAATCTCCCATAATGACCCTTATACATCCATCTTCTACTCACCCATCTCCACTACCGAATCTCCCATCTACCATCCATTACCTTTGAAGAATCCATCTCTTCACCTCCTATCGCACCATCCACTCCAAACCAATCCTATCAAGATCCTGCCCAAAAGCATGTTGACATCCCCCAAAGAATAAATAAAGATATCATCGTATCATTTCTTCCATCCATAGTGCAGTCACCACCCCCTCCATCTCCAAAACCTCAAGCCATACCTCCTCTACTATAGGATATCTTTTCATCCCATCAACTAAATCAAGATCCTATCCTACCATCTCCTCCACTCCATGCTTCCATATTACCACCTATCCAAGCTATTCCACCATCTATAATCTACCCTCTTGGTTCACTTACATTCATCCATGGTGGCCTCCTCTTAGCAGAAGAATTAAGAACAGTATCTCCCCATTGCAGTACATCTGATAAAGCACTTCTACCATTTTTTGCAAGCAAAAAGTATCCTCAGCTAGTTCAAATGCTCAATCGATGGCATTATCAAGGTCAAGGTTTAGGACCACAAGAGCAAGGAATTAGAAAGCCTATTATTGCACAAAAAAATCTAGGATTTCATGGTCTTGGATATGTATCCAAAGGCTCACCATCTAAAGGTGTTGGTACACCACCCCCCCAAACCAAGCCTATCTCCAAACCCACCATGCCAGCCTCCCATCACTCCTTCAAGAAATATTATGTCATCCCCCCTCCACCATCTTTGCAACCCAAAACAACCTACCATATCCCCCCTTCATCCGCTAAATCCATTTTGGGTCCCTATGTCCCAAAATCTACCATCCTCCATCCTCTTATCAACCATCATTCAAATCCTATTCCCTCCATTCCTACACAAGATCAAAAAAGGCACATATTAGGGCACATCATCCATTATCATCTCCCTACATGCTCTTCCATATCCTCTCCATCTCACAAAGCTTCTCCTAACCATCTTCCCAAAGCTTACCACAACAATGTGAATGCCAACTTCAAAATGCATAAAGCTAAAAATCTGCATCATAGGCAATCATATGTCTATTCTAAAAGACATACTCCAAAAAGGAAAAATCCCATCAAAGAATGCAAAACAATGCAAAAGCCTATGAAAAGACAATCCAAAACCATGTGGATCCCAAAGAAAAAAGTTGAAACCCAATGCATAATGGCCTCCACCATTGCTAATCCCCCATCCAGTGACTCGTGTCCCCCATCTCCTAACTCCATCTTGCGTTCCTATATCCCCAAGCATGCTTCCAAAAATCCTCCATCATGCCTGCATCTACCATCTATCCCCCATATGCTTTTTTCACACCTGTCCCAACATGTGCCAATGTTGATCCTACAAGCATCCCCATCTCATGCTCATTTTCAGCCTTTTCATCCCTCCATCTCCTACCATCAATCTCGTCTAATCCAATCTATTGCATAAATCACACATCCGGTGTACCAACAACTAGCAACAAATTTGAACATTCCAACAGCTAGTGAAAAATTTCAAAAAAGCCAAAAATAGCTGAAGAAAGCCAAAATCATTCCAGCTAAGTCCAAAGTCAAAAAGTCAAAAAAAAAAGAAAAAAAAAGTGTCCACTAGTGAAAACTTGGCAATTCAAGCGCCTTGGACAAGTACCATGATGAAAACTTGGCAAACAAGCATCATGCATAATCCCACCATCCCCAACTTAGCCTATCATCCTCATGCTTTTGGTCACATCTTGCCATCCAGCTCCATCTTCCAAATCTATCCACCTATTCTCCACCCTCCAACTTACATCTACCACCATCCACTTATCTTCTGTAGCTTTAGCCAATCATCCCAGCTATCATCCATCTCCCTAGCGTCTTCAACTTTTTCCATCCTAGCTTCAATCCTATCACATCCATCATAAGACCTCCTTCCACATGTCATCTTCTAACTAGGGGCACTATATTCCTTGGAGATCTTGTCTTTTCCATCCTCCCTTGTCATTGGTATCTAGCTCTAGGCTATCCTCATGCAAACCCAATGTCATCTCTTTATATCCATCATAATCCTAGCTATCTACCATCCTATCCAGCCATCTCATCCTGCTCCTCTAGCTATCCTTGGTCACAAAATCTCTCATCATCATTGGGATGCATCCTCCCCAAATCCATATCTTCTGCTATCACCCCATCCTTAGCTTTCGTATCTTGCACAACATCGAACCATCCTGCTATCCTATCATCTTGAGCTTTTGTTTGCTTGTAACTATCTTGGTCAGCTTCAGCTTGTAAATATCTTGGTCAGCTTCAGCTTGTAATTATCTTGGTCCATCAGCTTGTACATCCTCTTTAGCTTAGTACCATTGTATCTATCCAACTTTTGTGTTAGTTCCTCCTTGATCAACATCTTGCACACATCACACAACCCTTGGTTAGCTATTCTAATACATCTTTTAGCTAGATCTCCTGTCACCAAAGTGTTATCCTTCTTAGTTCAACTTGCCAGATGCATCACTCATCCAGATCCATCAACTTAGGTGCTCTTCGATAGATCCTTGTAGGATATCACTTTCCTCATGTCTGATCTTGGTCTATTAGTACCTTGTCCTACCCATCTCATTGGCAAATGGTTCTCTTTTGGATTTTCGCTTTCTTTTGATTTGGAATCTTCCCTTTTGGGTCTTGAAGTATCTTTTCCAAGAAATCTTTTTGTTCCCTCCTCAAGGTTGCCATGATCTTCCATATCATGGTATACTATGAATGGGGCAATCTAAGCGTTAGGTCTTGATCATGTCTTTTGCTTGTTTTCTTTTTTTCTTGTGGGTTACCTAATGTCATTTCCACGTTGCTTCCTCTGGGATTCATGTGTGATGCTGGGGGAGTCCTTGCATGTTTTTTTTGAGTTAGTTCGTCAGTCCTCTGGACAGTTGGTGAAAAGGCCTTGATATTCTTGGTAACCTTGGCAATTAAGCAACAATCCTATAGCAAATCTAGTGCTCAACTACATGGTGGTACTTCTCTTTGAAGTATCCCCCTTCTCAAAAGGCTTCAATGGATTCCCTTCATCTCCATTATCCCCCATCCATCTCCAGCATCTGTCGCTCCTCCCCTAGCTTATGCATCCGTATCTCTTTGCATCACTCCTCACTTTTAGCTTTAGGGATCTACAATCCTAGTCTTAGGGATCCACCAATCCAATCATTCCACCAAGCCTCATCTTTTGAGATCCACAATCCTAGTCCTAGGGATCTCTGAAACCCATCTTCCACCAATCTGACTCTTTGAAATCCTATTGCATCAGCTTTATAATCCCCTCATCCATCTCCCCATCCTGGATTCCTTTTTATAGTGCTCCACACCTTCATCCTCCCCCCAATCCTAAAAGTCTTGTGCCTCTAATTTTCCCCTTTATCATTCTCTTGTAGTGAGAGTTTGAGCTAATTTTACCTCTCTTAAGCCAATTTGTGTCTCTGCTCATCTTGATTTCTTGTCCTTTTTAAGAAGCCGTCGAGCCTCATTTCTCTCTCCACCACCTTCTTAAGGGGGCATCATCTAAGTCTAGTCTCTCCTCTTCTTATCTGAGACTGGGGCAACCTTGTTGCTAAAACATCTTCTTCGTGTCTTCTTCATTCGAACTTCTTTGAAATAGTGTTGTCTCAACACTATGTCAAAGAGGGGAAAAATGTAGACACCTAAATTTGATTACACCACTTTGGTAATCCTATTTAGTTATCTCTAAAGGCATCATTAATTAAATTCCTATTTAATTAATCCTTTGCCATCCCCTAGCTGATTAATTTAATTAATCATCTATAGTCCTAATTGATAAATCAAATAACCTATCATTTATCAATTAAATCCTATTCTCCTATCTAATTCCAAAATCTTCATTTATTAAATAAATCTATTTGATAAATAAAACCCTCAAATCTAATAAGCCCCTAACTTATCCCTAAACCCTCTTTTTAGCCTAATCCACCCCATCCACCCCTACTAACTAAGCTTAGCGACTAACTCACCCACCCTCATGAATGCCATCCACTTACAAATCTCTAACATCCCTAATCTAATCCTAAACCCAAGCCTAATCCACCCCCTAATGTTGCCACATTCCCTAAGCAAGCTTAAGACTTTCCTAAGCCAAGGAAAGTCAACAATCTCAACTCCCTTCAAAATATCCCAACCACCCAACAATGAATGCTCTTACAAAGGCCATAAAGACTCTTACAAGCTCTTACAAGCCATAATGAAGAGTCTTTATGAAGATATTATCCCTTGAGCCTCCTTTGTTGACTCATCCTTCCCCTTTCCTCCATCCACTCACCTTGTGACATGTGTCATTCTCTGATTGGTGCTAAACAAGCACAATCCATGTGCTCCCCTTTGAGTGCATCCTAGCCCTCCTTAAGCTTTCATCTTTCCTTCCATCTTAGCCCTCCATCCCTCAAGCCCTTAGCCTATAAATTGAATCCCCTCCCAAGCCATTTCATCACAACTTTTGAGCTAAAGTTATAATGCTAGTTTGAGAAACAAAGCCTTTAAACCATACCCTTATAATGCCAAATTGAGAGCTCTCAAGCTACCAATTTTCCATTCCATCTCCATTGAAGCTATTTTTAGGACCTTGAGCATACATCCTACATCCACATAGTAGACTCATCCCTAAATCAAGTGATCATCCTCATTGGGAGAGCCATTCCATGGTTCATATTCTCATTTGAGGGTTTCACTTTGTCTCTCATATATGTTATGATTTTTATGCTAGTTAATTCTTTTTTTCTCTTGATAGATTAGTATTTTTTGCTAACATATTTCTCATATACAGCAACAACCTGCTTAGAACAAAAAGGCAAACCACAAAGACAAAAATAGCACCATACCATATAATATTATTCCTCCATGACTCTTACTATAGGAGCAGAATTACCAAGCTTAAGAGTAAGATCGAGAATGACATTGGGAGGGGAGATTAGAGGGGGAATAAATGATTGAGAAGATTCATGCTCCAAAAGATCGAAAATGGAAAAGTCAATTTGATGCACCTTATTAACACAGCTTTTGGGTAAACAATCACCATACTATTGTAGTGCAACCTTAATTGGGTGAAAAGATTGCCTCTCCAAGGCCTTTTTAATGCTCTCAAACACCACATAAACACAATGATTACTAAGAAGTGCATGATGATGAAACAAACTCCCAATGAGAGCAGCACCACTCTAGAGATCATACTTCTAACAAGCTATAACAAGCTTGACACCTTGCAAGAAATCAGCTCTAATAAATCTAGAAACTATCAGCTCCAAATGAAATGGAGACTGCAATAAATCAAGAGCATTTGACAAAAAAATTGACAAAATTTGAGAGGGATATATCAATCTTTTTGCAGAAGGAAAGAGAATCTCATGACCAATAATCCTTTTAATTCCTCTTTGAATATGAGAACGCTCACATGAAAAGATAGTTGGCAACATATCATCTTTAATACAACCCAAAAAAGGCATTTCTCAATCTCTAGGTTCCAAGAACACTTTTTAATTTCTTAGATAATAATCCATATGTAGTGAAGCACAAGTTGAAAAAATGTTGATAGGATAGCTGACTCCAACCAAAGAGCTGTGATGACCAGGCATTGTTGTATTTGACAAAAGAGAAAAAAAATCTCCCACAAAATGTAGAGACCAATACGAAAACCTAGAAACCAAGAAAGACTCTTAAAATCAGCATAATAAAAATAAACACATGCAATGATAAACATTGTGCCAAAAGATATGAAATCTATCACTTTATAAATAAAAATAAGAACACATGTATGTAGTACTTAAATCCAGTGTAAAATTAAGATATTAAAATACACACACGGTACTACATAAACAACTGGCCGACGCCTTTTAAATAGATAGAAAATAAAGTGCATGAAACTTAAAGACCTACCTCCAAACAAAATAGATAAACATTGTTGTAACATGATGCCAAATAAAAGGCAAGCAATACACCATCTGTCAAAAGGTAAAACCAACCTAGGATATAATAGAATGACCAAATAGCCATGTCAGAAATCACCACATAACCACCTCACAATGAAATCATGCCAAGTACAAATGAAAAATCCACATGACAAACCATAATAACATCTTAGAACTGAAGTCCCATCCATGAATCATTTTGACCTCCCCACTAGATGTCAACTGCTAACTCAATGTTACCATGGTTAATACAAACATTATATCTGACTACTTAATACCATATCTACTAATTTAGATATGCATAAATGGGTCACAAATAATGATATTAAACATCCTAACATAAACCTAGTAACTCACACCTAGCAGAAAACTTAAGACTCACTCTTAATGATTGAAACAATGCAAGGGAACATTTCTAGTAAAAGATTTAAAGAGCAAGAATCAAGAATATTACCATCACAACCAACATTAGCTAAACAATTTGCTAGAGAATTACCTTCCCTATATACATGTGATAACATGTAACTATCTAGAGAGTCAATGAGACCCCAAATTCACTGAAAGATATTTTCAAGATGCCAATTATTGATCTTCCTATGAATACAAGCATTAGTAACAATAGAAGAATCACCTTCTATATGTAAACAAGAAAAATACATATGCTTTGCCAAAATTAGACCTTTTAGAAAAGATATGGATTATGACATGTTATTAGTGCCAAAGGAAATAGGTTTTGCATAAAAAGCTAACACTTCTTTGTAATGATTTCTCAGGGAAATCCCAATACTTAAATCACTAGGGTTCCCTCTAGATGAGCCATCAAAATTGAGCTTGATAAAGGAAGAATTAGGAGACTTCCATTTAATAGACTTTCTACAAATTGGAATAGATCTAACTCATGGAAAAATAGGAGAGGATGGAAGTGATATAAGCTTCCAAGATCAAACTATTGAACTAACCCAAGATGAAAACATGTCATTCCTATTAAAATGACCAGAAACATAATTATTCACTAATTTAGAGATAAGCTGTTCAATTGTAGAAATCATAAGGATCACATCAGACGCCTCTCTTCTAAAAATTCTCTTAGTCCATTCCCACAAAATAGACCATATAATTGATGATGAAAAAAAAAAACAAGCAAATATTGAATTAGTAAACATTACTGGCCAAGACTGAAACAACTCCCATAAAGACTCGGGAAAAGGAAAGGAGAAAGACAATTTCCCCAAAAAAAAGTGCCAACACTGCATGGACAATTGATAATGCACAAATAGATGATCAATTGTTTCATCATGAAATCCACACAAAACACATGTAAATTAATCCATTGTATGAAGTTTGCTTAATCTAACACTAGTTAGAATTCTGCCCTGAATGGCCAACCATGGAAAAACTCCATCTTTTGGCAAAACATATTTATCCCAAAAAAAGGTAAAGGCTCGGTGAGAAACATGCTGATCAGACATACCCAAGAAGGCCTCATAACCAAATTTAATAGAGTATAAACCACTTTTGGTAGGACACCACATGAGACTATCACAACCTCTAGATAAAAAACTAGTTTGCTAGCCAGGATGTCAGCAAAGTTCCTAGCCAACTCTCTTCCAATAGGTAGAGAAAAAGGATCTTTCTAGCAAACCTTGTGAGACACAATGTCAACATAGTCCACATAATCCACTAAAAGAACTCCCCTTTCTAAAGATGAAACTTCCATAACCTCCTTCAAAGAGAGATTACGACATAGCGGAGGAAACCCATTCCAAGAGTCTTTCCAAAAAGAAACATCAAAACTAGAATGAACTTGCCAAGATAGAAATTTTGTGACAACTTCCCTAGACAACATCATAAAATTCTAAGTAGGCAATCTTGATGGGGGATTCAAAATAGTAAAAATTCTACAAGGACAAGTAGAATCTAGATATTTGGCTTGCATAATTTGGCACCATAATGACTAATATTTATAATACATATTCCAAATTAGTTTTCCCCAAAAAGCTTTATTCCTTAGAGAAAGATTATGTACACTAGCCCCTCCAGAAGATTTACTTAAAGATAGTTTCTGTAAGGATACAAGAGGAATCTTTCTAGTATTATTCATGTTACAAGACCAAAGGAAATTACAAATGATTCTTTCAATTTGAGAAATAACAGACAATGGAGCTTGAAGAACTGAAAAATAATAGTTAGGTATGGCCAAGAGAACTATTTTGATCAATAAAATTCTCCTAGAGAGGGAAAGACATCTCACCTTCCAGGTCAAGATCCTACCCTTTAATCTATATGCCACATTATCCTAAAATATAGGCTTTACTAAATGCAAAAACAACAGAATCCCCAAATAAATAGATGGCAACTCATCCATTGAAAAACCAAGAATGTTAATTATTCTTTGCTTAGTTGAATCAAACGTAAAGAGCATTAAAACTTTAGACTTATTTAGGTTAATGACTTGATCAAATCCATTAGTATATGTGTCTAGAATCTGCTTAATACACTTGGCCTCACTAATCAAAGATCTACCACAGAGAAGCGTATCATCAACAAAGAAATTATGTGTGACATAAACCTCTAAATTTGGTATAATAATACCTTTCCAATTAGCTAAAAATTTTTGTCTTAGAATAGATCTACTAAGAGTTTCAACCATAATAATAAATAAGAAAGGAGAAAGTGGATCCCCTTGTCAAACTTCTTGAGTAGCTTGGAAATATGAAGAAGGAATGCCATTGATAATGATTGCAAAAGAGGCACCTGAGAGGCACTTCTTAATCCATTTACACTGAGGACCCAAAAAACCAAACTTGGTGAGTACTGCCAAGAGAAAAGCCCAATCCACTTTATCATAGGCTTTCATCATATCTAGCTTAGCAACAAATGAGGACTTCTAATATGATTCAATGGTATGTAGAACTTCTAAAGAAACAAGTGCCCTATTAGATGTATCCCTACTTGGAACAAAACCTCCTCATTGAGGGGAGAGTAATCTAGGAATTAAATATTTTAGCCTAAGATATATAACCTTAGTTATGATCTTATATACGAAGTTCCATAATGAAATGGGCCTAAAATCTGCAAATGTTAAATGAGATTTCGCCTTAGGAATCAAAGAGATATTAGTTTTGTAAAACTTTTAAGAATATATCCTTTCTTTTGAGATTCCTCTAAAACCATTATAAGATCAAAACTATCCACATCCTAACACTTTTTATAAAAAAGGACAATGAATCAATCACGACCAAGGGCTTTCTCAGGGGCCATAGAAAAAACAACAAAATGGATCTCTTCAACACTAAAAGGATTCATTAGATTCTCATTTTTTGAATTGGTGAGTAAAGAAGGAATGGAATATAATAACAAATTCCTATCACCCCTATTATCTCTCAGGCACTCACCCGAGGCAAGTAAATTTTTGAAGAATTTAACTCCCTCATTACAAATATCCTATTGCAATACCAAAGTATCCCCTATTGAAGCACTATTTATAGTCAATATAGATGAAGAAGGTTTCCTAATTTTAGCAGAAGCATGAAAAAAATTCATATTCCTATCACCCTATTTTAACCATAATTCTATAGATTTCGGCCTCAAATAAATCTCGTCCCTCGCACACAATGTTTCCCAATAACATCAGAGAGAGTTTTATTTTTTTGCAACCTCTGCATTAATCCCAAAGTTCATAACATGGTCTGCAATATCCTTAAGGTCACTACCTACTCTAGACTTTTCATGAAACACATTTTTAAAAACCTCTTTATTCCATATACAAATTTTGGACTTCATGAAAGAAAGCTTATTTGCAAATTGAAACATTATGTTTCCTTTGTAGAAGGGAGCACTAATCCACCATTTCCAAAGAAATTAGAGAAAATGGGGATGAGTGAACCATATATTTTCAAACTTAAAGGAAGAACTATATTTTGATAGGTTTGGTCTATTTATCTCAAGAGAGATGGGAAAATGATCAGATTTTGTGGATGATAAAATATGTGTAGAAAGAGAAAAATTTAGAAGATTCATCTCTTGAGAAATAAGAAATCTATCCAATCTAGAAGAGACAGGAGTAGCAGAGCTACGATTAGACCAAGTAAAACTTCCATTCAAGAAAGGTACCTCACACAAGGCATTATCCTAAATAAAAAAACTAAACTCCTTTATGACCCTTGAAGCAGTAGCATTACCCCCAATTTTTTCACTAGGTAAAGAAATGGCATTAAAATTTCCCCCAACAAAAACATCAAAGTCCTTAATTTTACTAATCTGGTCAGTGATTGCTTCCCATAAAATGAGTTTATCTTGGGCTAAGGAAGGCCCATAGACATTAAAGACAAAAAAACTTAACATCAAACCAATTAAATTCAATGAATTTCCAATTAGATTTTGACATCAGAATAACCCCTGAAATACATTTAGTTTTCCACAACACAATAAGATCTCTAGAAGCACCAGAAGAAGGAACACAACCAGATTCCCAAGGCCAACTACTAGAAAATTTAACAAAAGACTCCTAAGAAAACTTAGACTCTTGAAGAAGAACAATGTCAACATAGAGGATAAAATAAACTTCCTAAGCCTACTAATATTTTTTGGGGAACTTAATCCCCGAACATTCCAAGACATAATCCTCATAATGAGATAGGAGGTCATGACACACTCCTGGTGTGAGGCCTCGCCCCAACCCTTCATAGCCTTAGTTATTACTTTATCATTTTGATACTCATGACTCGAGATGTCGAGACATTATCTGATACTTAGAACATACTATATGATTTCATGTTATGTGATGTTACTTTCAGATATATTGATGTTTGTCATTTAAGGCTTTATGTTTATGTATGATGATGAATTAAGTAAAATGAAGGATTAACACATCTATTTTTGGAATCTTTGTGATTAAGAATTAAGTAGGATGAAGAAACCCTTATTGATGTACATTTTAATTTATGTGAATTTATGATACATATACATACATATGTACATTGTGATTTTTTGGACTACTAATGTGTGCAATGAGTGTGTAGATATTTTAGCTGAGGAAACTGACAAAGGAATAGAACTGATCTCTATGTGTTAATTTTGGAAACTTGTTGTTCGTAATTCAAGTATTGTATTGTGAGATGTATGTATGTATCCTTCCGTGATCAGTAAATGTTAATGCTCGTAAACTGTCTTCTTTTAGTGTCACTTGACACTCGTGAATTGTGTATGCTCTTCAGTGTGCTGATTAGGGTTAGTTGTGTACCCTTTGGACCTTAGTTGGTTTAAGTTAGTGTCAATTTTCTAATTGGGTTCTTAATCGAGTTTAGTCATCCTTAATGCAAATTAGTGCTTTATTTGTATTTTAGAGTTATTAGTTGGTCCTAATTATTTTCCTAGCTTTTGTTTGGCTCTAAACCTATTCCTAAGGCTTTAAAACATGTAATAATTATACCCAAGGGGTATGGGTATGGGTTAGGGGTCTTTTCCAACACCTAAGCCCCTTTTATTGACTTTTGAGGTCACTCAAAAAGTCTCTTTTTGCCTATGTGCGAAAATTGCAAGTGGTTATCATGAGTTGCCTTACCTCACCTCCTCTTAGTGTTTAACCATAGTGTAGGTTGAGTTAGGAGTTTCTAGAATTGCAAGTGGGTGGGAGAAGTTATTGATCCCTTTGGTGGTTGAGTTTGAAGCTTATTTAGAGGCCCTTCTTGGTCTAGTGGAGGTTGTTACCCAATCTCTACATTTAGAGAGGAGTTTTGAAGATTGAAGCAAGGAAAAGGGAAACTCTACTCAAACTTTTTCATTTCCATTACCTCTTGTGAAGGTAGGAAATTCTCATCTCCCTTGTTCAGTATCCATGTTTGTTTCATGCTTATGCTACCTTGTTGTTGTTTCAATGTTTGTATGTTTGTGGGTATGTTGGGAAGATTTGAAAACCATGTTATTTTTGGATGATTTCCTTTCATTTTTATGTTGTAATTTTGAGATTTTTCTTGCATGGGTGTTTTGGTATTACTCACCCTTGGAGAGGGTAGAAGTGACCAATTTTGGGAAAGGTTTGTTTAGTCGGACTCCAACCAGTGTAGAGTCTCTTCTCAGGATGAGAAAAGGGAGAAAGGGTAGGGTGTTATGGGCCCCTACTTGTTAGCACAAACCTTGTATGATTATGGTATGTTGAAATGGAAGAACGGAAGTTCTTGGTATATAGCACCGATTGGGAATTTTTTTGGTGTTGTGCTTGACTTCTCCTGGTTGGAAGAATCCACCTTTGCCTAGTGTTGATTCATGGTGAATCATATAGTGATAACCTTGTGTGAATATGCATGGTTGAATTGTTCTTGGTCATGCTTGTTGTCACCTGATCAGAATTTTGTTCCATCCATGGTTCTAGAAATGTGTTGCAGAAAATATTATAAATCCCTTGATGAGGATCATGAAGAAAATTCAATTAAATTGTTGAAATTTGGGATTGATATCCTATGTAATTTGTATTTTAAACTTTGTTGTAATTGGAAATGAAGCCAAGTTTTCTTCCTGATTCTTTCCCGGTCGAGCCTTTGAATCAGGTTTACCAATAAAATTGGTGTTTGAGTATAATTGTTTTTCATGTGATTCAATCGAAATTTTAAATTAGATGGATGCATATCAAAAAATAGGATAAAATTGATGTTGATTTAATTTGGTAAAATTTCAAGTTTTCTTATAGGTTAGAAACAAGAAAATTCTATTATGAATGAAAGATTAGTTTTGTGATTAATGGAGTTAAATCAATTCTTGCATTATAGTTAAAATGGATCATTCAAATCCTTGGCATATTTAATTTGAAATGGGTCCTATTAGATTTATTGAAAAAAAAATATATAACCTCCTTTGGTAAATCAATCATTTTCAATATATATATATATATATATATATATATATATATATATACTTGCCTTGAAATTTCTATACTTAGAAAATTTTCATCAAAAAAAAAAAGAGTTGCAAGAGAGTAAAACTCTCTACCTTTTGTATGGGAGAGGCAATCAAATAGTTTTGTGCAACAGAGAATATTCTCTGTGATTCTTTATTTTTGTTTTTAAATTTGAAATTAATATTCAATAAAAAAATATTATGCATAACTAAATAAACACTATACAATATCCTAAAATATCTATTGCCACCTATAAAACTTTATTACATCAATACTCTTCCTTCTTTGGTGGACGTCAGTTTGGAGGGAGGATTAAAAAAATGTTTTAATTGTTTTGCAAGTCAGCTGTCATCACATGGGATGATGTCACCCCTTGTCCCCTCCATTTATGGATGCTAAGTTTTAAAAAGGTTAAATTTTTGTTTAAATTTTGTTTCACATTGGTCACCTATCCCTTACATGCTTTAGCCTGCACTTGGCTTGCATAGGGCAGAGCACTATCCCAAGGACAACGCTTGGGAAGCGCTCCTTGGGAAGTGTTTCCCATGGAGAAGGGATAGGGGGGGAAAAGTGTAGGTGTAGGGTAGCTTAGGGTATGGTTGGGGGGGGGGGGGGGGTGTTGGGTTAGTTGTTGGTTTTTTATAATAAAGTTAGATTAAGTTATGATGTTGGTTATAGTGTTTTGTTTAGTTTTGAAATTAAATTAGTTAGTTTTTAAACTTAAGTTAGTTTTAGTTTAAGTATTATGTTAGAATGTAAGTTAGTTAGTATATGTTAAGTTAATTTACATTCTTTTGTTAGTAAGTAGTTAAGTTAATATTTGTTTTAGTTTTAGCATGTTAGTATTTAAGTTAGTTAATTTATTAAAGTTTTATGTTAGTTATTGTTTGTTATTTGTTAAATATTAATAATTTTAGTTAATTGATTAATATGTTTGTTTTAATGTTAATTGGTTTAAAAATATATGTTAATTCATAAAGAGTTTTAGCTTTAAATTAGTTAGAATTTAGTTAGTTCTTAATTAATTTTTAGTAGGTTTTTGATAGTTAATGATTATGTTAAAGTAGTCAAAATAATTCTAAGTTAATAAATTATATATATATGTTATGTTTTAATTCTAGTTAATTGTTTTTCTTAAGTGACTTTTCAATATTGATTAGATTGTCAATCGATAATTGTCTATGAGAGTTGTAATTGAACTTGATCTAGTTGAACTTGATTAAAATTTCTTTCTTATAATGTTAACTTTATATGAGATAAAAGATGCTATGTAATAAATGTTAAATCTATCTTAATTATATTGTTATAGAGGAAATTTAAATCTATTGTGTTAAGATTAGTTGAAATGAAATAAACGTCGATATTAGGTTAACGATTCATTCCTTCTCAAGATATGTAATTTATGATGTAATGAAGAGAGTCCTTTCTTGAAATGTAATTTAACCTTATTGAACTTTGAGCACTCTTATAGTTAAACTTTAAAAAAAAAAAAAGTTTTTGTGTTTTTTCCCTCGTAGTTTGGGCATGACACCTAGTTTGAATAATAGGTGAGAAAGAATGCAAAAGAGTCGATTGAATACCAGCTTCAATTTCCTCCTTAACCTTACAAGTGAGAGGCTTATGACCCCTTATCTTTGGATTTTTAATGGCTAACATAGGAGACACTGGGACACGAGAACTCTCTGACTATGAAATGGATAATTCTTGAGCAAAATTGAAACAATTGGCAACAGGCAAACACTTTTGCTCAAAATTTTCATTCCCAAACACACCTTCTTCCAAAAAAATCTCATCATGGTCATGAGCCGCAATTGAGATAATGATACTGCTAGACTGCAAATAAGTATCATGACTGGCCAATAGAGAAACAAAAGATGACAAAATAGGGACAAAGGGTTGGCTACAAAATAACTAATTAGGAATTATACTTTGCACATCTAGAGGAGGAATGACCTTACTCACCAAAGGACAATCAACCCAATTGGAGGAAGAAAGTAGCAAGTGAGAAGCAATGGATGATAAAGAGTCTCTAAAGACAAACTAGACATAGTAAACAAAGAAAAAGAAAATGTATACTTACCATCCATACCTAAAAAAGACACCAATAAACAAAAGAATGAAAAGGAGGGAGAATAGAGATAACCTCATGAATGGCCAATGAACTTTGCTAAGAAGAAACATCAAAGTCTTCCACCAAGCCAACATCATGGAAGAAACTATGATTAACAGGGACCAACTACACTAGATGCAAATCTAAATCCAACTCAGATATCTGGCCTAAGTCAGACCAAGGGGAAGACACATCAGACTCTTTCACCAAACCAACATCCTCGAAGGAACTATGATAAATAGGTACCAACAATAAGGGATTTGACTTTGAAGCTAACTGATGACAATCAAATGAACACAACTCTATATTTGAAATAGAACATTGACATATCTCATGCGACACTAGTAAAACATCCTTACATTGATGCAAAAAGTGACTCAAAGAATTGGCATTCTTGGCAATAGTAGCTGCCTCCACAATCTGAATCTGCCGAACCCATGTCCCAATTTTTGAACAAATAGACAAATCTAAAGGAAAATTCTCTCTCTTCTACATAAGGATACACACATGAACAACCATATAAGTCCAAAAAAATGAGATCAAATCATCCTTAATAAACATGCCCAATTTATTTGCAATAATATCAACCAATGCAGGATCTCTATATTCCAACAAAAGATTCAGAAGAGCAACCCACTAAGGATAAAATTGCGATAGATCCTTCGAGACATCAAAATGAGGAATCCAACACATAGTAATAATGCTAATCCCATTACAAAACCAACCCTTAAAATTATGCACAACTGCTTTATGATCTTGAGAATCAAAAATCCCAACAAAGGCTAGAGAGTCCTTGGCCAACAAAAATAACTCTTTCAGACCCACCCAATAACAACTTGCCCAAGAAAGCAAGGATTCAAACTCCATCACAAATTGAAGCATACCAATAAGCCTTGATGAACTCAAAAAATCCACCCTTGAATTGATCAAATCAAAAGGAAAAATGACCCTAGGCTTAGACAACCAATGAAGCGGACTACCTTAAATCGAGACATACAAATCTTGAACCTAGGTAGGTGACAAAAGGTGATTAGGGAAAAAACCCCCAATTTTTGGAGAGAAGAGAGCTTGATAGGACCAAAAAGGGGGTTTCTAAACTAGGTTCCTATTAGGAGATGACACAAAATGCAGAACTAGACTACCCTAAGACACAGAAAAAGGGTGACACAAGCTATGAATCTTGGAAAATATTAAAAGGAGGTTGTCGGACAAAAGGCTTCTTATGCTTGAGCTTCTAAATAGAAAAATGCCAATGCTTTCCATGCTAAAAAGGAAAAGGGCCAAGAAAATCAACAAAAGACTTACTAGGAAGGCCACCAAAAGAAGGACAAGGACCTAGAATGCCTTTAAACATAAAAGCCCTAGGTGGAAAAGCAGACCGAACTCTTGCACGATACGCCCGATTCATTTGATTCACCCAAACTTGCAACACAAAAAAATTCCCTGGCTTCACACTATCCCTTCAGACTCCTTGCCAAAAGACCCATTGCGAAAAATGATGTAAACATTTCACAAATGCCAAATCATCCTTGTTAACTAGGAAACCACCCCAACACAAATTTCCAGAATGTGTGTCCACTTTATCCTCAAAAGAATCCACATGTAAACCATACTCCAGCTGCATTGCTAGCCCAAAATTCTTCCGTCCAGCAGCCAACCTACCATGATAGTAATCACTTGCATATTCATCCAACACATCAATCCCAATCATCATCTCACCAGTTGTTGATCACTTCTACAACTTCAATTATTGCCTACTTATTTATTAATCATTTTGTTAAAAAACTAAATAATAATATCCAATTAATTTTATCAAATGTTTAATCAGTGGCTCCTTCCCTGATTTTAGTTTTGATCAGGAATGATAGGTACATTTTGATGAATTGTATATCTCCAGTCATTTTATTTTTTGATGAATGGATTAAGCCATATATGTAAAGTGCATATTTCTTGATATTGTAGTTGAATGGTGAAATGGGATTTTCTTGCTAGTTTTTTTCCCTATAAAGTTCTTAAACTCGCTATATTATTACTATAATATATAGTCGCTTTGTCCACTTTTGACAAAAAGAATAAAATTAAATTTGTTAATTTTTTAAAAATATTACTACAATCAATTAATATATCCATCAACATTTTTATAATAAAAATATGTATCAATTAATTTTGTAACAATTAAATATATAAACAACTAAATAATTATTAAGTACATATTAATATTTTAACTACTCAACACACATTAAATAGAACTTTGAATAATATAAATTTTCTAAATTAGTTATACCTATCTCCTAACTATTATACCTTGTTTTGGTGCAAGCGCTAGTTAATAGTGATCATTTTTAATAATATTATATTTTATTATTTCATGAGGTAAAGTTACAATATTTTTAACAAATAATTATATATTACATTCTAATATGAATACATTAAAATAAAATATGAGATATAAAATTTTATAACACAAAATATATTTGATAATTTATATTTCTTTAGTGTAATATTTAATCATTTATATTAAGCTAAATTAAATATCATATATAACAATAAATTTTTATATTTAATTTATTTTAATAAAATATTAATATTATTTGAAAAAAGTTTAAATAATAATAATAAATTTCATCTAAAGTATTTTTTTAAATATAAAACATAATTAATTCAATAATACATAATTTTGAATTTTCATTATTAGTGTAAATAAAAAAAAATAAAATTTAAAATTTAAATAAATTTTGTTATAATATAAATATTGAAAATATTTGTTTATTATAAATGAAATAAAATTATTAACTTTGTTATAATTGAATAAAATAGATAATTTTTCTCAATTATGAATCAATTGTATCATTTTACTCATTTATAATAAAGCTAAAAAATTATAAAATAATATAGTAAATAGAGGTAGAAAAAATCTAAAGTAATTAAATTAAATTAATTTGCTAATGTAAAGAGGAATGTGTATTTTCAACTAATTTTTTATTATGACCTTTAGTAAGGTATAATATATATTGTCTTATTTTATTAATTAATTTTTAATCAATACGCTTTGTGAGGGAGCTTTGCTTTCGATTAAAAGGATAAAGCAAGTTTTTTTTCACAGGGGACCTAAAATCTTGAACAATTCTTACAAAAGATTTAACTATGAAACCTAGAAAAGATCACTTGTTGGTCAAGACCAATAAGACTACAACCAAACCCATGGCAACCAAAAACTGGCACCCACACTATCAAAACCACCTATAGGATACAAAAAAAAAAGATAAAATAAAAAAGGATAGGAAACCATAACACCAGGAATAGGTCTAGTTCTTTAGTAGACATTGTCAACTCCTCCTTAAGCTCATTCATTTTGCAAGCAACATTCTTTATCTCCACCAAATCTAGAGAGGGATCAAACACTCTCTTCTTATTTGTATTGAATCTCGTACATTTCCCTAGTCCATCATCCTACTCCACAGTGCCTATTATAGTTGGGTCCAAACCCAACATTGCCCCTGCCTCTTGATCCACTTTTTGTACTATCCTATTCAAATAGTCAACTGAAGCATCCATGATATTCTGACAATGGTTGATGACACCTTTGGTCAAGAACTTAATTTTATCCATCCTTTCCTTCAGCTCCTCAAACCATGAAAAACATGTTCTCCTCCCTAATCCTCTTATCACCTCCCCCCCACCCCCCTCTCCTTCCCACCCCTCCCCCACCCCCCAACCAACACCCTCATGACCCTCTGCCATCTTATAATTTAAGGCTCTATACTTTAGGTTAAGGGACTTAATGGAATTGAATGGTCACTTCTTCAAACAAAAGGAGTACATAGAGATAGCTTTGGTAGTTTGGAGAACCCAAAAAGTGGGTCGATCTTGATATCCCTTAGGTCATTTTCTAGTAGCCCTATGTGAACCTCATCTAGGTCACCTATGTTAATGAGGGGATGCATATTTCATTAATCTATTTCTCCTTCTAACTAATAGCCTCGCCCTCCTCAATCATGTCATTAATCTTTTCATCACATTCAGTTGCAATCTGAGGGGATATTTGAGTATTATGATCCATATAGTCATCATAATTCACTAGAATAGTGGCCTTCTTTTCCTCTTCCACATTAGTATCAACTTTTTTTGTATCATTCTTGATCACCTCATGTCAAGTAGGAAAGGTCTCCACCTTATTCTCCAAGGGATGGACAAGGGAATTATGAGACGAATGGGTCAAGAGGAATAATCTCTTTATTGGCCCATACAAATGTGCACTAACCTCCTCCTCCTCTATTTCTATGCTATTCCCACAATGGTCAAAAAAGGTACCCTTCTGTTGATAGGAGATTGTTGAAGTGAAGAATATTGATGAAACCTATCATAGAACAATCATTATTTTGACATTGATGTCAAACCTAGTACTTTTTGGTAAGAAAATTGCTTACTTTGGTCTGAATGCTATTATTTGTTTGATAGATGAAGAGGATTTGAATACAAAGGATAACAAGAGAACCTATATAAAGGTTGAGTTATTTGGTGTCTAAAAGGACCACTAAGACCAAGCAAGACTTTGATGATATAGTGTATTTTTTATCTACTTAAGGCTATAATCAAAAGATACTTGATAAAACACTTGAAGGAGGCTAAGTAAAGAAAAGTGTTTGTCAAGCTTGACCGAGAAAACAATGCAAGCCAAGAAAAGTCAATCTATGTTGAGAAGAAACTAGTGGAACTTGAGTGAAAAAAGTTAGTATGATCTGAGAAAGAGAAACATAGTTGGTGTTGAGTGAAGAAAGTTAGTATGTGCCGAGCACCAGTAAAGACTTTGTGGATGTCAAGAAACCTAGCATTGGTCGAGCATCATAACACAGTGTTTGGAGAGAAAACAAAGTATTCTTACTGAGTGCCAGTAAAATGAGTTAGATCAAATATTTAATGAATCTAAGCTAATAAAGTTAATTTCTTGAATTGTGTGAAGTGTGTGGAAAATTACTATGTTGATCTAGTGGCACATAATCTAAGATAAACCATTTTGAGGTGAATTCAAAGAGGATTGTAGAGGAAGTTTCTAGAAGGGAACAAAATGGGAAAATAATTAGATTCATTGAATCTTACCTAACCCTAGAATGGGTGATTTTGGTTAAGTGAAAAAAGACCTAAATTCTCTATTTATGGAGATAGTAGGCTAGAAGCAACAATTGTCATATGTGAGAACCTAAGGAAGACAAGAATTCTAGGGTGCTACTTCATATGGTAGCCAAATGAAAGAGGCTATAGTTGGAATAAAAAGCATGAAGGCATAAGAGGATGAATGCTTGAAGAGTGAACAAGTTGTTAGAGATGAAGATGATGAATGCCAAGTAGAATGGAGGATTGAATATGAGATCTATAATTTGCAAGTGAGTTGGTATTGTTATCAGATCAAGTCCTACTGTTACTCTCTAACAATTGTATCAGCCTAGATAAATCCTTTGGATTAAAGTTGACCTAACAACCATTAGTAAATAACTTAACAAGGTGACATTCTAATGGAATATTCTAAAGTCCTCTAACAAGGATCACTCCTAAAAAGGTGATTGAAATCCTTTAACTAGGTGACCACATTTAATAGTGTGCATTGTAACCTTTAATAGAATTGGCTTCTCATAGAGATCACTTTAGAAGAGTAAAAATTGGTAGCATGTTACTAGTGGTTTTTCCCAAACTGAGTTTTCACATAAATTCCTTGTGTCAAAATGTGTGATTGATTTTGTGGTTTTTCATGTTTACATTTATACATTTTGACATAGGACAACAATATGCATATGTTTAAAATATTTAATGATCAATGCATGCATAAGGATAAGTTGTAGTACTAAAAAGTTTTATTTGTACATTTGGACCTTGGATAAATTATTCACACTCCCCCACCCCCTCAATTATTCTAACATATTCAAACAATTTGTATCAGAGCACCAAGTGCTTGAGAGAAAGTTTGAAGGTACTTCAAGCTAAAGATCAAGATGTACAGAAAGGAAGTGCCCTAGTTAAACAAGGAAAACTTTCCTACATGAAAAAGTTTGATGAAGCTACATCTAGAAGGTCTTGGATATTATGCATAATCAACTATCACCATTGAGCATGTTGATCCAGTTAGAGATTATGCATAGTCAACTATCACCAATTGCTAAACAATTGAAATAGAAGAAAGAACACAATTAGGCAATGTTAGAGATTGCATCTTCCCTAAGCTACTCAAAATTTCATGATATCAAAGGATGTGATTCTTCAAAGAAGATATGGGATGCCATACAAAAGATCTATGGAGGAGAAAAAAAATTGCTGAGAGCCAAAGCTGAAAGCCTAAGAGGAAAATTTGATGAAATGAGAATGCAAGATGGTGAGACTATAGTCCATTATTGTACAAGGATCAAAGATATTGTTAATACAATTTGAGGATTTGATCAAAATATTGAAGATGAGATTGTGATCAACAAAGTATTGAGAACCCTACAACCTATCTATGCTATTAGAGCCTCTACTATACAAGAACTAAGGTGTACCCCTGGTATTAATTTGACCCTTGAAAGATTGGTTGGGAGACTCACAACTTTTGAACTTTCAAATTTTGATAATTTCAAATCTAAAACTGTTGAATTTTCTTTCAAAGCTAACCTAACACTAAAAGAGCCTAAAGACAAGAAAAAGAAAAAGGTCAAACTTGCTACTAGTGATAGTGATACAGATGATGAAGAGCTAGAAGAATTGGAAGCATTAATGGCTAGGAAATTTCACAGAGGAAAAGGAAAATACAAATGTAAGTTACCCATCATATGCTTTAATTGTCATGAGGTTGGTCATATTGCAACAAGATGTCCTAATAAGTCAAGTAACAAGAATGAAAAAATTTCAGAGGTAGAAAAGATGATAGTAACAAAGGCTACAAGGACAAGGGAAAGAAGGCTTGTTACATTGTTGAAGAAGAATCCAATGATGAATTTAAAGATCATGATGATGAAGTTGTCTATGTTCGTATGAAGAATGATTCTAATGAAGATGAGGCAACTACATTGATATCTTATGTGAAAAAAAGTGATAGATGGATCATTGATAGTGGATGTTCACATCACATGATTGGAGACAAAAGTAAGTTCATACCCTTGAGTATTACAATGGAAATAGTGTTAGATTTGGTAATGATGCACCCTATCTAATTCAAGTAAAAGGATGAATAAGATTGATAGATAAGATCATGTATGAAAATACTTACTATTATGAAGGACTTAACTATAATATGTTCAGTGTGTCACAATTGAATAGTTCAAGTTGTAAATTTCAATTTGATAATAGAAAGGCTAAGATCTATGACACTGATGGAAAACTAATTGGAAGTGGAGATTAGACTAGAGGTATTCTATTTTATCTTGATATGAATGATGCTACTTGTCTTGTTGTACAATTTGATGATGTGTGGCTATGACACAAGAGGTTATGTCATGTAAATTTTGATAATATGGTTAGTATCAATAAGATGAAAATAGTTAGAGGTTTGCCAAAGCTGAGGAAACCTGATAATGTGATTTGCAAACAATGTCAGTTAGGCAAGATGATAAAGTCTAGTTTTAAAAGTAAGACTCATACTTCAAAATAAATTTTGGAATTAGTTCATACTAATTTATGTGGACCAATTGATGTGAAAAGCTACAAAGGTACCAATTACATTATCCTATTTGTTGATGACTACTCGAGAATGATGACAATAATGTTCTTAAAAGAAAAATTTGATGCTATTCAAATGTTTAAGTGGTATCTAGCAAGAGTTAAAAAGGAAACTGGTAAGAGCTTAAAATGTCTAAGATATGACAAAGGTGGAGAGTATATATCAAATGAATTTGAAAACTTCTACAATGATAGAGGAATCAAGAGACGAACTTCTGCACCTAGGACTCCTCCATAAAATGGGATTGTTGAAAGGATGATCAAATCTATAATGGATTGTGCTAGGACACCAATGATGGAGAAGAATATTTCTTTGAAATAGTGGAGAGAAGCTGTCAGTACATCTATCTATACCTTAAACTAAGTACAAGTGAAGAATGGTACAAATTCCACA
This sequence comes from Cupressus sempervirens, assembly GCA_028749045.1. Lineage (NCBI taxonomy): Eukaryota > Viridiplantae > Streptophyta > Pinopsida > Cupressales > Cupressaceae > Cupressus > Cupressus sempervirens. The sequence goes on from CM053792.1 coordinate 425,667,303, forward strand.
CCTTTTGAATTATGATATGGTTACTCACCTAATGTCAAAAATTTGAAAGTATTTGGGAACAAGTGTTACATTCTTAAGGACAACAAAAATGGTAAGCTTGATGCTAAAAGTGAAGAAGGTATATTCCTAGGATATTCCACAAGAAGTAAAACTTATAAGTGTTTAAATACTAACACTAACAAAGTTGTGGAAAGTGAAAATGTAAAGTTTGATGAATATATAGAAATGCATGAAGATGAACCAAAGAAGGAACATAAAAATTATAGAACCTTTATGTACTACTATGAAGACATGCTTTCTGATGATGATAATTCTACAAATGAAATTGATAATCAACAAGAATCAGTGAATGTTGAGTCACCTATAATGGATGTTGAGTTGCATTAAGGTGCTGAGTTGCAATCAAAAGTTGAGGTACATTCTGGTACTAAGATCAGTTTACATGAAAGGAATTTTGAGTTACCTGATAAAGTAGTGCACAATGAATATGAAATTGAAAGACCCATTATAGAAAGAAGAGTAGAACCAAGGTTGTCAAAGTATGTTAGAAGACATCACCCTATTGGACAAATTATTGGAGGTAAAGAAGATAGACCAATGACAAGGAATAGATTGAGAAATGACATGTGTTTATTAAGTATGCATGAACTTAAGTGAGTGAAGGATGCATTAGAAAATGAAGAGTTGAGTAAAGCCATGAAAGAAGAGATTGATTAGATTGAGAAGAACAAAACATGGACTTTAGTATCCAGACCAGAGAACAAGAATGTGATTGGAACCAAGTGGGTGTATAGAAACAAACTAAATGAGAATGGTGAAGTCACAAGGAATAAGACAAGATTAGTTTACAAGGGATATGCACAAGAAGAAGGAATTGACTATGGAGAGACATTTTCCCTAGTTTCAAGATTGGAAGGAGTAAGAACTTTGCTTTCTTACTTTGCATAAAAAATATTTAAAGTTTATCAAATGGATGTGAAGTCAAAATTTTTGAATGGTATACTAAACAAGGAGGTTTACATATAACAACTAGAAAGATTTTTTGATCCAAACAACAAGAAGCTTTATATGGTTTGAAGCAATCTCCCAGAGCATGGTATGAAAGGCTTCACAACTATCTTGTGAAGATTTTTTTTGAGAAGAATGATGACAACAACAATTTGTACTTAAAGATAGAAGGAGATAAATGAGTTTTACTAGCTGAAATACTTGTTGATGATATCAAATTTGGAGAACAAAATGCATTATGTAAGACATTTGCAAATGAAATGAAGAAAGAGTTTGAGATGTCTATGTGTGGAGAGATAAAGTTATTTCTTGGACTATAAGTATATCAGATGAAATATGGTATTTACATCACTCAAACTACATATGTGAAGGAAATATTGAAAACTTTTGGTATGGAGGATTCAAAACCTATTAGTACTCTTATGGTGACAGGACACAAACTATCCAAAACTGATGATTCTACTAAAGTAAATCAAACTTGTATAGGTCTATGATTTACAAATTGCAATATGTAGTTCATAGAAGACCTGACATTTCATTAGTTGTTTGGATTGTTGTAAGATTTTTTGCAAATCCCAAGGAGAATCATTCAATGGTTGTTAAAAGGATCATGAGATACCTAAAAGGAACAAAAGACAATGGTCTATACTATAAGAAAAATGACAAGTTTGAATTAAGAGACTATATAGATGTTGATTAGGTTGGAAACATTGATGGCATAAAGAGTACAAGTGGTGGATCATTTTTCTTAGGAGAAAGATTGGTCACTGAGACTAACAAGAGACAAAATTGTATATCACAATCTATTGTTGAAGCTGAATATGTGGTTGTTGTAGTGAATTGTACAAATATGGTATGGATCAAATAGTTACTCAAAGGAATAAAGGAGGAAATTACTAAACCTGTGGCACTCTATTGTGATAACACAAGTGCTATAAACATATCAAAGAACCTTGTGATACATGCAAAGATAAAACACATTGCAACAAAGTATCATTAATTGAGAGAATTGGTTCAAGACAAAGAAGTGAGAATTGAATATGTGAATACAAAAGAACACATAGTTGATATATTCACAAAGGCTTTACCTAAGGATGCACATGAATATATTAGACATAAAATAGGGGTGATACCCCTATCCAAAGCTACTTAAGAAGAAAGAGTAGTTCCCTACATCAACTGAGTTGCATGACATATTTTACAAATTGATGCAGTGGATCTTACTTTAGGATATGCCTGAAGTAAGGAAGGAGTTAAAAAAAAAAGATTTATAGTCACATGCAAGGTGGCAGAGGAGAACCTAAATTATTTATATCTGCATGTATAGATGACAAGTCTTTGACATTGTTTCCAAAGAGGGAGATATTATTATAAAGGGACTATACAAGTACGAGGGATATTGTAGTGCCTACCCTTGTTCACATCTTTTTTGGACATTGTTGTTGTTATTATCAGACTATGTTAGACTAGCTTTGTGTTGATGGATTAGTGGTATTGTTTTGAGACTATCAGACATTATGTCATGGATTCAGTGATTACATGATGAGATAATTTAGATTTTACATTTCATGTATGCATGCTGATCATTACATTGCTTTCAGTTATTGTTGATGATTAGTTAGATGGTTTATTATTTCATGTGTTGTATTATGGATATTTACCCCATACTTGCATGTGTATGGTGTGTGTGTTTTTTTATTGTATGGCATTTCTGATGTGGTTAAGGAAGGGAGTCGTAGTCACCTGCTTAGTAGGGATCTACACGATGCACCACTTCCTGCCATTGTCTATTTAGCTTAGCATTATATATATTGTATGTACATGCATAGTTTTTTTCAGGTTACAGGTACCGGGTATTGACTTCTCTGAATTTGCCAAGATGAGCGTACCCTATTATACTATCTCAATGATAAGAGAAGGGAGATAAATTCTCAAGTCCAAATCCCAAACCCTTAAGCCAATTGTCCTAGTGAGGTAGGACAAGTATCTGGATATTTTACCTACCGAATGTGTTGGATGACATAATTCATGATTTTTAACCCTTTAGACTGATTTTGTGTGAATTGCTCTACGATGGGTTTTCATATTCTATCTTGGAGGTCTATTGTGAATTTTCTATTAATTAAGTCTTAATAAATAGATTTAATTAATTAATTATTTGAGAAAATTAATATAAAATATCATGATATTTTGATTATAATTAATTAAATGAGAATTAATTGAGGAAAAAGGAATTAAATAAAAGAAAATTAGAAATTAAAATTAATAATAATTATAAAATAATAATAAAGTAATAAATAAATAATAATAATAAAAGTTATAAAAAAATTAAAATGAAAGTTATAAATATTTAAATAGAAATTATATAAAAAGTAAATTGGAGTTATAAGCTTGCATGGGAGTTAACGCACCCTTTCATTTCTCATATGTCAACAATACGGGGGTTAGTGCATCAATTAAGCACATGGTGTCTACAACCCTACGACTCATCTAGAAGGTTGGAAAAGACACATGCTTAGTTGGTGACACCTTCTAGCTGTTTCTAGAAGCATTCTAGAAGTTTCCTGAGAGCTCTTTATATTCAGGCATTCCTAGAAGCTTAGACACATTGTGGAGAGCATTTGGAGCATTGAAGGACTAGAGAACTCTAAAGAAGGGAGGAGCTTGCCCTGCGGGTTTTCTGAGGAAGAGCGAATTAGCATTAGAATTCGGGTAGATTCTTGTGATTTTACTTATGCTATTTCTGCATCTTGCTTTCCCCTGTCTTCTTCGTGTCTTCCATATGTCTTCTGAGGATTTTCCTATTTTTATTGTATGCATTCTCAATATGGGTAGTTAAATTTATTTGAGAATCTTATATGCATAGATTTGAAAAAAAAACACGGGGCTAGGGATTAAATTGTAGCCAAGCCATTAGATAAACTATTGAGTAAATTTTGAGATCAAAAGTTTATAGGAAAATTCTAGAATTGGAATTTATATATTGTGTATATATATGTTTATATTTTTAAATCTGAATACATATATATATATATATATATATATATATATATATATATATATATATACAATTATATATATATATGTGTCTATATGCTGTGATATTTGATTGAACTCTGTATGTCTATATATATATACACACACACATATATATACATATATAATTTTATATATATATATATACATACATATGTATATATACATATATATTTAATTAAAAGTCGAATGACATATATTTCGCAGTGAGCGAATGTTAAAAAATGCATCGCGATTTACATTGGAGGGAAGCGTTTTAAAAAAAAATGCAATATAAAAAAATAATAATAAGTAAATTTGGAATGGGCGGGAGGGACTTATTTCCCCATGCCCGCCGACGGCAATGCCTATGTGAACTATGGTACCGTAGAGTACTTGCGGTCTACAGTGTACTTGCGACCGCAGTGTACCCTGCGATCCGCAGGACACATATATATATGTTGTTTGTAATTGACAGTTATTAAACTCGTCGTGTGTTGTCAAATGTTTTATTAATTCAATTTTTTTTTTATAATACATTTTATAAATTAATAATTATATATGTATATGTATTTATATATATATATATGTATATACATTATTAATAATAAATAATTAATATATTGATAGATGATTGGAATTTAAAGAGTAATTCTTTAATAACAAATTATTTTATAATGTTGAGCAATATAGGATCAATTTAATCTTTTAATTTGGAAAGAGGAATATGAAAAGAATTTCAATTATTATTTTGAAAATGATGGGGGTCATTATCATCAAAATGTGTATACAAAAGACATTTAGAACATTTAGAAAATTGAGTCTAACAGTTTTTGGGGAGAAACTTTTATCTGTCAATATAATACATGGATTAGGTAAAACATGAAAATTTTCCACTTGATATTTAAATTGGAAAACATAAACTGAGACCTTTACATTTAAATTCAAGTTTGTAAATTTAGCAAAACCATTGTTTTGGGTTTTGGGTTGACTAGTGTTGACCAGTTATAGGACGTCTACCAGAGGCTTGGGGGTTATGTGATTGTAATGTCATGATGATGTTTAATCTCGATCTTTATAAACCCAACCATGGTTATGTGATGGAATGCTCTATGTATTGGTTGTAATTACTGATTGTTATAGTTGAGATTCTTATGTATGAGACACTTGACTTAACCATTTTTGGTCATCGATCAGTTATCCTTGGTTATTTTCTAGTCGCCATGATGGGACTGAAATGTAGATTCATTCTTGATGATGTCATGTTGTGACATGTTTTGACTCAACCATTTTGGAGTCTTCGATCAGTATGATTGAGATATATTTTGATTATTGAGAACCATTGGATAATTTTGATTATCAGTGATGCTTCAGTTGCCAATAGAGAGCTGTTGTGGTCATGATTTTCTATGGATGCTTGCTCATGAAGATTTGATGCTTTTATGCATATTTGATGATTTTATTATGCATTATCTTTTGTGATTTTGAGATTTATGATTCCATGAGCTTAGGGTAGGATATCTGCATGTACTGTCGGGAAGTGGCTTGCAATGGGGGCCGGGGCCCTAAGAGGCTGCTAGGGTAACTCATTGTAAGTTGGATTAATAAGTGATAACATTCACACCTAATACTAACTAAATGAACCTAAATAGATAAGTCTTTTGGTTCTTGCCCATGCCTTGAGTGCTTGTATAGGCTAGGATGGGAGTAGTGAGAATGCATGGTTGTGACCTTGCATTCCATAGTATGCCTCATTAGTATGAGAGGATACTAGTGGCTGCATGAGATCAGTATGGACCCATGGTATTTAGCTAACTACCAGGGTAACTTGTACATGATAAATGCGATGACACTTTTCTTCTTGCATAGTAGGTTCCTACATGTCATTGTGTGCCTTTGGGATTAGATGTTAGATTTTCTGTTTGGAACCTTTGAGTTAGTATACTTTTAGGATTCCCAGACTTACAAAGATTTATGCTATGTGGTTTTTGATAGCCTGTTTGGGACTTGAGATTATCTCCTCAACACGGTGGGAGTGGACCACTTAGGTACCACGCGGTTAGGTGGTAGTGTTTTTCCACTCTTATCATTTGAGATTCATTGAGACATCATGGCTGATGCGTCCTTCATGATGGTGGATATGTATCCTTTCATTGATGATTAGCATATGTTAGATGATGTTATCTTATTCTTTTATTTGCATGTTAGATTACTTTCTGCATATGATATAGTATATGTTAGGAGTGACATTCCTACTATGTTAATACTGATGACCTCTTCAGTGATTTGGAATGTTACGCACGGAGGGATGGCTAGGATCCACGATGGTCTAATGATGCTATTTACGGTTAGGAGGAACCGTGCACTTAGTTTATTATGTTCGATCTTTATGATGGATGTATATCTTCTATGATGATGTGTATCATGTGATTATCTTTACTTTGATGTATCATGGATTAGAATAGGATGATGTACCTTATTCTACATATGTATATTCTTTTGAGCTTTTCATACCCTGTGACATGTATAGTGGATGATTGAGAATTTGAAATGTAATGTATAAACATTGGACTTATCATTATTATTTCATGTGGATGTTGTACTAGATGGATTCATTAATGTTAGTTGACTTGGATGTAATTCAATGTTAAGGGATCTTAAAGAATGTAATCTGTTATGTATGTTATATTTACTTTCAGATGGACATTGCTATTGCTTCCGTTATTATGCATAATTTATATGTGGTATTTACTTTCATGTTAAAAAAAAAAAAAAATGCTACCAAACTTAGTGAAATTCTAGGTTAATCCATTGGATCCCTTGGCGGGGCATTACAAATATATAAGAGAATCAAGGAGATATCAGAGAGATATTTGATTAGAGAAGGATAGAGAAAGATTGTCAAAGAGGGACAAGATCAGATGAAGGAGAAATTAGAGTATTGGTTTGCCATCAATGCCAAAGAGGGAGATTGTTGAAGTGAAGAAGATTGATGAAAACTATCATGAAACAATCATTATTTTGTCACTGATGTCAAACTTAATACTTGTTGGTAAGAAAATTGATTACTTTGGTCTAAGTGCCATTATTTGTTTGATTGATGAAGAGGATTTGAAAAGAAAGGATAACAAGAGAACCTAGAGAAAGGTTGAGTTATTTGGTGTATAAAAAGAGCACTAAGATCAAGAAAGACATTGATGATATAATGTATTGTTTATCTACTTAAGGTTATAATAAAAGGATACTTGAGAAAAGACTTGAAGGAGGCTCAATAAAGAAAAGTGTTTGCTAAGCCTGACTAAGAAAAAAATGCAAGCCGAGGAAAGTCAGTGCAAGCCAAGCAGAAACTAGTGGAGGCTAAGTAAAGAAAGTTAGTATAAGCTAAATAAGAGAAATCTAGTTGGTGCTAAGTGAAGAAATTTAGTACATGCCAAGCACCAGTAAAGACTTAGTGGATGTCGAGAAGCCTAGTATTGGTTGAGAATCAAAAAATAGTGTTTTTTGAGCAAACAAAGTGTTATTGCTGAGTGTCAGTAAAATGAGTTAGATCAAAGATTTAACAAATATGAGCTAACAAAGTTGATTTCTTGAATTGTGTGGAAAATTACTATAATGAGTTGGTGGCACAAAATTCAAGATAAATCATTTTGAGGTGAATTCAAAGAGGATTGTAGAGGAAGTTTCTAGAAGGGAATAAAATGGAAAAGTGGGTAGATTCACTGAATCTTACCTAAAGCTAGAATGGACAATTGTGGTTAAGCATAAAAAGACCTAAATCCTCTATTTATGGAGATAGCAGGCCAGAAGAAACAATTTTCATATGCGAGAACCTAAGAAAGACAAGAAGTCTAAGGTGTTTCTACATATGATAGCCAAATAGAAGAGTCTACGATTGACATACAAAGCATAGAGGCTTAAGAGGATAACTTCTTGAAGGGTGAACAATTTGTCAGAGATGAAGAGGGTGAATGCCAAGTAGAATGGGGGGTTGAATGTGAGATGTATAATCTGCAAGTGAGTTGTTATTGTTATCATATCAAGTCTTACTATTACTCTCTAACAATTATATTAGTCTAGATAAATCTTTTGGATTAAGATTGACCTAACAGTCATTAGTAAATCCTTTAATAGGGTGACATTCTAATGGAATGTTCTAAATTCCTCTAACAAGGCTCACTCCTAATAGGGTGACTAAAATCCTTTAACCAGGTCACATTTAATAGTATACATTGTAATTTTTAACAGGGTTGGCTCCTCACAAAGCTCACTTCAAAAGAGTGAAAATTGGTAGCATGTTACTGGTGGTTTTTCCCAATTTGGGTTTCCATGTAAAACCCTTCTATCAAAATGTGTGATTGATTTTGTGGTTTTGGATGTTTACATTTCTACAAAGTTAGTATGACATAGGAAAACAATATGCATATGTTTAAGATATTGAATGAACAATGCATGCATAAGGATAAGCTATAGTAATGAAAAGTTTTATTTGTGCATTTGGACCTTGGATAACTAATTCTCCCCCCCCCCAGTTAATCTAAAGTATTCCAACACCTTCAACATTTCTTCCTTGCTTTTATCCTCTAAATCCATTTCCATTTCCTTGTAATTCCAAATAAAATTTCTCTTTTTAGATGATACTAGGCATCTCTTGCAACTTTATAATAATTCATATTCCCTTTTCCTTATTGCTCCCAAGCCTCAAAGGATAGTCCTTTTGATCTTGAATGACTAGAGGTAGAGGATGTTGAAATCTAATTGAAAAGATCATTATCAAAGAGGGAGATTGTTGCAAAGAAGGAAGATTGATGTTAAAGAATATTTCCAATCATTGTTTTGTCACTAATGTCAAATTTACTATTTTCTAAAATGACAATTTCTTATAAGATCCAAGTACTATCACTTATTGATTGATGAAGAGAATTTAGTCAATAAGATGTAACAAAAGTACCTAAGGGAAAGGTTGAGTTATAGTTTTGTAATGAAGCACAAGGATCAGTTAAGATGATGATAAAATGATGTATTGACAATACTTTGAAGACATAGAGGTTGGCCACACTTAGAAACTTTAGAAGAATAAGTTGTAACAAAGTTTTCTGCAAAGCTTGACTAAATTCATTAGTGGGTGCCAAGAAAGCTAGTTCATGCCAATCAAATTTTTAGTAGGAGCTGAATAAATGAAAAATCTAGTGTGTGTCGAGTGAAATAGAAGGTGCCAAGAAAGTTTAGGAGCCGAACAAGTAGTAGGTGTCGAGCATCAAGAAAAACTTAGTTGATGTCGAGTGAATCCACAGTAAGTGTCAAGCATTAGTAAAACATAGTAGGTGTCAAGTAACATAGTATGTGTTGAGCATCAAAATGAGAATTGTGCCAAGCTACTACATTATTTGAAAAGTCAAAGATTCGCTAGATCTAAGTTGACAAGTTTGTTACCATTTTTGGGTGAATTCAAGAGAACTCTTCATGATGTTTCTAGAAGGAACAAGAAATGAGGTAGATTCATTGAATCCTACCTAATCCATTCAAATTGAAATTAAAAGTGGGAAGATTCAAGAAAGAAAAGTATTCCAAACTTCTATTTAAGGAGTTACATGTCAAGAAGTAAGAGTTGTTGCTGAGTGGTTGGTGAAGGCATCGAGGAAGAAGAATAGAGTACAGAGACTCTGCTTTGATAAGTGGCCATATAGGAGATTGCACTGGTACATTAGGCATGAAGACTCAAGGAAATGAAGCTTGAAAATAGGAAAAGCTATCAGAGCTTCAGAGATTGAAAGCCAAGAAAATTTGTGACCTGAATCGAGATTTATAATCTGCAAGTTAAGTTGTGAGTTGTATCACATCAAAAGCCCTTATCATTACTCTCTAGCAATTGTATCAGTTAGGGTAAAATCCTATGGATTTAGGTTGTTTTAACAACCATTTGTAAATCCTTTAACAAGCTGGAATTCCAAGCGAATGTTCTAAAGTCCTTTGACTAGGCCCACTTCTAATAGGGTGGTTGAAATCCTTTAACCAGGTCACATTTAACAATGTGTTGTAGCCTTTAATAGGGCAAGCCTTTCATAGGGAATCACTTCAGAAGAGTGAGAATTGAGTAGCATGTTATTAATTTTTTTTCCAAAATTGAGTTTCCACATAAATCACTATTTTATGTGTTGATTAGTCATGTTTTATTCTTGCATGTTGATTTTTCAGTAACTTGCTAAGATAAATGTTTATCTTGCATGCATGATTAGTTAAATGGGCTCACTATAATTAGTGAAAAAAATTTATCAAGACATTTGGACCTTGAATAACTAATTCATCCCCCTCTCAATTATTCTAAAGCATTACTAACAATTGGTATCAGATCCATCTTCTAATTTAGTTTAAAGTTACTAGAAGCAAGAAGATCAAGATGTCCAAGAGAGAAGTTCCCAAGCTCAACAGAGATAACTTCACTGCATGGAAAAGTTTAATGAAGCTACACCTTGGATCAATAGGTGATCATGCAAAAACTAAAATTGAAGTGGAACATGTTGATCTAGCTGGAGTCCCTATAGTAGAAGCTTTAAATAAAAAGAAGGAGCACAATTAGGCAATGCTAGAGATTGCCTCTACCCTCAACTATACTGAATTTTTTTACATCAAGGTATGTGCCTCTACATTCAAGATGTGGAAAACCTTGATAGATATTTATGGAGGATATTAGAATGTCCAAAGAGAAAAAAGAGAAAGCCTCGGAGGAAAATTTGATGACATGAGAATGGAGGAAGGTGAGAACAATGCTCAATATGCCTCTAGAATAAAGGAAGTAGTCAGTGCAATAAGAATTTTGGGTGGTCATTTAGAAGATGATACTAATAATAGAAAATTCTTAAGAACCTTGCTCCCCATATATGCTATTAGAGTGTCAGCTATTCAAGAGTTAAGATGCATACCAAGAAACAAGCTAGCTCTTGAAGGCATAGTGGGAAGACTTTCTGCATTTGAGTTATCCAACATTGATAACTATAGAAATAGGAGTTAAAGTTGTGATTGAAAGATATCAAGGAGGTGAAACCAAAGAAGATAAGAAAGACAAAAATTGCATCCAGTGATAGCATCACAAAAGAAGAAAATGTGGAACAATTGGAAGCATTGCTAGCCAAAAGATTTCACAGAGGCAAAGGTAAATTCAAAGGTAAGTTGCCTATCATTTGTTTTAATTGCAATGAAGTAGGACATATTGCTATAAGATGAACATAGAAAAAGGACAAAAAAGAAGGCAACAAGAACAAGAACATCAGAGAAGATGATAGCAGAGATTACAAAGACAAAGGCAAAAAGTGCTCCATTATTGAAGAAGAGAATTTTGATGAACAAAATGATGAGGTAGTCTATGTAGCCATGAAGGGTGAGTTAGATGAAGATGAGGCAACAACATTGGTAACCTGTGTAAACCAAAATGACAAGTGGATCATAGATAGTGGATGCTCACATCACATGATAGGAGACAAAAGTAAGTTTCCTACCTTAACTTAGTATGATGGAAATAGTGTTAGATTTTGGAATGATGCTCCATGTCTAATCAAAGGAAAAGGTTTCATTAAGCTTACAGAGATAATTTCATGTGATAATGCATATTATGTTGAAGGATTGAACTACAATCTGCTAAGTGCATCACAATTAAGTAGTGTAGGTTGCAAAGTAGAGTTTGAAAAAAAAACTGCCAAAATCTATGACACTGATGGAAATTTGATAGAAAAAGGAGGCTAAAATAGGAGTAATCCATTTTACCTAGATATGGAAGATGCAACTTGTCTTATTGTAAAACTTGATGATGTGTGACTATGGCATAAAAAAGTTATGTCATGTCAACTTTGATAATCTAATTAGCATTAGTAAAATGAAGAAAGTTAGAGGTTTTCCTAAACTAAAGAAGCTTGAAAATATAATGTGCAAATAGTGTCAACTAGGAAAGATGACCAAGTCAAGTTTCAAAAGCAAAACATACACTTTCAAAGAAGTACTAGAGTTAGGGCACATTGATTTATGTGACCCAATAGAAGTGCAAAGCTATAAAGGAGACATATATATATATATATATATATATATATATATATATATATAATGTATGACTACTCTAGGATGATGACTACCATGTTCTTAAAGAAAAAATCTAATACATTTCAAATGTTTAAGTGGTATTTGGCCAGGGTTGAGAAGGAAACATGAAAGAGTCTAAAGTGCCTGAGATCAGATAGAAGAGGAGAGTTCACATCAAAAGAATTTGAGACATTTTACAATGATAAAGGAACCAAGAGACAAACATTAGCACCTAGAACTCGCCCATAGAATGGAATCGTAGAGAGAAGGAATAGATAGGTGATAGACTGTGCCAGAACATTATTGATGGAGAAGAATGTTGCATTGAAGTACTAGAGAGAAGTTATAAGTAGAACTATCTACACCTTGAATCAAGTACAAGTCAAGAAAGGTACAAATGCAACACCTTTTGAATTATGTTATTATCACTCACTTAATGTGAAACATTTCATAGTGTTTGGTTATAATGCTATATTATTAAAGATTCTACAAATGGAAAGTTTGATGTAAAAAGTGATGAAGGCATATTCCTTGGATACTCCACTAGAAGTAAAGCATATAAGTGTTTGAATATTAACACTAACGAAATTATGGAGAGTGCAAATGTAAATTTTGATGAACATGCAAAAGATCAAGTTGATGAATCCAAGAAATTAGAAGAGTATAGATCCTTTGTATATTTCTATGAAGAAATACCTGCTAAAGAAGAAGCTACCAATCAAGTTGTGAATCAACAACAAGTTTTAGTATCAACCGAGTCACAACTAGTGAATGTTGAACTACATTCAGAAGCTAAGTTACAGAATGAAGTAAATGCACATTCTAATTCTAAAATCAGTACACATGAAAGAGATGATGAAATACTAGAAAGAGATGTGCATAGTGACTCTGAATCTAAAAGACTAGACATGGAAATAAGGACAGAACCAAGGTTATCCAAGTATGTGAGAAGACATCACCCTACAGAAAAAATTATTGGTGACAAGGAAGCCAAAATAATGACAAGGAATAGACTAAGAAATGAATCATGTTTGCTGAGCAAGATTAAACCCAAAGCAGTGAAAGATGCACTTGTAGATGATAATTGGTGTAAAGCTATGGAAGAGGAGATCGAGCAAATTGAGAAGAACAAAACCTAGACTTTAGTTCCAAGACCAGCTAATAAGAATGTGATTGGTACCAAGTGTCTATTTAGAAATAAGATAGATGAGAATGGTGAGATCACAAGAAATAAGGCCAAAATAGTCTGCAAAGGTTATGCACAAGAAGAAGGATTGGACTATGGGAAAACATTTGCCCCTGTTGCAAGAATGGAAGGAGTAAGAACACTACTTGCATGTGCTACCTACAAAGGTTTCAAACTTTATCAAATGGATGTAAAGTCTACCTTTTTGAATGGTATACTAGAAGAGGAAGTCTACATAGAAAAATCAGAGGGATTTGTTGATGAAAACAACAAGTATAAGGTTTACAAACTACATAAAGAACTCTATGGTTTGAAACAAGCACCTAGAGCATGGTATGAGAGACTTCAAAAATATGTAGTAAAGATAGGATTTGAGAGAAAAATTCACAACAACAACCTGTATATCAAGGTAGAAAAAAGTAAAGATATTCTAAGATTTGAAATCTTTGTTGATGATATAATATTTGAAGGAAAAGATGCACTATGCAAAGATTTTGCTAATTAGATGAAACATGAGTTTGAGAGGTCAATGTTTGGAGAAATTAAATTCTTTGTTGGATTGAAAGCACATCAACTGAAACATGGCATATTTGTGACTCGATCAAAATATATCAAGGATATACTCAAAACATTTGGTTTAGAAGATTCAAAATCGGTCAGTACACCAATGGTAATAGGACATAAGCTATCCAAGAATGATGAGTCAACTGAAGTAAATTAGACAATGTATAGATCAATGATTGGAAAGTTGTAGTATGTTGTACATAGTAGACCATACATTGCATTATCTATTAGAATAGTGGCAAGATTTTTTGCAAACCCAAGATAAAATCATCTTATGGTAGTAAAAAGAATAATAAGGTACCTAAAAGGAACAAATGACTTTTTCTTATACTACAAGAGGAGTGAAAATTTTGAGTTGAAAGCCTACACTGATGCAGACTGGGGAGGTAATATTGATGATAGAAAAAGTACCAGTGGAGGAGCCCATTTCTTAGGTAAAAGATTAGTCACTTGGACTAGCAAAAAATAAAGTTGTACCTCATAGTCCATAGCTAAAGTTGAGTATGTTGCTACTACTATCAATTGCACCAATATTGTATGGATCAAACATTTTGTTGCAAGGTATGAAGGAAGAGATGGCTCAACTTGTGATACTCTATTGTGATAACACAAGTGCCATCAACATATCAAAAATCCTATGATGCATGCCAAAACAAAGCACATTACAATTAAGTATCACTATGTAAGAGAATTGGTGGAAGACAAGCAAGTGAAGATGGAATATGTCAATTCAAAGGAACAAATTGCTGACATCTTTACAAAAAAATTACCTAGAGAAGCATTTGAATATCTTAGAGGTAAGCTAGGGGTAATACCCCTATCCAAGGTTATTTGAGCAACAACAAGACTACCCTGCATCAAATGAGTTGCTTGCTGAAATCTTATAAATTGATGTAGAGAATACTTACTTTAGGTATAGCCTAAAGTAACTAAAATACTAAAGTTCCAAATAGTCACAAGTAAGGTGTTAGAGGGAGAAATTGAAGTTCTTGCAAATGCTACACTTGCATGACAAGATGCTGAAATAGTATATCTTTAGCATTATTGTCAAAGAGGGAGAAATAATAAAAACTAATCAAATCTACAGATGGAAATATTTGATCAAATCTACAAAGGGAGAAATAGGAGCTAAGAAGAAGAGAAAATCTATAGAGGGAGAAATAGTAGAAGAAAAATAGAAAGAAAGAAGTAGGAAACAATAGTTAAGAGGGAGAAGTAGAAGCTAAGGAATCAATCAGGATGGCAGATCAGAGAGGAAGTAGAACAAAAATAGAAGCCAATGTATCAACAAAGTGGAAGATATGAAAGTTGATGAAAATAACAATGATAAAAAATTTCTTTTTGGCATTTGACTTACTATTTTAACCTAGTTGGCATTTTGATAACTTGGTTGATCAGTTTGGTTTGCCATCAATGCCAAAGAGGGAGATTTTTGAAATTTGATTCAAAAGATCATTACCAAAGAGGGAGATTGTTGCAAAGAAGGAAGATTGATGTTAAAGAATGTTTTCAATCATTATTTTGTCACTGATGTCAAACTTACTATTTTTTGGAATGACAATTTCTTATAAGGTCCAAGTACTATCACTTAGTTGATTGATGAAGAGGATTTAGTTAATAAGATGTAACAAAGTACCTAAGGGAAAGGTTTAGTTATGGTTTTGTAATGAAGCACAAGGATCAGTTAAGACAAAGATAAAATGATGTATTGACAATACATTTGAAGACACAAAGGTTGGACACACTTAGAAACTTTAGAAGAATAAGTTGTAATAAAGCTGCCTACAAAGCTTTACTAAATTCATTAGTGGGTGCCGAGCAAGCTAGTTCATGCCGATTAGATTTTTAGTAGGAGCCAAGGAAATGAAAAATCTAGTGTGTGCCGAGTGAAACAAAAGGAGTTGAACAAGTTATGGGTGTTGAGCATCAAGAAAAACTTAGTTGATGTCGAGTGAATCCACACTAAGTCCCGAGCATCAGTAAAACACAGTAGATGCTGAGTAACATAGTATGTGTTGAGCATCATAATGACAATAGTGTCGAGCTGCTACATTATTTGAAAAGTCAAAGATTTGTTAGATCTGAGCTGAAAAGTTTGTTACCTTGAATTTTGTGAACTAGATGGAAGATAAGGATGATGAGATGGTGGCATAGAATTTTAGGTAAACTATTTTTGAGCAAATTCAGGAGGATCTTTCATGATGTTTCTAGAAGGAACAAGATATGGGGTGGATTGATTGAATCCTACCTAATCCATTCAAACTAAAATTAAAAGCAGGAAGATTCGAGTAGGAAAAGTATTCTAGACTTCTATTTAAGGAGTTATAGGTCAAGAAGCAAGAGTTGTTGTTGAGTGGTTGGTGAAGGCATTGAGAAGGAAGAATAGAGTATAAAGACTCTACTTTGATAAGTGGCCATATAGGATATTGCATTGGTACATCAAGCATGAAGACTCAAGGAGATGAAGCTTGAAAGTAGGACAAGCTACCAGAGCTATAGAGAATGAAAGCCAGGAAAATTTGAAAGCTAAATTGAGATCTATAATTTGTAAGTTAAATTGTATGCTATTAGAGAGCTATCTATGCTATTAGAGTGTCAACTATTCAAGAGTTTAAGATGCATACTAGGAAACAAGCTAACTCTTGAAGGTATAGTGGGAAGACTTACTGCATTTGAGTTATCCAAATTTGATAACTATAGACTTGAGAATCTTGAATCAGCTTTCAAGGAAAAGATGTCATTGAAAGATACTAAGGAGGTGAAACCAAAGAAGATAAGAAGAAAAAAAATTGCATATAGTGACAACAACATAGATGAAGAAGATGTGGAACAATTGGAAGCATTGCTGGCTAGAAGATTTCACAGAGCCAAAGGTAAATTCAAAGGTAAGTTGTCTATAATTTTTTTTTAATTGCAATGAAGTAGGACATATTGTTGTAAGATGCACATAGAAACAGAACTGCAGAGAATACAACAAGAACAAGAACATAAGAGAAGATGATAGTAGAGATTACAAAGACAAAGGCAAAAAGTGCTACATTGGTGAAAAAAGAGGATTCTGATGAGGAAGTCTATATAGCCATGAAGTATGAGTCAAATGAAGATGAGGTAACAACATTGGTAACCTATGTAAACAAAAATGATAAGTGGATCATAGACACTGGATGCTCACATCACATGACAAGAGACAAAAGTACTAGAATTAGTGGACACTAATTTATGTGGCCCAATAGAATTGCAAAGCTACAAAGGAGACATATATATATATATATATATATATATATATATATATATATATATATATATATATATATATATATATATATATATATATATAATGCTATTTGTGGATGACTACAGGATGATGACTGCCATATTCTTAAAGAAATAATTTGATGCATTTCAAATGTTTAAGTGGTATTAGGCTAGGGTTGAGAAGGAAATAGGAAAGAATCTAAAGTGCTTGAGATCAGATAGAGGAGGAGAGTTCACATCAAAAGAATTTGAGACATTTTGCAATGATAAAGGAATCAAGAGACAAACATCAACACCTAGAACTCCCCCATAGAATGGAATTGTAGAGAGAAGAAATAGATAAGTGATAGACTATGCCAGAACATTATTGATGAAGAAGAATGTTGCATTGAAGTATTGGAGAGAAGCTATAAGTACATCTATCTACACCTTGAATTGAGTACAAGTTAAGAAAGGTACAAATGAAACACCTTTTGAATTATGGTATGGTCACTCACTCAATGTAAAACATTTCAAAGTGTTTGGTTGTAAATGCTATATTCTTAAAGATTCTAGAAATTGCAAGTTTGATGCAAAAAGTGATGAAGGCATATTCCTTGGATACTCCACTAGAAGTAAAGCATATAAGTGTTTGAATATTAACACTAACAAAATTGTGGAGAGTGCAAATGCAAATTTTGATGAGCATGTAGAAGTTCAAGTTGATGAATCCAAGAAATTGGAAGAGTCCTTTATATATTTCTATGAAGAAATACCTACTAAAGAAGAAGCTACCAATCAAGTGGGGAATCGACAAAAAGTTTTAGTATCAGCCAAGTCACAACCAGTGAATTCCAAAGTGCATTCAGAAGCATAGTTATAGAGTGAAGTAAATGCACATTCTGATTCTAAAATTAGTACACATTAAAGAAATGTTGAAATACTAGAAAGAGATGTGCATAGTGACTCTAAATCTAAAAGACCAAACATGGAAAGGATAGAACCAAGGTTATCCAAGTATGTGAGAAGACATCACCCTAGAGAACAAATTATTGGTGACAAGGAAGCTAGACTAATGATAAGGAACTAACTAAAAAATGAATCATGTCTACTGAGCAAGATCAAACCCAAAATAGTGAAAGATGCACTGCAAGATGATAATTGGTGTAAAGCTATGGAAGAAGAGATCGAGTAGATTGAGAAGAACAAAACCAGGACTTTACTTCCAAGACTAGCTGATAAGAATGTGATTGGTACCAAGTGGGTATTCAGAAATAAGCTAGATGAGAATGGTGAGGTAACAAGAAATAAGGCCATACTAGTCTGCAAAGGTTATGCACAAGAAGAAGGATTGGACTATGGGGAAACATTTGCTCCTATTGCAAGAATGGAAGGTGTAAGAACACTACTTGCATATGCTACCTACAAAGGCTTTAAAGTTTACCAAACGGATGTAAAGTCTACCTTTTTGAATGGTATACTGCAAGAGGAAGTCTACGTAGAACAACTAGAGGGATTTGTTGATGACAACAACAAGGATACAATTTTCAAATTGCATAGAGCACTCTATGGTTTGAAACAAGCACCTAGAGCATGGTATGAGAGACTTCACAAATATGTAGTAAAGATAGGATTTGAGAGAAAAAATGACAAAAACAACCTGTATATCAAGGTAGAAAAAGGTACAGATATTTTGATATCTAAAATCTTTGTTGATGATATAATATTTGGAGGAAAAGATGCACTATGCAAATATTTTTCTGATTAGATGAAACATGAGTTTGAGAGGTCAGTGTTTGGAGAAATTCATATTCCCTTTTCCTTACTACTCCTAAGCCTCTAAGGATAGTCCTTTTGATCTTGAATGACTAGAGGAAGAGGATGTTGAAATCTAATTGAAAAGATTATTATCAAAGAGGGAGATTGTTGCAAAGAAGGAAGATTGATGTTAAAAAATGTTTTCAATCATTGTTTTGTCATTGATTTCAAACTTGCTATTTGCTGGAATGACAAATTCTTATAAGATCTAAGTACTATCACTTAGTTGATTAATGAAGAGGATTTAGTCAATAAGATGTAACAAAAGTACCTAAGGGAAAGGTTGAGTTATGGTTTTGTAATGAAGCATAAGGATTTTTTAAGATGATGATAAAATGATGTATTGACAATATATTCGAAGACATAGAGGTTGGCCACACTTATAAACTTTAGAAGAATAAGTTTCAACAAAGCTATATGCAAAACTTGACTAAATTCATTAATGGGTACCAAGAAAGCTAGTTCATGCCAAGAAAATTTTTAGTAGGAGCCGAGAAAATGAAAAATCTAGTGTGTGCCCAAGAAAGTTCAAGAGCCGAGCAAGTAATAGGTGCTGAGCATCAAGAAAAACTTAGTTGATGTCGAGTGAATCCACAGTAAGTGCCGAGCATCAGTAAAACATTGTAGGTGTCAAGTAACACAATATGTGTGGAGCATTAGAATGACAATAGTGCCAAGCTACCACATTATTTGAAAAGTCAAAGATTCACTAGATCTAAGTTGACAAGTTTATTACCTTGAATTTTTTGAACCAGATGGAAGATAAAGATGATGAGCTGGTGGCACAAAATTTTAGATAAACTATTTTTGTGTGAATTCAGGAGGATTCTTCATGATGTTTGTAGAAGGAACAAGATATGGGTTAGATTCATTGAATCCTACCTAATCCATTCAAACTAAAATTAAAACCAAGAAGATTCAAGTGGGAAAAGTGTTCTAGACTTCTATTTAAGGAGTTACAGGTCAAGAAGCAAGAGTTTTTGCTAAGTGGTTGGTGAACGCATTGAGAAGGAAGAACATAGTATAGAGACTTTGCTTTGATAATGTCCATATAGGAGATTGCATTGGTACATTAAGCATGAAGACTCAAGGAGATGAAGCTTGAAAGGAGGACAAGCTATTAGAGTTGTAGAGACTGAAAGCCAAGAAAATTTGTGACTTGAATCGAGATCTAAAATCTACAAGTTAAGTTGTGAGTTGTATGAGATCAAAAGCCCTTATTGTTACTCTCTAGCAATTGAATCAATTAGGGTAAAATTCTATGGACTTAGGTTGGTTTAATAGCCATTTGTAAATCCTTTAACAGGGTGGCATTCCAAATGAATGTTCTAAAGTTCTTTAACTAAACCCACTTCTAATAAGGTGGTTGAAATCCTTTAACCAAGTCACATTTAACAGTGTGTTGTAGCTTTTAATAGGGTAGGCCTTTCGCAAGGCATCACTTCAAAAGAGTGAGAATTGAGTAGCATGTTACTGGTGGTTTTTCCCAAATTAGGTTTCCACATAAATCACTATGTTATGTGTTGATTATTCATGTTTTATTCTTGCATGTTGATTTTTTAGTAACTTGCTAAGATAAATGTTTTTGATTTGGAAAACAGGTTTTACAAGGATCCTAAAACCCAAAGTTTTACAGCATTAAACAACTTAACGCATAATAGTCAGGAAAAACAAAAACTGCCTCAAAAGGCCAGAAATAAAAAGGCCCGAAGCCTGGGAAACAAAGGCTAGGAACAGAGCCTAGCGGGTAGACTAGTGTCCCTTCTTCTCCATTGCCTGCAGGATTTTTGCAGCTTCACTTTCCTTCTGGATGGCCTCTTCCTCCTGGATCATGGGGGGAAAATGCATCTAGTCCCCCTGGCTTTCTTGGATTCTAGTCTCTTTCTGAGGATCCTCTCGACTAGTTTCATGCTTTGTACTCTACTCCACGTTCCCCACAAGATCGACATTGGTCAGATAGTCCCCCATATTAACAATGTTTTCATTCAAGGTATGGAGGGTATCCACAATCTGTTTAGTCACAACTTGGTGGATGGAATCCAGCCTTTGGACCTTCTGCTCAAACCGGGTGATTCTATCCTCCTGATTGTCACTGGGGTCCTTACTTCTATCTTTTTCCTAGCTGCCCACCTGGTCTTTACTGCCTCTAGCCTCATGATCCTTGACTCCCCCCCTATTGTTGGTCTGGTTGGACCTGTCCTTCAGAGTCTCAATTTCTTGAAAAAGCCACTTAATGGAGCAAAAATTGTCAATTAGGTTGTTCTTTGCATTCTTGAGGAAGTTGAAACTCGTTTCATGGGCATTGTCAGAGAGAACTAGAAGAGTCAGGTCAAGGAGCTCATCATAGTGGGTGCTACTATCGAGATCCCCCAACACCTAGATTTTAGCAGGTTCTCTAACAATGCCCATACTAACACTATCCATATTGAAATTTCACCAAGCTCTTCTCTTATTTTTCTTGATGGCCTCCCCTCCCTTTTCAACCATAATTTCTATCATCTTTTTTGGGGGCGAAATGGGGACCTCCAGGGGGGAGGTCGATGTAGTAGGGTTGGGGGGAAAATTAGCGTTATCACTGAGATGATCATGGGTTGGGATTTGGTCCAATTTTCTTTTCTTGGGGTTATCTTGGGTTACCAAGGGGGTCACCTCCTTCTTGTCATTATCTTTTTCCTTGTCATCTTCCAACTCACTTTCCTTCTCTGCCACTGAATCTGCCTCCTTCGACTCTGTATCTGACTCCTCACTAGACTCCTTAGGATGAGGGGTAGGGGGGGTAGGGGGAGGGAACCTGGGGCACTTCCTGCTAGGGAAGCGGGGAGAGGGTTTGGATTTTGGGGTTTCAGACTTGATAGATTTGACAACGTGCACTTCCCCTGAGTCTGAGCTAGCAGTGTCCTCCGAAGAGCCACCCAAAGCCCCAATGGACTTGACTCTTGTTTGGGTTTTCAGAAACTCAAAAATGAGGAGCAAAAGACCTTCATGGAGGGCGGGATTCTTGAAAGGACATTTCTTGTAACTCTCTATATTCTTAGTCATAGAAGTATAAATATAGAAAGGAAAGGAGATTTTCACTTTATGTCTAAAATGATTAAGCAGAACAAAATGATGGGTTCTGACTCTATCAAACCTTGGCTCCAAAGTGACATACTCTATGATGATCCTCAGAACAAGCCCCCAGAACTTCTTGATGGACTCTATGTCATAGAAGGTGTCAATCTTTACCAGCTTTCTTTTCTCCTTGTCATTCTTGACGAAAGTGTTGACAGCATTGGCGGACATCTTCTTATCCCTGAAGAAGCTAATGCCATTCTGGGAGAAGCCTGTTACCTCCGCAATGACACCCTCTATGATTTGGTGGGAGACACCATCAATTATGACCTTTCCGTTGTGCCATGTTTCAACCATAATCTTGGTAACCCCTGCGTCGAAACCATGGAGCCTCTCTATGAAGCTGGTTATGCCACCCTTCTGGAGTTTTTTCCAAACCTTCCCTTTTTCTTTCCAGCTCTCCGTTTCTCCCCATGGCTCTCTTCTAATCCTTTCTCTCACCATTGTGATTTTATGCCACTCTAACCCTAAACTCTAAATAGAATTGTAGAGCTCAAAGATGGAAAAATTGCTAAGGATGAGAGCTTTAATGTGCGTGTTTTTGGGTTTAACTCTGGCTTTCTTCTGCTTGTGTAATTTGTACACGTTATTATGAAACGGTGGGGGTTCTGCATAACTCCAATTGATTCCCTTTTTAAAACATGATTTAGCATGTGTCATCATCATAAAAAGATTTTGAGTTGGTACCTTGAATTTTCTCCTTTCAGATGAGTTCAATAGCCGCTGCCGAAAAATGATTATTGTTTCCCCACGTCATCACCGAATTGAATGTGACTGTTGCGTTCGCGAACCAATCAAAAACCACGTTAGCTTCACGGTAGACATGGCTGACATGGTAATTTTTAAATTTTCTCAAGTCCATTTTTAGGTCCTCAATTATGCTTTCAATAGTCCATGATGGTTTGGTTACTCCTAAAATACATTTAATTATATTTAGGGAGTCACCTTCAAGCCACAGTTGCTCGATCCCTAAGTCCAGGGCTAGCTTAACAGTGAGTCTGGCCGCACTAGCTTCAGCCAAATGGTTGGTTTGGTGACCAATAGGGGAGGAGATAGCAGAAATGCCCCCTCCCAAGCTGTTTCTTATGATTCCACTACATCCGGCGAGACCAGGGTTCCCCTTAGCCACTCCATCGAAATTGGCTTTATGCCAATTTTTGGGGGGGAAGGACCAAGAAGCCTGCTATCTTCTTTTGATCCTGTCTTCTTTCCTGGTCTTAATTTTCCCTCTGTCCTTTATGTTTCCATCTCTAGTTGTGGAATAGTTCTCTTTCATGAGGCTATCAATTTTCTCTACTATAATACCCTCAGGAGCTTCTCTGTCTCTGAATATCCTGTTGTTGCGCTCCTTCCATATTCCCCAGCAAAAGTGTGGGATAATCCAGGAACTCAAAATTTTGGATTCCAGGCCTTTGTGGTTACTTCTCCACTGAATGAAGAAATTTTGGATATTGGCTGGCAGGCACCAGTAGGAGTTCATATTGGAAGTTAGAAGACTCCACACTCTAGAGGAAAAGGGGCAGTGAATGAAAATGTGATTAACTTTTTCCAGGTCAATTTTACAGAGGCATCATCTGTTGGGAATAATTTGGCCTCTTTTGGCTAAATTATTCAGGGTAAGGATCTTGTCTTGCAAGAAGAGCCAAAAGAAAATGTTGATTTTGGGCATTAATCCAGGGGTCTAGGCCTTGGCCCAAATAGGTTTCTCCCCTATTCCCACAAGGGAAAGATAGCCTGAGGCTACAATATAATGGCCTCCAGAAGAGTCTCCTTAGACTAAGGTGTCACATATCTGGGTGATGTTAATAGCGTTCAAAGAGGCCATCAAAGGCTCAAGATCTTGCAAAAGTTCTGCCAGATTGTGCCATTCATTCCCATTTCTATAGTTCCTAACCAACATACCATATCTGCCTATTGCCTGATCAACCCACCTACCAAATGAAGGATGGTTATTGAGAGGTTCCTAAAAAATTTAGCTGTCCTGCCAAAAAAGGATTTTGTCTCCCATTCCAACTTTCCATTTGGCCTTGGATTTAGCAAGGGGAAGGGCCTTCAAAATACCTTTCCAAATGTAAGAACCCAAAGGCAGCTCGACCCCCTGGAAAATGGAGGAGAGAGACAGGCCTCCTAGGTACTTCTCAGCCAAAATGTCCCTCCAAACCCTTGTGCCTTGGAAGATGCACCAAGGGAGTTTAGCTAAGAGGGATTGATTGAGGTGAGAAATTTTCTCGATTCCAAGACCTCCCTGGCATTTGGGCAAGCAAACTTGGTCCCAGGCTACCAGGTGGCATCTCTTGTGGTCATCAGTTTCAGTCCAAAGAAAGTCCCTCTGAATCCTCTCCATTATGTCTATAAACTTAACGAAAATCCCAAAGAGACTAAGGGCACAGGTGGGGAGGTTTTGGAGAATCGAGTTAACTAGGGTGCATTTACCTACCTGACTGAGGGTGGCCCCATTCTAGCCAACAAGTTTCTTGTTGAAGTTGTCGATAATGCTAGTCCAAAAGGAGTCCGGGGGTTTGGAGCCTAGAGGAAGCCCAAGATAAGT
This sequence comes from Cupressus sempervirens, assembly GCA_028749045.1. NCBI lineage: Eukaryota > Viridiplantae > Streptophyta > Pinopsida > Cupressales > Cupressaceae > Cupressus > Cupressus sempervirens. The sequence goes on from CM053792.1 coordinate 425,691,851, forward strand.
CATCAGTAGGGACCCAATGCCACAACCCAAAATTTGAGCAATTTTCCTCTGCCTCTCCAAAGGAGTGTTGAGGAAGAAGAAAGAGCTCTTGTCTAAGTTAATAGCTTGGCCAGAACCCCTGGTGTAGGAATTAAGGATGCATTTGAAGGTCCTGGCCTCCTGAACTGAAGCTTTTCCCCCCAAAATTGTGTCATCCACAAATTGTTGATGAGTGAAAGTGGATGGACCTGAAGAAGGCCTCAAAATCACTAAACACCTATCCCTGATCTTCTTCTAAATGAGTCTGCCAAGGCATTCCGCCATGATAACAAATAGGACCAGAGAGATGGGGTCTCCTTGCCTTAGACCCCTAGAGGGGGAGAAGAAAGGAGAGGGGTGGCCATTGACCAAAACCGACAAAGAGGGTGAAGACACAAGCTGAGAGATGAGTTTGAAAACCTGATCATTGAGGCTAAAGGCACGAAGAACAACAAAGAGGAACTTCCAATCAACCCTATCATAAGCTTTTGACAGGTCCATCTTAAGAAGGAATCCTTCCTTTTCTTCCCCCTCAAGAGAGTGGATAACCTCATGAACCAAAACAATTGAATCAAGGATCTTCTTGCCAGGGACAAAGTCAGTTTGTTGAGGAGAGATAATCAGAGGGAGAACTCTGAGGAGCTTGGAAGTGAGAATCCTGGCAATGATCTTATAGAAGGAATTGCAAAGGCTAATGGGCCTGAATTTATTTAGAGTATCAACACCCAAAATTTTAGGGATGAGGACCAAAAAGGTAGCATTAAGTTCTTTAAGCAAATTCTTCACTCCAAAGAACTCCTGAACCACTTTAACCACATCCTTTTTCACAACATTCCAAAAGATCTAAAAGAAGAAAGTAGGGAAACCATCCAGGCTAGGAGATTTATCCCTCGGGAGAGAGAAGAGGGCCTGATGGATTTCCTCCAAGGAGGGGATTTCCTTCAACATGGAGTTGTGGTAATCTTGAAGAATTGGGGGAATGGTCACTAGGATTTACTCTTGTTCAGACCCAGAGAGGGAAGGATCGACAGAGAGGAGAGATGAGAAGTAGCAGATAGCTTCCTTCTCAATTTCATCCTCTTTGGTAATCTAAACCTAGCCCTTTACAATATTGGATATTCTATTATTAGCCCGATGCTTAAGGGTGGTTAGGTGAAAAAATTTGGTATTGCGGTCTCCTTCCTTCAACCAACTGACTCTTGATCTATGTTTCTAGAAAAGCTCTTCCTTAGATATGATGTTGTGTGGATCCGAAAGGATGGCCTTTTCTTGCTGGCTATTATGTGCATTGTATCCTGAATGTTGGATTTAATCCTAAATAGAAGAGAGCTGATCAAAAACCTCATCTTTCTCTTGGAAGATGTGGCCAAAGTTAGTTCTATTCCATGATTTGATGTTTCTTTTCACATTTTTCAGCTTCTGGGAAACTCTGTACATTGCAGTGCCTTCAACCTCAATGCTAGACCAATGGGAAATATTATCTTCCAACGCAGGGTGTGAGAGCCACATTTTCTCAAAGTGGAAAGGGAAGGCCTTATTGCTGGAAAGTGGGGAGGCAGAAAGAGAAATTTGGGAATGATTAGAGCCCACCCTAGGGAGGAGGGATAATCTACAGAGTGGGAGAGGAGCCATTCGGGGGAGATGAGGGCTCTATCAAGACGAACCTGGATACTATCAACCCCAATTCTTCTGTTAGACCAAGTGAAGCTACCACCTTGAAGGTCCAAATCAAAGAAAGCAAGATTCTGAATGAACGAAGCAAGGTCGCGTTTGCTATCCTGATTTGGGGCATGACCCCCCCTTTTTTTTGCATCAGATAGAGGCAAGTTGAAGTCCCCCATTATAATTCCTTTATTCAAGTTAAAATTAGATAAGATGCCAAGGAGCTTAGTCCAGAAGCAGTTCCTTTCTTTCTTGGTATTGGGGGCGTACAGGTTAAGAATTAGCCAAGATTCATTGCTTTGGATGTGAAAAACCTTACAAAGAAGAGCATTAGTAGAGTTGTAAAGAGTAGTTAACTTGAAAGCTCTGGTGTTATACAAGGTTAGGACACCACTTGAAGCTCCATCTAAATCAAAAGCTTCGCAACAAAAAGTTTTACTGAAAGATATCCTTCTTACTAGGTCCCTTTTCATCTTAGTTTCCCGTAACATCAGAAAGTCAGGTCCTTGGTCTCTAATCATATTTCTAATGAGTTCCTATTTGTGAACCCCATTAAGGCCCCTTATGTTCCATGAGATAACTTTCATTTCTTACTTCTTGAGAAATCCTTGATGGACCTCTGGCTTCCATCTGCCAGGTTCCTTCTTGTTTCTTCTTGCAGAATCTGATTTAAGTTCTTTCTTCTTGCTCCCTTGGGGGGTGACCCAATATCATCTTTAACCCTACTTCTAGTTGAAGCAGGAGATAGGGGGAGGGGGAATTTTTCTTCTGGTTCTTCTTTTTCTTCTTGACCATGCACCAATCATCAAGGCTATCTGTCGCACTGTTATCTAATCTATCTTCCCAAAGGGCAAGCTGAGATGGATCAGTGTTCTTAATGAGGAGATGAAGCTTGGCCTCAATTCCTATAGGGGCTGAAGAATCTCTCCCCTTTCCATTGATGACCCCTGGAGAAACTAGAGTGTTCTCAAGGGGAAGACACTTAGCTTGGGTATCCTCTTCCTGGGTCGGGGATTCCCATTCTAGGTGATTCAACACTGTAGCTCCCAAAAGAGGGACTTCCTCTACTATAGGAGAAAACTATACTATAGTTTCCAGAGGGAGATTCTGCTCCATAATGGGACTCGTGGCTAAGGAGGGGGAGCTTACCCGCACCTTAGGGTCCTCCAACGGGTCTGAGATTGTCTTTTCCAAGACAGGGCCCTGTTCAAGGGGGCGAGGAATGACATTTTCCTTGGGGGGATCCTTCTGAATACCGTCCTTCACTGCTACATCTTTTAGGCTAACAACCTTTCTCCCCTACACCACAAAAATTTTGTGCCTCCATAGCATCTTCATCTTTCCCTTACCAAAAGGGCGTGTAGCAAGTTTCATGGTATGATCAGGGATGACTAGTTTCACGATCTTCTTCTTTGCCTCATTGGGGCACTAGTGGGCCTTATGACTAGCCTTCAGACAGAGGAAGCACGTAAAGGGGATCATTTCATAGATGATTTTTTGGTTGTGCACTCCAAGTTTGGAATGAAGTTCAATGAACTCAGGCATGTCTATTCCATCTCTCACCCCAATGCAGATGCGTGAAAAATTGAGGTGATGCTTGGAAGTAGTAATCGGATCCATTTAGAGAAGATCCCCAAAGGTCCTAGCTATACCCCCAAAGATGTCCTCATTCCAATATTCAAGTGGCAGTTCTGGTAGTCTTACTCACACTGGAGCTTGGGCGAAAAAAGAATCATTCAAGCTCATGCCAGATGACCATTTCTGGAGCACAAGGGAAGAACAACCCATGACCCATTGCCCTTCACTCAGAATGCTAGCAAGGTCTTCCGAGCAAGTGAAATCAAAAGACATAAAGCCTTTCACCATAGTCGTGACCGAGACCTAGCCCTTGAGAGCCCATTTATGTTTTATGAGCTGCCTAACTTCATCAATGCTCGGTCTAGGCCCTAGAAAGTTCCCAACCAAAGTAGAAGCCATAGTTTGAATATTGTGATCCACAATCCCATCTGGGATGGCTATTGCATAAGAACCAATCACCGAATTCTGAATAGTTTTAACAAGTAGGAAAGAGGACTTACCAGAGGGTTTAACCCCAAAGAGTGAGGACCATTTTGTAGGTCCTTGCACGTTTGTTTTGGAAACCAAAAGAGACTTGGCTGCTTCCTTGATTAGGACAGCTGGACACCCAACCGCACTTTTCAACCTGTCCCTAGTGCCAAGAGCAGCCAGAAAACCTCCATCTTGCTGTCTGTGCTCCAGTCCAGGGACCCAAAATAGACCATCCAAGGAATTCCCACTCTTGCATGAATTCAAATTTTGAAAACACTCGCTCTCTCCGCTCCCATCGCTGTTGCATGATTAGTTAAATGGGCTCAATATAATTAGTGAAAAAGTTTTATCAGGACATTTGGACCTTGAATAACTAATTGACCTCCCCTCTTAGTTATTCTAAAGCATTTATAATAGAGGATCTAAGATATTTTTCTTAATAATTAAAAAATAAGCCTCATTAACCTTTTGTGCAGAATGACCTTATTAGTTTTCTCTCTATGAGCTTTAATGCTTTGTGTAAGCATGAATAAATAATAAAATAGAGAGAAGACTCTCTTTTTATGCCTAAAGAGGTTTAAAAACACAAAGTGGTAGGAATAGTCTTTGTCATAATGAGCATCCAGAGTAATATATTCCATTGAAACTACTAAACACCTTCTCCAAATAAGTTTCACCGACTCAACAAAAAACACCCCGCAACATCCTTAACATTTTTTGTCCTTATTCTTAGGGAAGAACTTAACAACCATTACTAAAACCTTTTTATTAGGAAATAAATACATACATATTGGGTTTAAGGTGATAATCTCAACCATAACATTAACTACTAGGTTTAGGTTTCTCCCTACCATTGTCATTGAGTCATCATTCTAACCTTTGGTGAACTGTATTGTGATATTTAGTTTATACTTCTTCATTCTCTTCATAAATGGGACCATACCACCATTTTATAGTTTCTCCCAAAATTATGACTCCTTTGCACATTCCTTACAACTACTAGACTCTCTTCTTTTTAGATTTCCACCCATGATCACTAGCTACGAAGTGCAAAACTTCATATTAGTAGAGAGACCTATTACTTGTAAGAGAAGGAAAAATAACAATAAAAAAATGACCCACAAACCATGAAAATATTTCTACTTAGGATTAACATACTTTGAAGTACCATAATAATTATATTTAGTTTCACAGTGCATTCTCTTCATCATTTGAAGTGTTTGGTAAGTCAATAGACTTACTATAAGTCTTGTTATAATAAACTAAAGAATTGAAATTTTTAGTAATACTCTCTTCATCATTCCATTAAATGATGGAATCCTCCTTAATTTCCATGTTAGATAACTCTTCAGCGGCCCTGTTGGCTTCTCTATGGAAATGATATATAAAAAAGCTCTCAAGCTCACTTATGATACTTTTTGCTTCCTTCATAATGTTTTCAATCATCTAGGATGGAGGAATCTTGTTAGAATGCAATTAATTATGTTATGTGAATCACCTTTAATACAAACTCTTCTAGATTGAAACTTTTCCACTAGTCAATGACTATGAAGGAGGCTTATGGCCTTGACCGAATGATTATTCTGTGATCCAAGAGGAAAAGCTTTGGATTTCAATATATTTATCTAATTTTTTCTTATAATTACACCACACCCCACACCACCCAGGTTGCCCTTAGCCACTTCATCAGATTTTGGTTTTATCCAACCCTATAGGGGGTGTTCCATCTAGCACTATCTTGTTTAGATTTATTGTTGGCTTTATTAGAAGCCCAAAAACTAATATCTCTACTAGAGTTAAAGTTTATAAAATTGTGGACATTACTTCGGTAGTTCTCAATAATACTAAAATTTATTCTTTCCACAAGAAGAGAGGGGATAATGGTTTATATTCTTGAAGACTCTAGTATTATTTCTTTCTTTCCACAAATTCCAATTAACACAAGGAGCTACCAACAACCATAGAATTCGCTCTATAGTTCCATGATCTGACTTCCAAATTGTCCAAAGCTCCTACAAAGATCCAAACATAATCCAATAGAGATTCCACTTATGGAAGAAGGAGGTCCAAATTTACCAAGCTAAAGGAAAGACAAGAAAAAGGTGATCAATTGATTTAGACTTTTCTTCGCATAACCGACATTGTTAAGGAAATTGAGAAAAGACCAAAAGGGTTAACTTCCCAAATCAACTCACCTTTATTTGAATCCCTTAAAACCACTAAGTTAAGAGTTACCCTTAGAGTGTTTCAAAATGGGTCAATAGTAGTGATGCTAATTTACTCACCATTTATCCAATAAACCTAAACATTATACTAAAATCCTAAAGACATATGTCCCTAATAGAAGTGTAAAGCTCAAGAAAGAAATGGGAACATCCATAATCCACCTTTCAGCCCATAAATTATATCTCTACCATTCCCTAACTTCCACATGGTTTTAATCATAGTCATCTTCTTATATTGTTAAACACCATTCCAAAAATAAGATCCAAAATCCTTGAAATTAGACTTAATAAATTCATACACGCTTGAAAAATTGAAGAGTTGCTTAATATTGATAATACAATTCCAATATTTTTGAACATCATACACTCTCCAAATTTTCTTGGTTAGTAAAGTAGAGCTCATATTTTTCTTTATTTGATACCCAAACCTCCCCACTTCTTAGGTCTACAAACCTTCTCTCGAGCTAGCAAAACCAAATATTTTTCTCCTCTAAGTCATACCACAAGAAATTTCTTTGAATTTTCTCATTTTCCTTAGTAAATGTATAAGGAATATTGAATATATTGAGGGCATATGTAGGGATACTTTACAAAGTAGCCTTAATGAACTAAAGTTTCCCTACCTAGCTAAGTAGAGCCCCCTTCCAACCAACCTCATTTCTATTAACTTGTACACTAGAGATGACCGAGATGACTCATGTATTAAACCCAAGGGGGTGTCCAATATAGGATGACATAAAGCTATTAACTTCACAACCTAAATTAGTTGATATCTTATCTTGTCTATTTTTTAGAGTATAATAAAAAAAAAAAAATTTTCTCCCATTTGATGAGTTGGCTAGTGGCCTCAGTGTAGATTTGGAGGGATTCCTTGTACACCTTTGCTTCCATGATGGAATATTGGCCCATAACAAATGTATAATAAAAAATACCTTCATAGAAGATGGTTTCAAGCCCACACCAAATTCATAGAAGATGGTTTCAAGCCCACAATAATACCTTCTTGTAGTTAAGAACTAAGAAACTACCCAAGGGGTGATCCCACAATAGTGGATGCCACTTTTGTAGCACGAAGAAATTCAGAAAACATTGGAAAAAATACAATTTCTATTTTACATATATTCACGGGAACATATCTATTATGTTCATGTGAACATAATAGAATGATATGTTCGCACAAATATATATGCGTAAAATAGGTAATGTTCATGTGAACATAACCACAATATATGTTTGTGCGAACATATTTTTACGATGATTTATGGTTGAAAACCCTTATTTTCCATTTTTACTGTTCATTTTTATGATGTGGTAGATTTTCTTTGGACGTTGGAGTGAATGTGTTGGAGTGAATGTATCAGAGTGTTGAGCGAGTTGAATTCATTTTACATCATTTTCCTCCAAATTTTGGTCGTTGCGCTGTCTCAGGTATGTGTATATGTGATTATTTGAATAGTTTTATATGTTTTTTATGTTTTCAAAGAATATTTTCATGTTAAATTAATATTTTTATTGCTTATTAATGTTAGTTTTAATTATATTAAATTTTTTTTTATAATTTTTTTTTGTATTTGTTAATTATATATTAGTGTTATTAGAAAATACATTAGAAAATACATTAGAAAATACTAGAAAAATATTAGAAATTATTAAAAAATATTAGTCTAGAATATTAGAAACGTATTAATTTAACATTATTTAGAAAAAAATTAGTGTTAAATTAGATAAATATTACAAAATATTATAAAAATATTACAAAATATTAGAAAAACATTACAAAATATTATATTAGAAAAACATTAGAAAGTATTAAAAAAATATTAATCTAGAATGTTAGAAAAATATTAGTATAACATTGCAAAACAAATTTAGAAAAATATTAGTCTTATTAGAAAAATATTAGAAAATGTTAGAGAAAACATTAGAAAAACATTAGAAAAAATATATATTATTAAAATAGTCTAGAAAATTAGCAAATATTAGAAAAATATTTTAAAAACATTATTATAGACTAATAAAAAATATTAGAAAAACATTACAAAATATTAGAAAAACATTGTACAAAATACTAAAAAAAAAAGTCTAGAATATTAGAAAAATATTAAAAATTGTTAATCTAGAATATTAGAAAACTATTAGTATAACATTATGAAACAAATTTAGAAAAATATTAGTCTTATTAGAAAAATATTAGAAAAAAATTTAAGAAAATATGAGAAAAAATATTAGTCTAGAGAAAATTAGAAAAATATTAGAAAATATTAAAAAACATTATTATAGAATATTAGAAAGCATTACAGAAAATTTAAAAAACATTAAAATCACTAATATTAGAAAAATATTAGTATAACATTACAAAATTTTTTTAGAAAATATTAGTGTTATTAGAATAACATTAGAAAACATATTAGAAAAAAAATAGAAAATATTAGAAAAATATTAGAAAAAAAAGTCTAGAATATTAGAAAAACATAAGAAAATATTTTAAAAAATTATTCTAGAATATTAGAAAATTATTAATTTAAGATTAGGAAACAAATTTAGAAAAAAAATTGTATTTAACATTAGAAAGCACATAATAATAAGTTAAAATCTCTAACTGTAACCGTAACCCCATATATAACCCTTGTTCTAATCTTTACCATAACACTAACTCAAACCATAACTCTAACTCCTCTAACTCTAAGTCAAACCCTAACTCAAACGCTAAACCTAACCCTAATCTAACCCTAACCCTAACCCTAATCTAACCCTAACCCTAACTCAATCCCTAATCTAACCCTAACTCAAACTCAAACTCAAACCCTAATCTAACTCTGATTCAAACTCAAACCCAGATGAATTAGATTATAGATATAAAACACTATATTTATTTGTAATCATTATAAAATAATCAAGTTAATTTTTCTTCACCTAATTCAATAGTTAAATATTTAGAAGTTTCCATTGGACATATTAAGCCAAACAACTTTAAATTAATTTAAATTATTATAAAATAAATCTTAAGAAGAATTAATAGATAAGATAATATTATTAAATTAATATAATATTTGTCCGTTATAATTGTTAAATCAATTAGTAGGACTAAAGATACAAGTTTTTTTTTATGTAGATAAAAAATATGCTAGTAGGGAAGCCAATACATTATTTTAATTTTTTTTTTACAAAATATAATATTCGTAAAAACCTTCATCCATGGTAATTAATATTATTAAAATGTATTAATTTAAAGGTCCTCAAATTTGATATATCATGGAAAAAAACTTTAAATTAATTAAAATTATTATAAAATAAATCTTAAGAAGAACTAATATCTATTTAATATAATATTATTAAATTAATATAACATTCATCCCTTCTAATTGTTAAATGAATTAGTAGGACTAAAGATACATATTTGTTTTATGTGGATAAAAATATGCTAGTAGGTAAGCCAATACATTATTTTCAAAAACTTTTACAAAATATAATATTCTTAAAAACCTTCATCCATGGTAATTAATATTATTAAAATGTATACATTTAAAGGTCCTCAAATTTGATATATCAAGGCAAACAACTTTAAATTAATTCAAATTATTATAAAATAAATTTGTAAATACATATTTACTATTTACACTTACTTAAGTTTACTTAGGTTAATGCATTATTTTATTATATTGTATTATTTTATTATTTATTTGGTGAGACACTTAGGAGTTTGCATACTTTTATGAGTCATCATGTTGACAACACAGAATTAAGCAACTCTAATTCAACACATGGTGTCTACAACACTAGAGTTTGCATCATTAATTGAGTTGTCATGTAGACAACATAGTTATTTGCACTCCTAATTTAGCACATGATGTCTACAACATTATTTTGTGTGCTACACCTTTGTAGGCTTATCCTCTCATCATTGCACTTACTCCTATGCTTAATGGAGGATAACCACACCTGGTGGACATGTGCCTGGTTGTATGACTTATCATGTTGCTGATTCCTATGTATTCTAGAAGCATTCCAGAGGCCTTTATATAAAGGCACTCTTAGTGTACTTTCACATTGAATTGAATACATATCGATATTCTGATCATACTCTTTCTGGTCTACTATTGTGCTTGTGCTTGAGTTCTTTGATCTTGGGTGAATTTTTCCCTAAAGCAAATTCTTACATGATATCAGAGCTTGGAGAATTTTTCTTCACATAGCCATGTGAGACTATTGTTGCTTCAACATGTCAACTATAATCTAGAGTACCACAGTCATTAGGAGTGTCTAGAGCTAGAATGGACCTCACCATTGCATTCAGAATGTTGATTTGGTAAAAATTGGCTATAAATTCACCTATGCTAGGCTAAAGTCAATTTTGAGGCAATTTTTTTTGCAAATCGACACCTGAAGGCCTAATTTGCAAGTTCACTATGGTCATTTTTCAGATCTACTTAATTATTTTCTAGATCTGATAATTTAATTTTTCTCTTCTTTTTCAAACTCTACATTTTTCAAACTTTTTTTGCCCTTCAAGAAGCAGAGAATTTTTTTTTGTATAAGTACCAGGCAATCACACCTTGGTCCTACACCCTGTGCAGAATATTCTTTAATATTCGACGATACTTCATCCATTTTTCTAGTAGCATATTCCTTTACTCATAGCAAAGTGAACCACATTTCTAACAATTCATATTATTGGTGATGTAACATATCCCATACATCGGCGGGCTTCCTTGTTACAATGACTAGTCACTCTTTTCATTTATACACCATTTTGCTAAGTGCACAACACATGTGGGATAAACCCACATCATCGATGCTACAAAACAAGCTCTCTAGCATAGAATTTACCTCTCATCACTACTTTTTTGCCACGATCTTACCACTGAGATCACTCACTATTTTTCATCTGGTGAAACCCTACACTTTCCATTGCAGCTTTTAAATTGTCAACATCCTAGCCACGTAGGCATCCTCCTCTACCATGGTAGACACTCCTTTCCATGTAGGAAGACACATCAAACTCAGCAAGCAGCTGCCTCCCATAGTCAAAGGCCTAGTAAGCCCCACGTGGCATTGCCACCTCTATTGAGTGACATGTTAGCCATTGACAACTTAGCCTCCACATGTCTTTGCCATGCACCTAGGCCGTACAATTCCATACATTTCCATGTCATTTTTCGTACAATTTTGTACAATTGATGTCACCAATGATGTCACTACCATGTTAGTAGTGGACCCAAGCTTTTGCTAACATCAGCATTACAATGTGTTAAAATTGATGATTGTCTGACCGTCATTTTAGGGAATTTTTGAACTATTGCGATAGCTATTTGATAGTCAAATTTAAGCTCATAATTTTCTACCCAGATCCCTCTCTAGATGTAGTTTTGATTTGATAGTCCAACTTTGGGAGGCCATAACTTAGTCATCTGACCTCCAAATCAAGTGCAATTATTTTTGATTTTGTATAGAATTTGTTGAAATTTTTAGTGGTGGTGTTATTTTCTAGTTTTGGTGCAAGGATTTGTTAGAAATTACATTTTTTGGTGACTGTTCCTATCCAATCCTGCATTTTGCAACTTCAAATGCTCCGTACAGGCTCATCTGGACACATTTTTAGGTTTCGTATTTTTTGAAAGTTTGTTATTTTTTTATCTACTTTCTAGATCTATAATCAGATAATAGGGTTGTGTGGACAAAAATCTCACTTTTAGACTTAAGGCCTTTTCTACATTGTATTGCTTTGATTACTTTTCAAAATTGTTATACATCTAAGCTACAATGCTTAGTGACAAATTTGAGCCTCAAAAGACAGTTGTATACAACAAAATTAGAAGTCCACTTTGTACATTTTGACAAGTGGCATATTGTACATGCACTACATATAAAGTGCCAAAAGTATCATTTTTTTTTTTGGGGTGGGGGTGGGGGGGGGGGGGGTTGATTGAGTGAAAAGGGGGGGTGTGTATTGTGTTTTTTTGTCTCTCTTTTGTGCTTTTTTACTTTTTTGCATCATACATTCACCTAAAGGTCCACTTCTAACTTCACATAATTATTCTACATGGAAAGATATTGCATGGAGTAGCTTAACAGAAAAAGGTCTAAGTCTTTATGTTGATGGTACAATTCCAAAATCCACTAATAGTACAACACTCATTGATTGGAAAACTAAAGACCAATAGACTTTAGGAATTATCAAGACTTGTGTACATAGAGATCTCTTCTTCCACATTTCCAGTTTCAAGGAAGCCAAACCTGCTTGGGAAAAACTTGAAGCATTGTATGGTAAGGTGGATGAGGAAAAGGTATTCCAGATTGATGATGATCTACTTCTATTGGATCCAAAGAACTTTGACACAATTCAGGATTATATCAACAAAGCCAATGAGTATAGGGAACTACTTAAAGATTGTGGAAATCCCATGAAGGATGATTGGTTGATTCATCATATCCTAAAGAGGCTACGTTCTGAGAATGCTTCCTTTGTTTCAAGTTATAACATTCACAAGTTAACCATGGGAAATTCTTTCCAAAAGCCTACATTTGATGCATTTGTAGAAATGTTGATTTTTGAAGAACCCCACTTGATAGATATGGGACTTCTCATGTCATCAAAGACCAAAGCATTAGTGGCTAGTGATGAGAACCACTCAAGTGAAGGAGGAAGAAGTTCTAACAACAACAAGAAAAAGCAGTGGAAGAAAAAATCACAATCTGAGACATAATAATCCTCCTCACAACAAGGTGGTTCTTCTTCCAACAAGAAGGGAAACAATGATAAGAAGGATACACTTTTTTGTGCATATTGCAAGAAACTGAATCATGATGAGCATCATTACAAAACTAAAAGAATCAATGAGTTGGAAAACCTACTTAAGAAGAAAAAAAATTCAAGTGCCAAGTGCTTCCAAGGATTCAACTCCACCCACTTCAAAGGGAAAAGGGAATGCACTTATGAAAATTGAAGTTCTTCATTGGAATGGATTCTTGACTTAGGTGCCTCATATCATATGGGTTCTTCAAGGTAGACTTTTCTTTATTGAAGCAGTCACAAGTACCACACATCTTTGTGGGAGATGATACAAAAATGGAAGTTGAAGGGAAAGGAAATGTGGAGATGGAAAATGGGGAATTCAAAGATGTTCACTATGTTCCAAACCTTAGCTCTAATCTCCTCTCAATTTACCAAATCACTCACCTTGGAGATGACAATAAAGTTGAGTTCCTTCCAGATTCAATGATGGTGTGAAGTCTTAAAGATGATGCATTGGTTGTAGTAGGGAAAGTCAATCATGACAAGAGGCTTTTTTCCTTCTCCCACTTTGTGCCTAAGTCTCCTTCACATGCCTTGTTAACTCAATCTAATTCACAAATCAAATTATGGTATGAGTGATATGGTCATCTTGCCTTCCACTATCTTTAGCAACTTTTCTCAAAAAAAATAGTCAAAGGTCTACCTACAATAAACTTTTCTAAGGGTGAATGTTCAACATGTTTAGTGGATATCCATCTTGAGGAGAAGCTTGATAAAGGGAAGTCTTCAGGAGCACTAATTATTCTACAATTGGTTCACATGGTTTTAGTAGGTCCTTTTGTAGTGATATTAGTTAGCCAGGGCCGATACATCCTTACTTTCATTGATGACTTTTCATGCTACACATGGGTCTACTTTCTCCATCACAAGAATGAAGTAGTTGATAAGCTTCAAGCTTTCAAGAGTCATGTTGAACAACACTTAAGGAAAACCATCAAGGTTCTTTAGATGGACAATGAAAGTAGATATGTGGATACAAGACTTAAAGACTTTTGCAAACTTGAGGGTATTAATCTTTAGAATCCACAACCATTTAGTCCACACAAGATAAATGTTGCAACACTGAGGAAAGGAACTCTTAAGTCCATGGAAATATGCATGATACATGAAAAGTCTCTTGATCCTACACTTGAAGTCGAAGCTATTAGTAGTGCCACTCACATACTTAATAGATCTCCTCATAATGCCTTCGATGGAAAGACTCCTTTTAAGGCATGGTGTGGCAAAAAACTAGTTGTGAAACATTTTAGAGTCTTTGGTGGTCTAGCATGGAAAACATATCTCCCAGGGGATACAAATCACAACCACCTAGGCCTTGTACTTTTATCAGATATGAACATGGTGTTAAGGCATTTTGACTTACGGATCTTGAGACTCGTGAGATCTTTGTAGAGAAGGATGTTCACTTTGAGGAAAGTTCACCTAGCTTATCCTTTACTCCTCTCCGCACTTCATACACTGTGAAAATTGATAGTGATACCATTAATAGTGATTCAACAGACTCATATTTGTGGGATCCTATTGATAGGTGTAGCAAGACATCACATCATCAACATAGTCTACAAGCATACATTGCCATAGTGATAGGTCCAACACAGTAGGGTACATCTTGTCTTCCAACTCTAGCAATAGTGGATGACTAATAGCAGATATTTTAGTTTTGTTTGTGGATTCATACATAGCAGACTTGGGTGACATCACTGATGATATAAATCTTCTCCTTGATGATGATGATCCTTCTTCAGTTGTTGTGAGGGCTCACTCTGATCCTCATGTCCATTCTCTACATGATCAATCTTCATAGGTTGATATGATTGTGGATCCTTATGTACAACAGTTGCAAGAGGTCTCTTTGTCATTTGAGAAGACAATAGATTCTTTGGGATAGGTTCTACATCCATCCTTATTAGATCTGCACTCATTCTTTTTAGCACCCTTAGAAGGGATGACCATCAACATCAACACAAGGACAATTGAGTAGGTTTTAGAGACACCATTCATCAATGAGATTCTTTCTACACATAGGGGAAGCATATCACTTGTACCTTTTCCATTGTTTCTTCCAAAGGGGAGGAGCATTATTTAGCTCTCATGGACCAGGTTCTTCCTTGGAGAAACTATCATTGATCAACACTCTTCATTGAAGGGGGGACTACCTTCTCTCTTTTCTTCTTCTCTTTTGTATGGGGGACCTTTTCCTCTTTTGGGACTATGTTCTTCTCATATTTCTCTATTGTATATACTTGATGTATGTCGTAATGGGGGGGGGGGGGGGGGGGTCCTTGATTACTCAATCCATTCATGCATCTTGTCTTTTTATCTCTCTTTTTGGGGGATGGTTTTTCCCATGAGGTTTTCCCTCTTTATCCACTTTATGAGAGATTGCATTTCATTATGTACATGGATACCTAATATGGCCTAGTAGCTGGGACCCATTATGCATTTCATCCTAGTTTTTGTGAGCTTAAATGCATTCCCCTAAGTTACACTTAAGGGGGGGTGTTGGTGTAAATACGTATTTACTATTTACACTTTACATAAGTTTACTTAAGTTAATGCATTATCTTATTATTTATTTGGTGAGACACTTAGGAGTTTGCATACTTTTATGAGTTTTCATGTTGACAACACAAAAGTACTCAACTCTAATTTAGCACATAGTGTCTACAACACTGGAATTTGCATCATTAACTGAGTTGTCATTTAGACAACACAATTATTCACACTCCTAATTTAGTACATGGTGTCTACAACATTAATTTGCATGCTACACCTTTTTAGGCTTATCCTCTCATCATCACACTTACTCCTATGCTTAATGGAGGATAATCCACACTTGGTGGACATGTGCCTATTTGTATGACTTATCATATTGTTGATTCCTATGCATTCTAGAAGCATTCTAGAGGCCTTTATATATAAGCAGTCCAAGTGTACTTTCACATTGAATCAAATACATATCAATATTTTGATCATACTCTTTCTAGTCTACTATTGTGCTTGTGCTCGAGTTCTTTGATCTTGGGTGAATTTTTTCCTAAGGAAAATTCTTACACTTAAGAAGAAATAATATCTATTTAAGATAATATTATTAAATTAATATAACATTCACACCTTCTAATTGTCTACATTTAAAGGTCCTAAATTTTGATTTAAATTAAACTAGACCATCTCAAAGCCTAGTTCAACCATGATGTACATTTATAACATGTAATATCTTCTCATGATCTTCACTGTCGAATCTCCACTTGCAACATACATGTATAAATTTGACTGGATGTAGACAAAGCCCAGTGGCAACAACTAGGTGGTTGTATTGTAAAACCTTGTTGTCAGATCGATAATCATCGAAGTGTATTCCATGTTGGACTATTTTGTCTTGCTTCAAATATGTTCCCCATATCACAACAGAACCTACACCACAATTTTAAATATTTTGAATTTTGATAGATATAAAGTTACCTAGATATATATCAATTCATATATGTACATGCACATGTATGTATAATACCTATGGGGAACAACACTTCATCATTTTCTTCAAGATCATATAACTTTTTCCTCTATTCATTACATCACAATAAATAATAACTAACACCTTCATGATTTCCAGGCTTAGTAATCACTAGACATCTCCTGTGGAACAAGTATACATACATGTATAGTATATAAGAAAATTTATTGATAATTAAATAATAAGTTGAAATTAATCAGCAAGTTGAGATTAATTTTTATAATACTTACCCACTTTTACCAATCGAGAGATATGATTATAATCAACAGAAATCAATGGAATATCATAAAAAAGTTCATCATTTTTATCAAATGTATCAATAACATCAAGTGGTACCAAAATCCATGCACCTGTATATCCACATGTTTGATTGATGCATTCTTGATATTCTTCATCAATGCAACTATCACAAAAACATGAGTATTCTCTTGTCTTCATTGTCCAATTGCGATTATTTGTACTCATGATCGAATGTAAGGAACACATCTTTTCTATCCTCTTGCAACCATATATATATTTTCTATTAAAACCTGAGAGTTCATTACAAAAATATGGACAAAGTAAATTAAAACTTCAACAAATCAAGATAAATTTTAAAACTTAATTACATAAAATTTAAACAAATGTACACATCCATACCTATTATCTCCCAAAACACTCTATATGGTACCTATTGACTTGCTCTAGATGATGTCCTAACCTCATTTGATGCAAACTGTGTCTTACACCATTCAACAACATCATGTGCATTATTTATACAAACTCCCTTATAATTCATTTGATACTTTCACAGAGCACATTTGATGCAAGCTCCAACACCACCATGTTCACCTTTTCCTTGCTCACTCTCAAAGAAACTCCATATGTGTTTTATATTCTAATTACGATGATATCTACATAATGCATAAAATGGTCTAGATGATTTGAACTATGTGACACATCCATCAGACCAAACATAATGTTTATCAACATTTATGTCTCTTTCTTTCAAATAAGAAAAAAAACCATATCGAAGCAATGTTCAACATAGTGAATGTCATGTTCTTTATCATCACTTATATAAAAGTGATATTCCTTTTTAATGGCTTGTGCTTCAAGTGTACTATGAACACCATCCAAATATAATTACGCATGTCTATAACAACCATGTACCATAATAGTGAACTACTTAGAAAAGAAATAATTTGATTGAATTGTTTTCTAATGAACAAGGGAATAGGTCTCTCAAAATCAACTACTAATACAATTGTTCCAAGTAGGAAATTATCTCTCAAAGTTTGAAATTGTTGTCCTACCACTTTGCAAAAAATCAAAAATGAATATAAGGTTGAATCAAATCCTTAAATATATACATAAATGTTACAATAGGTAACTCCTCTTCAACATATTCCAACCTTTTAGTTTCTTTCCCCAACTTTGTTTCATTCTTCACATACTTGTAGCTTTTGCAATTCACCTTTTTCGTTATATCAATATTTTCAATTTTCAAAGGAAATAAAGCCAATTCACCACATGTTTCACATATTCCTTTGATGAAATTTATTTGACCAACTCAATCATCTATTTTGTCACATAAGATGGAACATATAAACTCACTTCACCTACTAGGAGGAGCAGTGTGAAAACCATATGGTCTTCTAGAAAATTTCAAAATACATGATACTGGAGATCAAACTCAATATGATGATGACAACAACATGTTTCAAACACTTTGTTTGACCTTACAAAGTATGGCTTCAATCTTTCAAACAATGTTTGCCCATTTTTTATACTAGGATGTTCACTACAAAATGACACATATAACTCATGTTGTGTTGTGTCCAATCAATGTTTTGTATGATTTTCATATTGACCAAATGCAATCCTATGCCTAATAACATCACTACTATTTGATGAAGGATGAGTGTTATCAACCCAAATTTTTGAATCCCTCATCAATTCTATCAGAACGAGGTGCTCTACACATGATTTCCCAATTGCCTTCCACACTACTGTCATCCAAAATTAATGTTTTCTTAACATATTCTCTCATTATTTTCCTACTAAAACCCATTTTAGATGAAATTGAAGATATTTTTCTATTTTGGGTCATATTCTTATTTACAACAGACATCAACATCACTTTTCTTGCCATGGATTTATCTTTAGTTCGAGACTACTTTCCTATGTTTCTCAAACCTTGTATAAAATTTTCAATCACATTAGTTTGCATGTAAGAAAATCTTCTCTTCTTTGATGTTGTGTCTACACCTAACAATTTCAATACTTCTTGTAATTTATTTTGTGTAAGCAAAAGTGAAAGCAACTGAGCTTGTTCAAGTATTTCAATGTTATCAAATTTAGTCATTATCTCTCTTATTGTCTTATTCATTGACATTTTCTTAGATAGACTTAAGGGTCGAATAGTAGCTGCAAGTGTTCTCAATTTATCCACATCCATTTTAAGTAAATGATCTAAATTTTTATGAGACATTCCATTCTTTATAGATTGAGCAATATTTATGAGTTCATCCATACCAATTCTTGCACCTAACCCTGACCCTTCTCTAACTTTTGTTACTTGAATTTCTATAGGGATCAATCTTGATCCTTCTCCAACATTCATTGTTTGAGATTCTATAGGGAAAGATTCTGAACCTTCTTCAACTTCTGTTACTTGAAATTCTATAGGGAGTGATCTTGAACCTTCGTCAACATTCATTGTTTGAGATTCCATAGGGAGTGATCTTGACCCTTCTCCCATATGCACTTCTACTTTTGTTGAGCCTCCTTCAACATTTTCTTTACCTTCACCTTGTTGATTGTCTGCAACATGTTTATAAATGAATCAAATTAAATAAAAAATAAGATTGATACATAATTAAATTCAAGACCATGAAAATAAATAATTTTAATATATATAATTACATACCTTGTTTATTACCTTGTTTATTACACACACACACACACACACAATTTAATATGTGTCAAAGTTTTTTAAAGATTTTTTTGTTATGCTTCATGAGATCTCTTCCTTGCATGTTTTTTTTGTCTTACTTGTTTCCCATCAAAAAACTAAAAAAGAAATAAAAAATTTGTCGTTGCCTTAAAAATTCGCATTTACTTTATATAATTTGTCTTCACTTTCAAACATTTGTCCTCAATGCTCAACTTATGTCATCACATGATTTTTTAAGCATGTCCGCCCAAACCTAATATTTTTCTATATGTTCGCATGAACACATTAAAATACATTTCTGGTCACTGGATCTTTTCGATTCACATGTTTGCACAAACATATTAAACATGTTTGTGCGAACATAGTATTCATGTGAACATGTGATTTTACATATTTTTTTGCTAATTTTTTTTTGTTGTTTTGACCCTAAAAATTGAGATCAAATCATCTCCTACCACAAATCAAAAAATGTCAATTTGTGTTGCTCAGAGCAAGCTTTCCAATGACTATAATTTTAATACATATTATATTCATTAAGACTTTCAAATATGAGTTTAACTCATTATAGGTTGATTAATGATTGAACATCAACTGAATTCGACACTTTGGGAAAAATTATAAATTAGGTCAATTTTTTTTTGAAAAATACCTAGGAAATAGGTTACTAAGATATCTTTATATTAAAAAAAGAAGATTTGATTTATGATAAATTAAGTTCAAGTTATCCATGTCAAAATGAACGTATGTCTGAATTATGATTAATGTCACTTCAAAACTTCATAAACTATACAATATTCAACCAAATTGAATCAAACCAAATGCATCCTCTAGATATTGATGTTACAAATCCAACACTGAAAGAATTACCTCATTATCATTTCTAGAAAAAAAAAGTTATGCTTGTCAAAATGACTATCACTCTTTAGAAATATTAATTTTTCGTATGTACCACTTTTTGGGGGAGAAGAAAAATTTGACTTAAATATATATTTTTTAATTAAAAAATATGGTTACAAAGTAGGAATAGAGTACTAGAAATCATCAATTTACATCATCTTTAAATTATTCATAGTTTTAGAGATATAGTCACTCAAATGTGATGTTTGTTTCAAAAATATTGACTTCAGTGTCAAAATTTGTCAAAAAGTGGCACCCACTATTGTGGGATAATGATTGAGTCTAGGATTTGCCTTCCAGACACAAATCCATTCTACTAGGGATGGATGATTGAAGAAGGGATGGACAACAACCGTAAAGTAAAAAATTTAGATAAAACTATTTAGATTAAGTTGCATAGGATTATAAGCTTGAAATAATCCATGGAATTAACACCCAACTTTTTTTTTGAATAAGTACCATGAAATTAGCATTAATCTCTTTCAACAAATTTTTAGATCCAAAAAAATCTTTAACAACATTACAAACATCCTTCCCAACCACTCTCCAAAACTTATAGAAGAAGATCATAGGGAACTCATCTATGCTTGGGGATTTCTCACCTTCAAAGGAGAAAACCACTTTCATAATTTCCTCTAAGTTAGGAATAGTAAAAAGCTAGCCATTAGCCATATCATCTAGCAGTGGAGTAATAGAATTTAAGAAAACCTATTGGGAATCAAAATTTTGTTTTCCATCTATATGGTCAACAAGGATGCAAAAATCTTCTCCAATGCTTAAGATATATCTAAATTAAATGACAACCTACCAACCCCTAAGGAAATAAAAGAGATCTTATTAGCATTACTATGCTTAGAAGGGTCATTGGATACATAAAAATCTAGAATTCTTGTCAACTAACTTGAGCCAAAGCGATCTCGATCTCTATCTCCTAGTAAAATTCATCTTTAGTCACAATATCATGATACCTAATCAAAATATCATTTTCTTTAATATTATTATCCTAAACATCCCCATCCTTTTAGATAGTCTGTTGGATTGTCTCAAGCTCAAAATTGACAAATGACTTCTAAAGAAATATATCACCAAATACCTCTTATTTCTAGGTTTCAACGTTGTCCATCATAACTACCACTCTAAACATAATAGTACCATCTATCTTTATTTGCCACCACTCCTCTATTCTATTTCCAAGACTTGAATGTTCCAACCACATATGTTCAAATCTAAAAGGATGTTCCTTTTAGCAACCAATGAGTCAGCCACAAATAAAATAGGAAAATGATCTAAACCTAACTTTGAAATTGAAGATAAAGAGAAACAAAATAATTTAAATCAATCACTAGAGATAAGGGCTCTGTTCAATGTAACCTAGATGAGGTCCTTGCCAGACCTATGGTTGGACCACGTGTAATCAATACTCTAAAGATCTGTGTCCATGAGGGATTGCTAGCTTATAAGATTTATCAGATCCAGTCTACCATCCAATTGGGACTCAAAATTGCTTCCACCAACCTTATCACTATTCTTAAGCCTATTAATAACATGATAAGTTTGGTCCAAGTCTAGTATATTTTTATTATATTATTAATTGATAGATATTTTTGGTAGCATTTTATTCTCTCATCTTTTAAATAAATCATTTTGATAGACATTAACTATTAATTATAGATATTATAAATATTATAGATACTATAAATAAATATATCATTATTATTATTATTAATCTAATATAATTTCAAAATATTTATTATTAAAATTTAATATTTATATGTAACATATATATAGTTTAAATTAACATGAAGTGAAATAAATGTTTATTCTGAATAGATTATTATTATATTTTGGCAAAAGTGGCAAGCCACTAATAACATTTATTAATATAAACTAGTTCAAAGGCTCGTAGAGGAAAGAACTAGAAAGAAAACATCCAATTGTTATCATATATAAAGAAAAAATTAAATCAGATCGAAATGCCTAAAAAATATAATCTAAAACCCTACCACTACCCTTATAAATTAGGCTACAAGTAGTATGTAATTTACCAAATTCATATCATACTTCCCCTATACCATTATCAACATTATGCACATTACACAGATGAAGGTATATAGACTATACAATACTATTCATGAAGTTCCAATTATACACATTACATATTTATGAAAGGTTGCTATACCATTCAGACTCATTGTAAAATGGTGTATCATTGAATAATTTAACCATATAGATCCATCATTCTTGAATATACATGTTAACACATAAATCTCCATGACTAATGACAAAAGAAGGTGCCCCAATGAAGTTACCTAATGCAAGTTGAATAATCTTTGTCCAAAAGCATATCATCAAATCCACATAGGACCACCCACCCACAAAGCAACATAAACCAAAAGAGTAGGTGGTGGTGAGGTAAGAAAATGATGAATCCAAAAATTTCCATGAATAAAAAATTACAAGACAACCATTTAAAGCCTTCAAGTCATCATGAAATTGCCTAACTTGAATTTGAGATCCAAAAATGGAGAATGAGAACTCTACAACACTGTATCACCCAACAACTAATCCTCCATGGGAAAGAAATTGCCCAAATCTTCCCCATTGAAGATGTGCAAATTTACTAGGGTCAAAGACAACAACTCCACATCTTCCATTAAATCATTCCCCCCAACTAGAGGGTATTGCGAAGGACCAACTCAAGTGTAAAAAGACTAATGAAGTAGACAAAAAGAATTGATAGTTGGGGACGAAGAAATAGAACCAATTTGGCTAGAACCCAACCTAGCCCATGGAGATGGAAGCGAGTGGTAATTATGTCCAAAAATGGAAAGATCAACATGGAGTTTGATGAATATCTTACTATGGATGTCATGTGTGAGAGTCCTTCCAACCACATAAGAAACATTTTGTAAATGGCCAACATCTTGAGTACGAATTGAAATTTTCATATGGTCCAAGGCCAATTTGAATTTCCTATTATCTTTTAGAGGTTCAAAATGGAAAATACCAAAAATAAAGGCCTTGCCTACCACAGGTCATAGTGTTTAACAATCTCTAGCAGATTAATATGCATTTGCATCTTCGCATTTAGTGATTTTGCTGTGATTTCATTGAAATCTACCCAAGATAGAACCATGTCCAAAATATTTGAAAGAGAAATAGATGCAAGATGTGAAGGGAAGGTGAAATTTCTTTTTCACATAGATAGATTAGCTCATCACCCAAAAACCCTCTTAGTTTCCCTAAAGTAGTGAGTACATGAGGGATTGAAAACTTGAGCCAATTGTATGTGAGATAGATTGTCTTCAAATGGCCACTCCCAGTACCCTATAGTTTCTGGGATAGTAATCCATAGCTTGGGAAACAAAATAAAGTTATACCCCTTTGGATGATACACTGAGATACTTTACAAGAAAGTTGAAGAATGCAAATGGAGGTAAGCAAAGCAATGGGTGTAGCAAATAAAAGTTTGATACTCAGATGATAATCATTAAGAAGAAATAAATTGATTTTGGGCATGAGTCCCAAACACTTATCACACTCACCACATACCATAATGACTATGTACTACATCAAGTATCATGAAGGTGATAGAAATGACACCATGAAACCAAGGGCATGTGCGAGGAAGAAGAAACCCCATAAATTGTGTTGTTCAAAGATATCTTGTATATTGGTGTTCACTTACAAATTATCGAATCAACTTAAATGAAATCCCCACATTAAATCATTTTTTAATACGAACACATTCATGAAGTCAATTTAATAATTACAATTTCTTACACAAACCTTTATAGTGCCAAATCATATTGATATTATGACATATACAAAGGCTCACATAAGAAATTTTTTGAAATATTAGCTCAAAATAAGATATTAAAATGGTAAACCTTATACTGGAACACTTTATTTATCATAGTCAATAGCTAACAAGCGACGCAGGAAGGCTTTGAGATCTATATTTTTTACCAAGGAGTCCAAACATCATCACATCCAAGATTAGCAAGGATGTATATTATCAAATTCCATTCCCTAAGGGTACATGACAATATGCACTCTAAAGATGAATCCAATAAGCTCCAAATTTTGTGTAGAACATTTGATATTCTTCAGTTTCCTAAATCAAATTCATGACCATTAAGTTGCCTTCAATATGGATTTTTTAATCTTCAACTTTTATGCTACTATCAATCCATAGAGAAAAGCTTTTTCCTTTACATGTTATATTTGTTCTTAGTAAGATTGGTTAAGAAGTTAAGGCTGACATATTCCATCAAAATAAAGCTTGAGAAATACAAGAAGTGGGTGACTCCAACTGGCTGACACAATTCTATCTATAGCTTGCTTACCCACATTTCTAACCATTATTAAGATGGGGATGGGAGAGACAACTAGTTGTTCCCAGGATGTTATACTTGTTTTCTTTATAGCATTCGTGGTATGATTTAAAACTTACTCCAAAATGGAGGAATCAATAGAAGATATAACTAAACTCAAAGGGGAGGGGGAATTTCCCAAAATTCATTTATTTCTCTCCAACCAAATGACTCGTACCACTGAAGCTAGGGTGTATTTCCACAAGCAAGAATAAAAGGTATGAGAGGGGAGAATAGGCCATCCTTAAAACATGTCCCAAAGTGTTGTTGGAAGCTTCATTACTAGATTAAGTTTTTGTGTGATATGGAACCAACATTGCTATGCAAATTCATAGTGAAAAAATTAGTGGTCCACTGTCTCAATTTTAGATTGACACAAAAAACATGAACAGGGTTGCACTATATTCAATATACCTAGTTTGTCAAAAACATGCTTCTTTAGGTAGGACTTAGGAGTTCCAATATAATGAAAATGCTCGACATTTAGGCTCATTTTTGTCATGCATCTAGTAGTATTATATCCATTTTATTGAGTAAATGCCATATTTTGAAGGAGCCCACACTTAATCATCTTGGTTAGAAATGAATACCTCTTTTTTAGCTAATAAATTTTAAAATGAGAGCTTGTGCTCTAAAAAAATTGGAAGTGCACAAGGATCTTTCCATATAGCTTTTCCTATAAAGATATCCACTACATTTATAAAATCAATAAGAAATTGCCTACAATAGCATTTAAGAATTTTGATGCATTTTCCAAAGGAAAGGAATGGTAGAGAGGTTTATGACCATTCCAGGAGTCTTCCCAAAACTAGATGTCGTTCATTCGACACTCTCTATGTAATATAGTTTTTTCATCATGCATCTCTTGATGAAAACATGAAATTCCAAATAACAAATCCTTTTGACAAGTCCAAGGATGTGAAAATATAGGTGGGACTAGGAGAATCTAGGTATGCACCTTGCATAATTTGGCACCATTTTTTTAAGGTTTTGCATACATTTTCCAAACCAGCTTCCCTCCAAATGCCTTGTTTCTCTGTGTAACATCATGAAGTCCAATACCTACAACCTCTTTTAGAAATGACATATCTTTTACAAAAATTAGTGAAATCTTAGCTTCCCTTGACATATTACTTGTCCATATAAGCTCCCTTATAACATTTTAAATCTATTTGATAATCCCACTATGAGCTTGGAGAATAGAGATGTAGTAATTTGAAATGGTTGAAAGAATTAATTATATAAGAAGAATCCTTTTGGATAATGATAGCCATCTAACTTTACCAACTGCAATACATTCTTTGATCCTCTCTATATAAATAGATTTCCAATATGAAGCTTTAATGGATCCTATAAAGAAAGATACCTAGGTATGTTGAAGGGAGCTCAAATCTTGAGAAAAGTTTAGAATTTTGCAAATTCTAGTGGAAATCACATTATTAGTATTGAAGATGAAAATATTTCATTTTTTCACTGATATTTAGACATGATGATTTTGTGTCTAAGTCCAAAATATTCTTTTTTTCTAGCTTCATTCACATTTCCAACTTCAAATAGGAGGGTATCATCAACAAATAAGGTACATGAGTAACTAATATAGAAGTACCATCAATTTTGATTCCTTCCCATAGACCTTGATTATGACATATTGTGATGATCCTATTGAAGGCACCAACCATTATAACAAAGAGTGATGGTGATAAATGGTCACCTTGTCTAACACCTCATAAATACTTTAAAAAGCCTACAGGGACACCATTAATAATAACTAAAAAAAGGCTCCCAAGATACAATCCCTCATCCATTTGCTCCATTTTTCTTATAAGCCAAATTTTATTAGGACTTTAATTAAATAAGACTTGCTTAAAAAATAACTTTAAAAAAATGTTTACTTTAACCAATAGGCTTTGTGTGGGAGCTTTTCTCTTGTAAAATTATTTTTTGGACCAAAAAATTGTTAGCTCTTCTCGTTAATTATTTTCTTGCAAATTTTTATCTCATTCGACTTTAGCTCTTATTTTTTCCCTATCTACTGAGCTTTATTATTTCTTATCTCCACTTTTATAATTATAATACTTGCTATTAATTACATTAAAAAAATTAGTACATATCAACTTCCAACCCATGTTCATATTAGTTTGATTTCCATCATGAATTGTATAGATATTTGACACATTTGATTTCTAATTGATTGCAATAGTTGTTGTAAATTACACCAAATAAAATAGTGCATACTTTTCTTATAATTATGGTATACTTCGTAAACCATACATTTCTTTCACTTTTTATATAAATTTCTATCTAATACATTCTTATCTATGTTTTACAATAGTTTTTGATTAAGAAAAACAATAATTAATGGGTGTTGACTGGAAGTACAATCAAAACTCTAGACACTAATAATAGAACAATACTACTGCCTAGTAATGATTTTAGATCTCCCTTTGTCAAAGACAAAGGTCCACGAGTGATTGATCTGCTAACCATGGTCAACACTTTCAATGAAAGACTTGGGACAAGCTCTTGCAATAGTTGTGGACTTAAACCAAAAACAACAAAAAAGGACCAAAGTGTGCCCTAATTTAAAACTACCAACAATCACTCAATCACAGTGAAAAGAAGAACTCTAAGAAAAGATATAGGACCAAACAAGACTATACCTCCAACCTTGGCAAACATGTTACATATCTTCCAACCATGAGTCTAGGAAAGGCTCAACCTCTAGCCTTGGAAAATGTAGTCAAAACTCTTCTAGCTACCTGTAAACTCCCATAGCACCATAATACCTATGAGTGGAGCATGGAGAAAGAAGACAAACCTGAGAGATAAAAGTTGCTCCCTCTTCTTCCGTTAACAAAACTACTAAAAGTAGCATAAGTACACAAAATATTGATAATAATCTCCTCTGCTTCCCAATTCCCAAATATGATCTCCACTTCAATAGGAGATTGCTCCACATCCATAGGAGTTGTGAACATAGAAGAAAATAGGAAGACCCATTCCATCCTTAAAGGTAGTAACACACCCCTTTACATCAAAGTGTTTAGTTGCAGAGTCATCCCTTCACCATGTGAAGTATACTATCCAAACATATTCTTTCTAGCCAGATATCTAGCAATAAGAAAGAGATACTCACAAACAATAGAAGGAGAGTACTCACTGAACCCATTCACCACTACTTCCCCCAGCAACCAGCTACCTCCATAAGCATTTCCCCCACCTCAATATGATCCCCCTCAATAGAAAGTAGGAAATTGAAAGAATAGGAAAAAGGACACCTCCATCACACATGCATCAGAAGTCTTGAAACCTCAACCAAATTCTACCACCAAATAGAGGAATCCATCACCTCAAAGAACAAGGAACTGAAGGACACCCCAAAGAAGCAAGGATCAAGAGGCAAACAAATACTAAAAAAAAATAAAAATTGCACTCCACAATAGTGCCCAACCAAGGGGGTCCACTAATAGGAAAACCCATGAAAGTGAAGACTCATCTAGGGAGAAAAAAACCCATCAATAGAACTCGCTGCAGGGATAGGGACATTATTTCCCCTCCATACTAGACCATCAATGTCCAAGCTCCTACAAACCCTAGGAATCATATTATCCTGATGAGCCATAATAGGATGCCCCAAAGAAAATAACTACCATTAGAGCCACAACACATAGGTATCCAAACCAAACCCATTTGCCTCTTCATCTCTAGCGAACTCCAAATACAAGAGAGCTCACAAGAGGTTGAGACCAACACCACATCTAGGCCAAAAACCCCAACAAATCCAAAGCCCAATATGGGGAACAAGGGTGCTGGCAAAAAATACCATCAGCCATAAACTCAAAACCTTTTCACACCATATCAAGCCTACAAAAGTATATGTGGTAACATCAAAACTATGGAGACAACCCGCAAAGCCACAATAGGCAACCCACCCAATAGAGAGCATGAACATCCTCTGGGCCAAAAAAAACCCTGGACCAAAACAAACACCCCCTATCACTACAAAAAACACCACTCCAAGGAAGTATAGGCATGAGGAGTACCCTCCAACCATTAGGATTGTCTTCCTCAGACTCATTGGCATGGCCATTGTTGGCCTCCTTGACACTAGAAACCTTAGTTGCTCTTGTGCTCCCACTCATCATTAAGAATAGTTGTTCTCTAACAAAGAAATAATTTACTAATCTAATATTACATCTTTGGATACTTCTATCTCCAAGCATTATTAATATGCATGTATTTTACAATATCACTCTTAGCTATAAAAAATATATAGTGTAATATTATGCTATTTTTCTCTGTAAGAAATTCTGAATTTTTTTATTTTTATTTTCAAAATAATCACGGATTATTTTCCTACATTGGTATAGCATTTATTTCTCGTTATTCCATTGCACTTGTCACTAAAATGACTACTACATAATTACCTCTTGCTCTACCTTATGATTAATTATTATAATTTTTTAGCTATTATAAATTACATTCTCTTTAACTACACCAAATTCTTCTATTTCATTATTTATGATGATATAAGATTACACACAAAATTAAAAAATGTTTGAGTTAATTTATTTGTTGTTTAAAGCATCATTACCACATTATGAATTTTTTTAAGGTTCTAACACATGACTAATCATTACAAATTAAGGATATACTTCAAAATGCAATGTCATCTACCCTCTATGACAATGATGATATTCCTCACTCATTCATATGGAAAAAAAAGTAATATATTTACAATAGTACACATATTTATGATAAAAAATTAACAAATTTTCCTTATTGTATAAAAGAAAACACTCCTATTGACTCTTCATACGTAGTTGGTAGTTATTAGTAGTCTATGTCATAAATTTTCAAATGAAGAAACTTTAGAAATAAATTTTTTTTGAATAGAAAAATAATTAAATTATAATGATTTTTAAAATTTTTCTTTTAACATATTTTCTTATTGTGATGATGACCTATATTAGGTATGATATACATTGAATTATTTTATAATTTAAAATAATTATTCATAATTTTTATTATAAAATTTTAAAGTCTTTTGTAGTATTTAAAAAACCTTACAACAAGACTTACTAGTACCCTACAACCTTATTGTATTTGTTACTGGTGTGATGTCCCCAACATCATTAAATAAATTAGTATAATAATTTTTTTTATATGTATGACCCCAAAAATTAATTAATTTATCTCACGGGCCCATTTATTTAATTATTTATTTCCTATATTGTGTAGGCCAATTGGCTTCTTTTGTAATCCTTTGGGAAGCTTCCCTGAAATCCTTTATAAGGCCACTTTGTAGGTTATTGCAAGCATGCAATTTGGATTATTTTATTTATATTGTGAATTCCATTGGAGTTTTACTCATCTCACCATTTCGTAAGTTCAAGATGTTCCGTACTTGACTCATGTGGCTTCAATAGGATTCAACCCTCACCCTATTCCATACTTTGTACTACCTTGAATTGAATGTGGCACATCTCAAGTGACATCTTTGTCTACAAATATATTTATTTGTGGGACAAGTAAGACTCATTATGTTTAGCATATATTTTCTTACATTGAAGCATATTTCCTATGTATTTCTGAGATTGATAAATATTTATTATTTACATTATTTCAAATAGTCCTTACATTTCCCATCTCCCTCCATATAACTTTGTTCACACTTTATACTTGACTTTATGAAACCTTTATACAACAAGTTACCATACACTGCACCAAACCTTCAATACCACCATACAACACACTTATTTTCCACCACTACATACCCACATGCCCCTCTCACCATACAACCATCCCATATATTCCCATTGTACCAACATAAATTATATATGTAATGCCCCGCCCGAAGATCCTTGGAAACAAGGATTCAAATCAAGCCAAGATATTTTTTTTTACAAGTATGAATGCACAAGACAACATCATATAGGGATCACAAAGATCGCAATGGAAGACTTCAACACAATCCTGACAACCAATGAATCTCTGAATGCCACTACCCAACTGACACACCCAAACAAAAGCCAACAACCACCACAACAAGATGAGGGCACAAGAAAAGACCACTCATCAAAAAAACACCAAGTTGGGGTAAAATGCAGAATCTCGAAATTTGGCTAAGCCTGAAATCTTGAAGCCCTGAAAAATTGGCTAAGTCTGGATTTCTGAAGCCCTGAAATTTCCTAGAATCCATAACTTATCTCTGAGAGGTCTAAAACCTATCTCAAATGATTTGTCACATATATTAAAATATATCTTAAGTATTCTTATACTTAAACGATATATTTTAAACCCCAAGAGACTAAAACAGAAACACCAAAACTCAATTTCAAGAGAAACTGACTGAATTCAAAATGCAACAGCATAGGGTCGAAGAACGCCCAAAAGAGTATCCAAAACCACTCTCAAAAAGATCGGATCACGAAGAAAATAAACCCCAAGAGACTAAAATAGAAACACAAAAACTCAATTTCAAGAGAAACTGATAGAATTCAAAATGCAACAACATAGGGTCGAAGAACACCCAAAAGGGTATCCAAAACCACTCTCAAAAATATTGAATCATGAAGAAAAGTGCCCGCTGATGGCACGCGCAGGTTTTTCATAAAAATCATGTGACACTTTTTACTAAGGGAGGGCGATACTTCTCCTTAAGGCGTGTGACACTCTTCCAGTGTTGTGCGACATTTCTCAAGAAGGCATGCGACACTTTTCAGCATTGTACGACATTTCTCAAGAAGGCGTGTGACACTCTTCCAATGTCGTACGACATTTTTCAAGAAGGCGTGCGATACTTTACAGTTTCGTATGACATAGTTTGCATGGGCGTGCAATACTTTATAAAGTGTCGCACCATGCTGAACAAATGTCGCCCATAGAAACACGAAAACACTCCCAAAAGCAAAAAGGACCAAAATTAGAGCAAAGAACCTCCACACCAGGGAGTACCGGATCCATAAAGGCTCGAGGAATGAACACTCGAGTGCAAGAACAACACATAAAGGAGAACATCTATCCATCTAAACTATAGTAGCAAAGAACACACTAAAATAAATATCGTAGTGAACTGAACAACCAAACTAAGTACGCCGTTCCTCCCAACCATCAATAGCATCATAAGACCATTGTGGATCCTAGCCATCCCCCGTGCGTAACATCCCAAGCCATTGAACAAATCGTTAGTACTGTCGTAATAGGGATGTCACTACTAAAACATGCAACAATAACAACATAAGAAAATCTAACATGCTAGTGATAATGCATAAGATAATCCTACAGTAGATAACATCACCTATCACATGCTAAACAACAGTACGCAACAGATATACTACTAAAGCAAATCACATCATCTAATCATATGCTAAACATCATAATAAGGGAATGCGCCAAATAAAATAACATCATCTAAACATGATATACAAGCATCCCAATGAAAGCATAAATCACAAGAAAGCATACTCCAGAACTTGAAGTACCAAGTGAAGACATCCAGCAACGGTTGCACTAGGACAAAAGATCATCTCTGTACATTGATCCTTAGCAGTGGTGAAGGTAGCTATGCCTCCCAACCACGTGGCACCCATAGGTCCACACCCGCCATGCTGATGGAGATAATGATCCAACCACAAAAACACATAAAGCACAACATCCAAGGCTAACACTCATGCCAGACAGTATGATGGCTGCAACCAAGAACCTAAGACAATGCAAGGAGTACAGGTCCTGGTCAGACACTCAAAAGGCTACTAAGTAGGGGCTGATATCTTGGAGAGTCGCTTGGCATCGAAAAGCCCAAGCTCAGATCATGTGTCCTCAAACTTAAACGGGTGCTCACACATTGTGTCCTCGAACTTAATCGGGTGCTCACACATTTTTCTTATCTTAAGTTTTATTAACAAACACACATTTTATTTAGTTATCACTTTCTTAAAACTTCTTATCCTCCATCAACCTCTGGCGCCATGAATGTCGAGCTGCGAGATAGAAGCCCCCTCCAGATGCTACCCTACCCTACCCATGCTCATCCTACAACAAGTGCCCATGGGCATGCATACTCCCATCCCAACCCCAATGATCATAACTTCCAACAAATTCACGAAAGATCGGGCCTTGCAAGTCACCCAACAAATGTACGCGCACGTACTTGTGTGTGGCACACCACCATCACGAAGATCATAACACAAGGACAAGAATGAGAACACAATGCAAAGAAAACACCCAACTAAAAGCAACACGAGAAGGATGGATTCTACACGAATCCCAAAGCCAATAAAATCATACATCATGAAATCACTCAATCAGCCTCAATCCGAGAGTATGGATTCTACACAAATCCCAATGATGTAACAAGACCAAACATCATGAACTCACTCAATTGGCCTCAATCCGAGAGTATGGATTCTACACAAATTCTAGTGTTCATGAAACAAAAGTAAAGGTCCAACAAAAACCATAACAAGTATAAAATCACTCAACCGAACACAACGTTGGGAGTACGGATGCAACACGCATCCCAATGCAACATAAAAGTGCAAAAGTGGTTTGACTGATATCCAAATGGATCATCAAGGTCCACAACCCACATTGTGCCAAGAAAACTCGAGAAAATAGGGCGGCACGCAAAATGAGGTAAAAACCCCAAAAAATTGGAAAACTTCAAAATTAAAACCCATTTGGCCTTTGGGTTCAAAAACCCCAAAAATCCAAAAATAAATGGAATCAAACACCATATGCAAAAACGGCTAGCATAACGGTGTAAAATTCCAAACCCTCATCCCAAAAAATAGGGAAATGTTCATACCCACCCAACTGGGTAGAACTAGCATACAGAAATGGAGGGGAACACTAGTTCTCGACCTCCAAACAAATGGCTACCAAAAATAGAAGTAGAAATGGAGCAGAAACAATAAAACAGGAAAGCCCTACCTCACAGCCAAAAGGGCAAAACGGGAATCTGAACCATAAAATAAATATCTTGCAGAAGTAGCTGAAAATCATGGCAATCCAAGGTTTCCCTAAGTTGGATCCAACGAGCCCAACCTCGCAATGATCCCACGCCCGTAGCCCCCACAACGAACAAAACAGTAAATACTCATGAAGAGGATTTTGGGTTTTACTCTCCAACTTTCCAATTTGAAAGTGAGAAGTGAGGAATTAAATTTCTCTTTGGATACTTATTCACTTTTTGAGTGAATAATTGATTAGGGCATTTAACCAGCCAATCTAGTTAAACCTTGAATTGACCCAAACGAAAACAAGCTATTCCTATAAATAGGAATTCATCTATGGAAAAGTTGCCAAAAATTAAAATAAATCAATTAAAAATCCTGAAAACCCAAAAACACATAAATCTCCTTAAACAACTTTCACGACAATGCGAACCTCTAAATGCACAAACACGCTTACTGGTCTAATCACATAATGCAATGAGTTCGGATTTAATAATCATTGAAAGGTTTAAATTAAACATTTTAATAAAGGATACATCGACCATACAAGGACAACATTGGTAAAATATGAAAGGTCGAATCACTAACTCCATGTGCCACTACCAGGGATATAAATCTTGCACACTAAACAACACGATCAAGTGCAATTGCATATAATAACATAGCCAAAGCAATAAATGCATTAAATCACCTAATTTAGCCATTTAATTAATTATATTAAAATAATCTATTTACATCACTCACATTTTCATAAAGCATAACAACGTAGGAATGAAGTAAATAACCATAGCATTAAATCCATCACATAACATAATCAGAGGTATGCCCAAATACTAGATAACCAGATATCATCATAAAACACACTGTCATCTCAAAATGGCATCATCATGCAATATGATTAACTAAACATCATAGTAGTCTAATATCTATGATATTGGAATCAAAGAGTAACATTTGACCCTCAGGTCATCTCAGATGTAAAACATTACATAAGAACAGATATCTCTTAGATCAAAATAAAACAAGGTAAATGTCTGCAGCACATAACCAAATAATCCAACAAGAACAATCCATTCTAATTACTTAAGCATTTAATAAGGATTGATTACTCTGCATTAAAAAGGCATTTAAAACACATAAGCAAACACAGTCATAAACATGACTAACCACTGCTACAAGAACCTAGTCTAGTGTAGCATGGTAAAAGAACATAGTGCAATCTCTGTACACATCTCAGGGTAATCACGGAACAACCTCATGATACCACATTGATCCTGGTAACCACTGGCACAAACCTCAGTGAACCAAAAATTACATCATAATCTCAAAGATCAGTCAAAAGCATAATCAATGCAACTGATAAAGAAACATAAATCCAAACACCTCAACAGTGTAGACCACTCAGGGTCACAATCATGATCCATCACAACAAAAGATTAGCAAGGGTGCATCCATCAAGACAACTTACAAAAGTCAAATGGGAGAGGCACTACAATATACATCATGCATTTGGAGTGTTATAATCATACAATATTCACTTTATACCCTCTCTTTCTCCACTGTATGGAATAATACTAGCTTTTTGCAAATTTTTCATATAAAGTTTTGTACAAAGGAAACAACCACTAGAGTTAGGAACATTATAGTGGTATTAGAGCTAGTGACCTTTCTAGTCTATGAGTAACATTGGATGTTGAAAAGATCATGATTTGTAGGTAGGATGGGTGAATTAAGAACTAAGATGATGTCACTTTTGAGAGAGCTAACAAGATGGCAACAATAATTAAGTGAAACTTTGCTAAATGGGCAATAACAACTTGGTGAGACCTTGGTGAAAGGACAATAACAAATTGGTGAGACCCTTCAACTTTTAGCAAAAGGAAGCACAATGGAGGACATAATGTGTATGAGGCTACTTTTATCAATGAGAGGTTTTACTTAGACCGCTCACACATTTGACCAATGATGTTGACATTTTGTCAATGATTAGAACAATGCAAGAAACATGAACCTGCCTTCCTTAAGATGAAAAATTAGTTTTGACAAGATTGGTTTAGTGTTGAATTCAAATAAGAATTATCCTTCAATAATTATGTAGATTTGTGGATGAGATATTCTAGGAGCTAGGAAAATTATAATAATGACATTAAAAAAGAAATTGGAAAGATAAAAGTATCATCCTTTGATGGGTTTGGGCATGCATCATCACAAGAATGGTCTCATTTAAGGATGATACTTAATTCCAACTCAATCCAATGCCCAAAGAAGAGTAAATCAAGTTTAAAATACTTCACCTAGAAGAAATCACTCATGAATGGTGGCACCATGGGATGGTCACAATTGGTTAATGATTAAGTCACTTCTTATGTTGACTTTATAGAGAGACTTATAGACCAATTTGATGGGAAGAATCAAGAGCTTAACTTCAAGGAGTTTATATAATTGAAGCAAACATAATTGGTGGACAACTACATCACAAAATTTTAGAGACTATCAATATAAGTGGCTGGTATTTTAGAGAGAAGACTAGTTTTTTAATCCATGGATGGATTAATCGAGCCCTTAAAGGGTTAGATCAAGGGTTTTGACCCCAAAAGATTCATGGAAACAATCAAGAAGACACATGATATAAAAAAACCCTCTTCTTCATCCAAGAGTTATTCACATGCCAAGATGCTTCCCACTCCAAAGGAAAAGGACAACAAAGCCTCCCCTTAAGAAAAATTCAATGGACAAAGCAATGAGACAAGAGATTAGGAGGATAAATCTCTCTTTAACTATAATGAGTCATAGGAATCAAGGCATTGATTCTTAGGCAAGGAAAAATCCATTACATTGAGGTGGTGTTAGACAACAAAGAAGAGCATGAGGAACCATAAATCAGAGGAGATGGTCAACAAATTTCTAAGGAGGGTAACATAATCCATGTATAGAGGATTTTTGCATTGCTACAACAAGGAGGAACCATTTCTCTTATTTTTACTCTAAGTTGTACTATTTCTTATGTACAAGGGGGGGGGGGTGTGAATCAATGATTTACAAACTTTAGTTACCAACTAGATATTATTTGTTACTTTAAACCATACATAAAAAATTAATAAAGTAATGTTGAACAGTAGTAGTAACCATGCACAAAGATAACTCATAATACCATATTTTGTTAACTAGGGAAACCTTGGCCAATGGAAAAACCCTAGTGGGGATGATACCCACTAGATAATTTACTGATATATAAGTTCCTTGTTAGAGGATGGACCCTATTAGGAGTCAATGAGAAAATTTAGTATAGAGAGTCCCTATTAGTAGATTTTAACCCTGTTAGGAGTTGTGCCAACCCTATTAGGAGTTGAAGTAGAGTAGATGGAAGATGAGCCCACTGCCCAAACATGCACTTTCAATTACAAGAAGAGCTCACTATGTAAACAAGTAATCAGACTTCTGGAATATAGATTCTTTATCAATTTGATCTTAGATCACAAAATAGCTTCACAAACTTTGCATATATTGCTTTCACAAGAATTTGCATACAATTGCTCAACACAATTTCTCCAAGATAACACAGTTGAATTCATCAAGATGTCCTTCGCATAAATACCATTCCTTTACATAAATTTGCTGCTAGGTTGGTTAAGACCACAATACACTTTTCCAACTTAGAGTAAACATCTAGGATGTTGGCCCTAATTGGACAAGTATTTATTTTGTAAAAAAAATAATTCCTTTCCTTTAATTCCACTATCCTATTACATGGGTAGAACACAAATATCTCTTTTTTGTACAATCCATATTGACATCCAAGGTTATACATGTCATCAAAAACATGTATAATATCTCCATCTAACTTTACTAGTCATAATATGACATCAACAACAAGCTACGAACAAAACAACACACTATTGTATACCAAATTCATACTTCGACAATTTTTTGAGTACCAAAAGCTAAGTATCTTTATTTTTGAGGTTTCCTATAAGCATTTACATCACATGTTTCCACAAATGAAAAAAATTACATATCTTCATTAGCCAATTATCAATAATCTCCCCCTTTGGCATTGATGGAAACAAAATAGGGACAATTGGCTAAGTATCAAAAACTTAAAATAAATAACACATTAACATTACATCTATTACGAGCATTTCAAGGCTCAGACTATAAGCATCGCTCCCCATTAGGTAGAGAATGTGGAGTCTGGTAGTTCTAGTTACTCCTCTAACTTGGATGAAATATAGAGCCTTAGCTCTAAGAAAGGAGGGATCTCTTCTTCAGGGAAAGAAATGACTTACCAAGCTAAAAAATTGCCCTCCCCCATAGCCCCTAGCAAAAAAAGCCCTAGGGATCTTGGGCAGAAGCCTCCTGAGAAGGCTGAGGAGGGAGACAAAAATGATGAGGAGGAGCTAGAGTCTAAGGAGGTGGTTAAGGAGATGTAGGAGGAAATTAAGGAGGGAAGTGGAAGGAAAAAACACAAGAGGGAGAGTTTGGAGGAAGTGCGCTCTCAGTTTGAGGAAGTGTCTATGCTGCCCCTTTCTCTTGTCCATCTCCACACTGAGGAGTAGAAAGAGGAGAAAGCTGGGTATGTGAAAGAGGAAGTGCAGACCAATGATAGGAGGAAAGCTTGGATAAACTTCAATGTTAAGACTTCAAAGATGGGCATCTTCAAGGAGGCCATGAATCCCCAAATCCTCATGGAAAATCAAGAAGAACAATAGTTGGAAGAACTCATTGCTTGACAATTGTGGCTATTTCAAATAGAGCCAAGGAGATAGGGATGAACCTCCTAAATAATACTCGTAATAGTATGATTGACAATTTTAGATCAATCAAATGGATTTTCCATGAGTTGGAGGAGGTCAAAGATCAAGTGAAACATATTGAGGCTACAAGGAAAGGGATGGATACTAATAAGAGGACAAATTTGGATGACAGGCTCAGTCTGATAGAAAAAAGGATACATAACCTGGAGAACTACAATCACAACCTAGCGAATTAGATGTTCTCTTTGTTAAGCTCTATTAACAACAACATCATCTCTCTTATGGGCTGGATCAAAGACAAAGAAATGCAGGATGATGAGGAAAGAAAAGACAAGGCTAAAGCAAGAATGGAGGATGACTTTGCAAAGGACAACATCATTCCTGATCAGGACCAGGGGAGCCAAAGGGCATAATAGCTAGAAGTAGAGGAGAATCAACTAGCCTTCGAGGCTACTCAAGTTATGTAAGAGCTGGAGTGAAAGAATGAGGAATAACTCTCACCTATTCTTTTTTTTTTGTTGTCTTTTGGCTTTTGTTCTGGCTTTAGGCCATGGTTTTGCTTGTCTTTTTTCTTGGTCTTTTGTCAAAACTCTACTTTTTGGCTGGGCTTTATGCTTATTATCAACCTATGAACTTAAAATTTTTTGGCTGGGCTTTCACGCTTATTATTAGCCTTTTATGTATTAACGATTGGGTTTCAAGATTCCTATAAAACTTGTTTATCTAATAAAAAACATTACATCTATTACAATTTGTCCATCTTACGTATGCTCCCCCATTACAATATACTTTCATACTTTTTCCTTTACCTGATTTACAATTTTGTTATGTACTACTCACCCTTTGACATCAATGAAAAAGGTTAGAATGTCAAAAACTATCCGAAAACAATCCATCTGTTGTAAAATTTCTATAAACATCTTCCTTAAACTGGTAGTTTCTTCATGCAATCATCAAAATTTGCTTTTGGACTATCCATAACTTTTGTCCATGTATCTTTGGCTGTCTTAGTAGAGGTGAGAATTGCACACAAGGAACATGATGTAATCTGAACTACATTAAGGTCAAAGTATAAAAAGTTAGAATAAGTGTCCTTGGCCTTGACACATTCCTCCAACTATTTCTCAACAAAAGATATTTTTAGAGCAATAGACTCTCTGAAATCCAATACTCTCTTCAAAATTTGTTACTTTTGAAGTTCTAGTTTCCTGATATCACTCTTAATACTGGCCACGTGTCCTTCAAAATCATCAATTTTACTTGCAGGATGTTGTAATTGGCTAGATAGAGCTTTTAGCTCACTCATTTTTCCTCAAATCTAACTGTCAATATCCTTAGTTAGTTTGTGATATAGAGTACACTTAATGTACAATATCTTGCCATCTTGTTGATACTTCTAAAGTTCCTTGATACAAGTATCAAGATTTATCAAATTATTCTTAATATTTTGACAAACGGTGTTAAACAAGTTAGCATCAAGTGAGATTTGTCCCTTAGATTCTAAAACATTCAACAAATTTGCAAATTCCTCATCAAAAGACTTTAGCACTGCCTATGCCCTCTATTCTGGATCTGCTTTTGTGTGCTGCACTATTAGTGTAGTATGTAATCTGTCGATAACTTCCATCAAGGTTCTCTACAGGCTCTCATTTTCTTTTTCTTCTAAATAAGTTTTGATAAGGATGAGATCAAGTCAGTTTGATCATCATCATCAATTTCTAGGCTATCAAGTGAAAGTGAAGTAGATGAACTATAAGGTTTAGTGTCATCTTCCCTTTTTTTTTTCTTTCAATTGCTTCTTTGACTCTTCTTTCTTATTCCTCTTTCTCTTCCCTTTCCTTTCTTTTTCTTTCTTCTCTTGCTCTTCTAATATCTTCTTCTCATCTTCTTTTGTTTTCCTTTTCATTTCTTGTTCGGCTACTCTTTTTTTTCTTCGTCTACTTTCCTTTTCATCTCATCTTCAAGCAATTTCTACTTGGTCTATTCTATTTTCTTTTTCTCTTCTTCTAGTAACCTCTTCTCCTCTTTAATTTGTCCCAATTATTATTTAATATCCTCAGTATGAGGTTCATTCTATTCAGAACCTTCAAACAAGTTTGTATCATCAATGTTAATGGTAACATTGGTCTAATCTATCTACATTGTGTCACTACTCATTGACACTTTTGAGGTTCTAGGTGCTGGTGAAGGTGCTACTTTGGACTCTATAAATATCTAATTTATGGCTACCATAGTTTCACTTCTTATCTTATCTTTCTCACCCACCATAAATAGAAATGGTCTTACTTTGCTTCTTAAGTAAGGTTCTAGATTGTTTAAAAATCTCTTAACTTCTTCTTCATCATTAGTCTTTCATATTGTTCTTAACATAGACTTTCGAGGTGCTATGTCATCTTCTCTAGCTAGTGCCTTTTTTTCTATGATTTTGTCATAGACCTTTTGGTTTACTATGCCTTCAATATCCTTTAGTTTCAGATTATTGGCTATAATGTATCTCATAGTAGAGATATCAATTTGATCTTTCTCAAAATTGTTTTGTAAATCATAAAATTTGTTCATTTGAAACAAAGTTGCCTTCATTAGCAATAGATGAGTTTATCTTTTCTATCTTCAGCTTCCAGGGTTGCCAAGCTTTTCCTACTGATTTCTTTGAATTTGTTACCTTCTTTATTTGTTTAACTTCTTGTTCTTTTTCTTCTTCTTCACTAGACTCAACAATTGTCAACAATGTCTTTTGTCTCTTTCCTAGTCTAGTGGCTTGTTGTTTGACCCTTTTAGTCTTTGTGGTCATAGCTTCCACTAATCTCTCAAATTTTGTCTTTGGTTCACTTGGCTAAACATCTGACACTACTGCATAAGGAATGCTTTGTTCCGAAGATGTCTCTGCAATAGACACTAACAAAGGTTGCACATTTAGTATGCCTTACTTCATGGTTTAACTAAATGCTTGTGACTCACTCTCAGTCATACTGGCTTCTGATAAAGCTTTCTTCATTATAGTTTCTATCTTCTTGTGAGATTCCTTCTCTAAGGATGCTTGATGAGCTAATTGGGTAATCTCATCATAAGTTCCAAATATGTATTCAAATTGATCCTTCTATGATTTCAACAATAAATCAATATGTCCAACTTCTATATCGTCACTTTATTCATAAACTAAGGGATCAAGAAATGTTTCCCAAGGTTCTACTACTTGAATATAAGTAAAATATATGTCAACCATAACACAAATATCTTCCTTAAATCTATCTATAATTGCAAGTATAATTTTGAATCTTTGCCTCATTTCATTCTAAAATGTTTTCATAATCGAATTACCACTATCCAATATTTTATTTACTGGATGTCTTCTACACACTTCTGTAATCATCTCCATTGTACACCTCTCACTGCTCATAATCTTTGTGACTGACAAATATGGAAATCTCATAAGCACATGAAATAATATGTGATTAATAAATAACTGAAATCTAAACACACCATTCTTAGTCCTCTTGATCTTTTCTAGGTTTTCAAGAAGTTGCATTCTTAGAATTTCATTAAGATTAACTTGTTCCTTCTCAATACATATCTTGTAGGCTACATAGAAAAATATGGCTGACAATTCATCAATCTTTGACCTTGAACATATAGAGTAGGCAATGATTCTACTTAGGAATCTTACATCATCTTGATTAATAGTGCTGATCACCATGGCCTTTCCACTATATACTACCTTTATGTAGCTCCCAACTTTCTTCTTAACCATTTTCTCACCTATAGGTACATTGCCTTGTTTACAAAGACCAATTACCTCATGAATAAGGTCAGCTGAGATATTAACTACACTATCTTGCATCCACAATTTCCCATCATGTATTCTGCTTAGAATGATTTGTGTCCACTCATCTATGTCTAATTCTTAGTAAAAAAAGATATTTAAACAGGTCTAGTTTCTTCAAGTGTTCAAATATGAGTTTCACAGTCATATCGTGATTAAATACTAATTCCATATATTTGTTCATATATTCACTTCAAATTGATTCAAACTTACTGGTAAGATAACTTCCTACATCTTCCAAATATACTACATTGTTCAAAGTAATGGATAATGCTGAGTTAGGGTATCCTTCTAAGAGTTTCATGGAAACAACCTTCAATTAGGCTCTCCTCATTCTCAATATTGTGAACTACTAACATATCCATGATTCTATTAAATATGAACTTTTATCAAATAAATTCTATGAAAAAAGCGTCAAAATGTCTTTTTTGAAAATAGGGTTTTCTTTGAAATTGCCTTGACAAGTTGCTTCTAAGTGCTCTATGCTTTTGATCTATTTGCAATGAAATGACAATAAAGTTTGTACTCCATTTTTATTTTTGGAAAAAAGGAGGGGTAAAAATTTATTCACTCAAAACCAAGTTATAGAGCAAAAGCTGAAGGCCCAAAACAACATTACATACTCTTGTCCTCTAGTAACATCTGATCAATGATCCCACAATACTCGGAAGGTAGCTCATCTCTACCCTTAATAGCCCAACTACCCACATTCTCTAAAGCCCACTTAGCCAGACAATCTGCCACTTTGTTCCATTCACAAGGGATATGATGAAAGGAAATAGAGTCTAAGGAACTACAAAGACTAAGAATTTTTCTGGCCAAAGAGGCAAGTTTCCAGCTAACATCTTCCAACCTCTGGTTGTTTAGCATATCCATGACAATCTGAGAGTCAGAATCACAGATGATCTTTTGCCACCCTAATGAACAACCACGCTCAATGGAAACTTTAATAGCTAGGGCCTCCATCAAATTATTCAAATGTTGACCCTTGTAAACAAAGATTAAGAAAACCACAGCACCATCATTTCCTCTACCAATAGCCTGAATACCAGTATGACCAGGGTTCCCCTGAGAAGATCCATTTGTATTGATCTTCAAGAACCCAGTTAGGGGAGGAGACCACCTCCCATATCAACACACCCATTGCTTTCCATTGCTTGATCTTTTACTGGGGATGCATCCCTGATAGTTATCCCCCAGTTTTAGATTCCTCATAATAACATGATCCCCAGGATCAATATTAACAGACATATCACACTTTGCATAGATCATCTCCTAGAGCCTATTGAGAATCAACTTCCACAATTGGGAGCTACTAAATTTGGAATCACAAAAGATTCTAGAATTCCTTTCCAGCCAAATGTTCCATAGAATGAAGATTGAACCAACCATCTAGGCAATCTGTAAGAAAGAAGTCTTCGTTGGAGGTCTGCCCAAGCTTTCCCAAAAATCAATAATAGAAGTAGTATGAATACAACCATGACACCAAGCCTCCCATCATCTATGCCATATCTCTCTCAAAAAAGGGTAGAGAAAAAAAAAGTGGGAGATACACTCCTCATTGTACATACAAAGAATACAAACTGAAGGTCCCTGAAAACCTCATTTGTGAAGATTCTCCCAAGTAAGGCATTTTTGTTGAGCCAACAACCATAATAAAAAAATACACTTAGGCCATGAAAAGCTGTTCCAAACCTTCTTCCACCAATTCACTTCAGCTAGACCGTGTAGGTTCCTATCAAGAATACCATAGCCTTGAGCTACTGTAAATTTACCTTTTGGACTAGGGCTCCAAGCCAAACTGTCCCTCCCATTGAGAGAGTTGCAAAACCTATCCTCCAGAACTCTAGAGAGAAGGGCCTGATCCTCATTAGAGCCTCCCATTGGCCACTCCTAAGAATCCTTCCAGCAAGTTATCTCAATCTGCCTCGGGTGCTTGACAATCTTAAAATGCTCCACGTTAAGCCAACCAACATTAGTGAAAGTTTGGGAAAGGGGAAGAAGCTAGGGATAACTAGAAAGAATGGGAGGATATCCATCCCATGAGTCCTACCAAAAAAATGTATCTGAGCCTCTATTACAAATCCAAAAAAGCCCCTCCTTAACAAGTTGGGTTCCCTTCTTAAGAGTATCCCAAATACAAGAGCCTTTACCCACCAAAGCAAGATGCGGCACCTTAGAGCAATTTGCACCAGGAAAGTACTTATGGGTAACAATCTAATCCCACTCTTGATCTTGATTGTTACACCATTGCCAGTATAGTTTTTTAGCCAAGGCTGTGACAACAAGAGCCATCGAGCGAAGCCCTAGACCACCCTCATGTTTCTGCCTACACACATACTCCCACTTGACCAGGCTCCATTTCAAGGAAAGAATACTCCCAAACCAAATGAATTACCAAGATAAAGCATCAAAATTCCTCACAAAATTAGAAGGGGGAACCTAAACACAACACCTATAAATGGGAAGAGACTGCACCACAGTCTTTAGCAGCACCACTCTCCCAGTAGAAGATAACCATTTGTAGGTCCAATGACTAACCTTACTCCTAAATTTATCCAAAATCCCCTGCCAGTAATCCATCCACTAAGCACCCAAGAAAAAAGGGACCCCAAGGTACATTAGAGGAAGGGAGCCAATTTAGAATCTAAGAATTTTAGCAATCCTGTTCTGAATAAGCCAAGGAGTGTTAAAGAAATATATAGAA
This sequence comes from Cupressus sempervirens, assembly GCA_028749045.1. Lineage (NCBI taxonomy): Eukaryota > Viridiplantae > Streptophyta > Pinopsida > Cupressales > Cupressaceae > Cupressus > Cupressus sempervirens. The sequence goes on from CM053792.1 coordinate 425,736,561, forward strand.
GATTTATCATCATTAATTCTCTATCCTAATGCTTTCAAATAAATATCCAAAGCTTTCCTAATATTCACTACCTCATTGATTCTAGACATGCCCATCAATTTGGTATCATCCACAAACTAGAGATGAGAAAACAATAGAAGGTTGTTATTCCAGCTCCAACCTTGGATAATACCCTGCTGCACCTGAGCTTTTAAAAACTTGCCAAGACCCTCTATCATGATAATGAACAAGTAGGGAGGAAGAGGGTCACCTTTTCGAAGCCCCCTAGAAGTGCCAAACAACTCTAACAGTTCTCCATTAATAATAATTGAGAAGGAGGGTTAGGTCACATAGCTAAGAACCCATTCGACCCACTCCACGACAAACCCAAAAGTCAAAAGAATTTTCTATAAGAACTCCTAGCTCACCTAATCATAAGCCTTGGAAATTTTGAGCTTAATGAACATAGATTTCTCCTTTGAAGTAGCCATAGAGTGGACTACCTCTGTTGCTATCACAATTCCATCCAAAATTTGTCTTCTGTCAACAAAGTCACCCTGTTCAATAGAGATCAAAACACCAAGGAATGACTTGAGTCTCTCAGAAATCAATTTGGTGATGATCTTGTAGACAACATTACATAATGCTATAGGCCTGAATTGATCTAGCTAATTTCCCCCTTCCTTCTTAGGTATGAGAGCCAAGAAAGTAGAATTTAAAGACTTTAGCATCTATTTATTCTTGTATGATTCCTGGACCACATCTAGGAGGTCATACTTTATTATCTCCTAGAATTCTTGGAAAAACTCAATCAAAAACCCATCAAGACTAGGGGCCTTACCTTTCTTCATATTAAACACAATTTTCTCCAATTTTGGAAGTAAGATAGGGCTTAAGAGGGAAATATTCACCTCTGCAGAGATAAGGTGAAGGATACAATAAAAAATATCATGCTCTTTAGGCCCAACACTAGGATCCTCCCTAGAAAAGAGAGTAGAGAAATAATTGACTACTTCCCTAGAGATGTTTTCATGAGAAAAGATTTAAATTCCATTCGTTAAAACAAGGGAGGAGATAGAGTTCCCATGCCTTCGTGCCTTAACAAAGTTGTGGAAAAAGGTCGTGTTCCTATCCCCCTCCTGAAGCCACTCAATATGGGATTTCTGCTTGCAGAAAATCTCCTCCCATAGCTCCCATTCTTCCAACTCTTTAAGAGCTAGGGACTTAGCTTCACTCATCTCAGAGTTCAACCCCTGATCCTGAATCTGGCAAGTAATATTATCTAGCTTAGTTTGAGCATTAGTCTTCTGAACATGTATATGCCTAAATCACTATTTATTCCATCTCTTAAGCTTGTATATCACATGTTGAAGCCTCTTACTTAAAGTATACATGGCCGTACCATGATTAGGCATCCCCTCATATCACCAATCCACCATAAGATTAGGTAGAGACAAGTCTTTGTGCCACATCAACTAGAACTTATAAGAGGGATTCTTGTTGACTCTATATGGAGTGATGGAAAGCTTAATGGGCCAATGGTTCAATCCCCTCCAGTAAAGAATTTCAAAACTAGTGATCGACCTGTTGTCCATCCAATAATAGGAAACTAAATAATTGTCAAGCCTTTCTGAGATAGCCTCACCACCACATCTCTGATTATTCCAAGTAAAGATGCCATTAGTTAGCTTCACATCAATAAGAAACAATGAGCCAATCATATCCCTAAGCATATATAAGGACTGGTCTAGCCTAGCTATCCCTCCTCTTTTTTCCTCTAGGCTAATAACTACATTAAAATCACCTGCCATAATCCATGGAAGATAAGGTTCCAAGGATCAAAAGAATCTAATATGGTTGCATAACTAAGATTTACCTAGAAAGTCCGTAGTAGCATAAATATTGGATAAGAGGCACCTTTCTCCATTCTCAAAGCTAGTGGCAATCAAAGAAATGAATGACCAACTAAAAATCCACCACAATGGGGAGACTTTCCTTGGGTCCCAAAAGCAAGCCACCCTCCTGAACTATTCAAGGCACCCACCCCCTACCAAGAGCCTTGGGGCTAGATATAAGTAGCACAATTAGCCAATCCATCCAATGAAAGTTTAGTTTCCTGAATGAAGACCAAATTAGGAGAATGGGACTCAATTAATCTACGAACAACCTTTTTTCTGGGGATGGTGTTCAACCCCCTTACATTACATGATAGCACTATCATTTGTGGGGGTGAGAGAAATGTGAATCAATGGGTCTCACAGACCCAGACTCAACCAAATTTTCACCCATTATCTTCACTTTCTCTTGATTAGTCTTCCTGCCACTTTTTGATGGTTTATCTAAAGGTCCCTTTTTGAAGGGTTTCTAATGAATGCCTAGAACAAGGGGAGCCTTATTACTTTTTGCAGAATCAGGTGTCCCCTTAGACCTAAGGGGGTTAGTGTCCACTAAGACTGGACCCTGTGATCCATGAAGATCCCCGATATCCTAAACTAGAGGGGGCAAATCAATGTCCAACTACTTAGCTTGTAGATCTCCTATAACTAGAATTTGATCCTCCCTTTGCATATCTCCTTCTTAAATCTCATGTTGACTTTTGGCCTCTGAAGAGAGCACAATTGGGAAGCCTTCCCCCTGAACCATATCTGCAAGAGCCTCAAATCTATTAAAGGTGCCATCAATCCGCCTATCCATCCAAGTTCTCTTCTTACCTTTGCCCTTATTATGAGATCTAACTTGAGTAAATCCCTCACTGTCAGTAGGTCCATTAGATATCTTGGCCTTTCCCTTGGCCTTTCCCTTGTCCTCTCTAGGGGGACCTGAAGCATCCAAGGAAGGGGCCTTATACCTGGGACATCTGCGAAGGATATTTCCATATTCATGGCATATTTTTCATCTAAAAGGCAAGGTCTCATAGTCCTACTGAATCTATGAAACAAATCACATAGAAATCTCTATAGAATTTGGCAATGGGTTATTTAAATCAACTTGTACACAAATACAGGCAAAATAAATTACCTTTCAATCTTGAGTCTATGTAGCCGATCCTACAAGTTTTCCCAGAAGCATCGAGATTGAGTGAAGAATATCTTCCCTCCAGAACTCCAAAGGAAGTCTCGATAAGCATACCCATACTGGAACTTGAGAGGGGATTTCCTCTGCAGAGTTAAAGCCCATGTGCCAAGGCTTGATGAATAGCCCCACTTGATTAAAAAAATAAGGGCCACCTTCAAAGGCCTTATTACTATCTGACATGCATGAGAAGATGACCACAAAGTAATTGTTAGCTACAAATAAATTTCCATATCTCCTTCTAGGTTCCACACCCGATAGGCCTAGGAATCCAACATAGGCAATGAAAGACGAAGGCCTAAAAATTTGTAGATAAGAGCATGATTGCTCCACTACTCAACATACTCTGAAACCTATTTAGGTTGAATGACTAGAATTGGTTAGACCTTGGCTTTTTGCAAACATCTATTAATTTTTTGTAATTGGTGCTTCCCATTAGCAGAGGATTCTCCTTCCCTTGATTAGGATTTACCATTCAGAGCCCTAATACTATCATGCACCCCCAAAGCTGACTCATCCATCACCAAATCCTCACCCAAAGGATAGGGAGAGGCAACACCAAGGTCTCCTATACACCTCAAGCTTGGATAAAGCATGCAGGTAAGGAAAAACTAGGCAAGAGCCCCTCAACCCCTCACTACCATGGGTTCCCACCAAAAACTAAGCAAGGATCACCAAGAATACACTGAATTAGAACACCCTAAGCCAAAAAGGATTCTCATGCATAGAACACCACCACACAATAGTCAAATGTAGGCATAAAATGTGAGCCACAAACCCCACCACACAACATGCAATAACAAGAAAAAAATATGAGTCACGAACCAACAGGCTAGCCACCATAGGAAGGAGGGGAGAACATGAGTTAGGCTAGGGCACACAGGCCCTAGCAAACCAAGAATCACCAACAGAAGCCCTCGTGTCCATCCTCTCTAAAGTGTATCTCTAAATTTGTATCAAGTTTGTACTCCATTTATTCCTTCAACTTGAACTTGCATTAATTGTGTACTTTGCAAACATGAAAAAATTGTCAATTACATTTTGAGATCAAATAACTACTCAAGATCATCTATTTGATCTTCATATGCCACCCAAGGTTTACTATAGCTTCCCCTCATCATGACAATGCTCCACAAAACTTTACTCCATGAAATTCTTAACAAAAACATAGTTTTTATCTTTTACTACAAAATTAACTTTCTTTGTAATAATAGAAACTCTTAATTTCTTCATAACTGATTTCGATCTTCATATTTCATCATCTTCTAGCTTTTCTTTTGAGATGCCTAATCCTTTTACAAATGCCTCATTGAGTTCTTCTCAAATTTCACTAACTACATTTCTTTGTTCCTCATTGTCTTTGTTAGTTCTGAAGTTCCTTTTGTTATTTCAGAGGTTCCTTCCATCAATTCTTTAGTTTCTTCCATTGTTCCTTCTATCTTTGAAGTTTCTATCCATTCTACAATACTTTGTTATATGTTTGTAGTTGTTGCATAACTAACATACTAGAGTTCTACTTCTAGGATTCTACTGATCATTAGGTGCATGAGAATTTTGAGCTATGTGCCCAAAGTTGTTACACTTATAACACATGATCTATCTTCTTTCTTCATAAGGTCTTTGTTCTCTTGATGTCCTTTCATTAGATCTTCTTCTATCTGCAGGGTTAGTATTCCTAGACATTCTATTATTCCTTCTATTATTATCATATTTAGGTTTCCTACAATCAATTGATTTATGACCCATGCCATGAAAATTATGACAATAAAAATCTGTAACATGATTAAATGACTTATTTTTATAATCTCTTTTCATATGACCTATTTCATTATATAAAAGAGACTTACCTCTAAATTCATATCTAGTTTCCTTAGGAGATTCCACTTGCTTTGGTTCATCCAATATTTGAAATTCCTTGTCTTGTCCAACTTCTTTAGGTTTATTAGAAGATTGACTAGATTCAATCTTATTATCAGATTTTTCTTTTTCTTTTAGATATGATCTAATCTCAAGTTTCTTTGTAGACATGTTAATTAGATAACCAAAACTTGTCTTATCATAAGTAGGTCTTTTTATTAACACTAAATCATCAATATTTTCTTTGTTAGAATAAAGCTTCTCAAGTTGTTGTTTGCATTGACTTAATTCACCTTTCAAAATGGTATTGTACGTATGAAGTTCTTCATGGTCTTCTTTAAATGTTTCAAATGCATATGTCTTCTTTGCTAGACTTCCTCTAAGATCTGCATTCTTAGTTTTCAAATCAATTATAACTTTGCTAGGATCACTCCTCAAAGTTAACTTTAGACACATAATCTTCAATTCATGCTTCAAGATCTTGTACTTTGTCTTCAATTTTGAATAATCATCATCACTTGTTTCAAATTTAATAGATTCAGGCTTGGATTTGAGATGTTCAATCTTTTCCTTCAATTGTCTAATGTATACTTTGGAGTCTTCATAGCTATCCTTCAACTTATCTCTTTCTTTAGTAAGGAGATCAATTTTTTTAAGTGCCTCTACAAGGTTCTTCATCAACTATTCCATATCCATAGGGATCTTACTCAAGTTGTTAAGCCTCTTCTGAGAAACTAGGCTCTGATACGAATTGTTAGAAATAGGAATTATTGGGGGGGGGGGGGGGGGGTGTGGGTGAATCAATAATTTACAAACTTTAGTGACCACCTGGATATTATTTGTTACTTTAAACCATACATAACAAAGTAATAAAGTAATGTTCAATAGTAACAGTAACCATGCACAAATATAACTCATAACACCATATTTTTCTAACTAGGGAAACCCTGTCCAAGTGAAAAACCATAGTGGTGATGATACCAACTAGATGATATACTGATATATAAGTTCCTTGTTAGAGGATGTACCCTATTCAGATTCAATGAGAAAATTCAATATAGAGTCCTTGTTAGGAGACTTTGAATACCTGTTAGGAGTTGAAGCACAGTAGATGCAAGATGATCCCACTGCCCAAACATGCACTTCGAATTACAAGAAAAGCTCACTTCCCAAAAAAGTGACTAGACTTTTAGAATATAGATTCTTTATCACTTCAATCTCAGATTAGAAGATAGCTTCACAAACTTCACATATATAACTTTCACAAAAGTATGCATGCAATTGCTCAACACAATTTCCCTAAGATAACAAACACACTTGAATTTGAAAGATGTCCTTTGCATGAATACCATGCCTTTACATAAATTTTATGCTAGGTCAGCTAAGACCACAATACACTCTTCCATCTTAGAGTAAACATCTAGGATGTTGGCCCTAATTGGACAAGTTATTAAATTTTGTAAACAAAATAATTCCTTCCCTTTAATTCCCCTATCCTATTGCATTGGTAAAACACAAATATGTATTTTTAATATAGTTTGTACTAACTTTTGAGGTTATACACATCATCATCAACATGTATACTATCTCCATCTAACTTTTCTAGTCATAATATGACATCAACAACAAGTTACAAACAAAACAATACACTATTGTATACCAAATTCATACTTAGACAATTTTCTGAGTATCGAAAGCTAAGTATCTTTATTTCCAAGGTTTCCTGTAAGCATGCAAATCATGTGTTGCCATAAATGAAAACAATTACCTATCTTCATTAGCCAATTATCAACAACTCTCTCCAAGGATAATGCGTGATACTCATGCTCGACACTAGGGCCATACTTAATTTCATTAATTCATCACTTGTGAATAAAGTGGTTTAGTTATGGAGGTAGATGTAGGATTCTAAGTCAAGGTGATACGAGGAAACATCTTATCATGTACCCATCTAGTCCCACAACTATTCATTACCATAGGGTATCATATACTAACATATGACTTCTTTGTAATAGATATGGATGACATGGAAGTCATACTTGACTTCTAGTGGATGGAAACTCTTGATGGGTACACAAAAACCTTCAAATAGATGGAGATTTCATTCAAAGTGGATGTAAAAATGGTAGTTTTGAGAGAAATGTCAAATATGGTTCACTTTAGTGGAAAATATTTGCAAAATGGTGAATGTTACCCAATGACCAATGCCGATTTGACAATTCTTTTACACATCTGCGAGCTGGCATGTTCCCTCAAGCTTACCAAATGTAAGTCAAACAGCCTAGACCCATCACCAAAGGATTTATTCCATTGGATTACATTCTAAAATGAAAAAGCCAATCAGAAATATTTTTGGCTCATGACAAATTAAACACATTTTCCTATGATTTCCCAGGTGGATCTTTTTGGATAACCTCAATTCACCCTTGGTTTTAAAAAATGTTTTAGGAGAGGTATGGCATTCACCCCCCAAATACATGGATGTGTGTCCACAAAAATTTAGTTTTTCCATTTATATTATGCATGGTTGTATAATGGATGAACCATATTTGCCTTGGAAATTCTAGAATATAGGTTTTTCTTATGTGGGCTTTGTCAAATATTTAGTATGCACTATAATATTCCATGGATTTTGCCAAAAAAGAGTGGTATAAATATATTCATAGATTAGGAGGTTTTCTAAATTCTAATCAATGGTGAAGTCTCAATTTCTCAAACTGCTGAGATCATTGTTGGGTGATTCGCGAGTGCAATGACTACATTTTAGCCAAAGGTAAGTAACTTAGACCCCTATCTATCTATTCTCTATAATTTTAGTTTATTCTTATATGTAGTAGATACAAGTTATACTATTAGTGGCCAGTTATCAACTGGGACCAGTGACCAATACCACCAAGTCATGTAGTACCCAAGGAGATTGAAGACATCTATATTTTAAAGTTTAAGTCATACAACCAATGATTACTATTTAGATAAATACATGTAACATACTATAGTCAATTGTCAGTTTTGAATAACTTGAATTTTATGGCAGCTTATATTTCTTCAAAGATGTCGAACATGAACAAGGGTAAGAGTCCTACATGTGGTGGAAGTCAAGAAAGGCCAGCCAAGCACACTCGCACCTTGACATAATATTTTGGTGGAAAAAATTAGGAAGCTACAACATGACAAGTGCATTTACAAGATTCCCAACCACTGCCACTATTAGTTCCACTAGCACATATTGAAGAAGATGGTGAACTTGATATATCTGGTCATGATGAGCTTGAAGAATATATTTAGGATAATACCTAGAGCAGCCAAGATCTATAAGTCAATACCCAGAGTAGCCAGAAGAATATAATAGACTTGGATGATAATTCCAAAGATGGTGATGGTGCACAACCAGGGAAGCGATATATCAATCAAGAATTTTCAAATAGAATGGGCCTCAAAGTATCCATTCATTGAACCTATATGCAATCCAAAAGAAGGTGACCCTCTAGTAGGATGTAGATGTATGATATGCACATGGATAAATAAAAAGGAAAATAGATTGCAGCTAAAAATTGACACCATAGAAAAGCATATGGGCAAAGTTTATGAGAAGAAAATCATAGATGGAGTGGAAAAATTAGTTACAAGATGGAAAACCAAGGAGGATTGTCAACATATTAAGAATGTGGAAATCTTAGAGTTTTAGGACAAAATATAGATGAAGCCTATTGAAGTAAAGGGTTCCGTGGAATCTTTTATTGGAAAAGCAATGGAAATTCAAGAAATGGGTAAAGTTCTTCAGTTAAGTTTTGTCTTCTATATTTTAAGCAAAGGGCATGCCATGGTAGACTACCCATCATTGATTAGTTTATTACACTTTGCAAAAAAAAATTATTATGCGAGGAGTCACTTATCAATAAACATCAGATAGGAATGGCCAAGTTGTCTTGCTAAGATTGAAAAGGAAAATATCAAAGAAAAAATTAGAGATTAAAATTCCATTGCATTATCTTTAGATGAGGTGACAACAATAGACAATACTACCTAGTTATGCATGCATGTCTATAGTGTACACAATTTTGTTCGCCAACCCAATATACTAACTATTGTTAAAATTAAGGACAATTCAATGATTAGAAAAAATATTTGAACTAGTAAAGGGTTCCCTGTTTGAATATAGAGGTATAGATGAAATGATGATTGCCCAAAAGTTGTTGTGTGTCAAAGCAGACAGAGCTTCAATAATGCAAGGCCACAATAATGGTCTTGTCATAAAGTTAAAAGAATTTGTTGCACCTTACATTGTTGGCATTCACTACATGGCCAATAGAATGAATCTAGATTTTGGAATTGTTAGAAACTCTCCAAAAATATACAGAGTTGAAGTTTTAATCAAAGAGATCTATAGGAACTTGTCAAAGTCCTAAATGATCTAGGGAATTTCAATAGATTGCTAAGGGCCTAACTAATGGGAGAAAGTTTCTTAAGGATAATGATACCAGATGGACCTCTTTGGATGGACCAGCTCATCAAGTCTTTTCTAAATATACATTGTTGCTTGGTTCAATGGAATCAACTTATGACAATTAGGGTGGTCAATGAAAATATGGTGTTCTTCTTGAAAGGTAAAGTAATGTAGAGACACTCTCAACATTAGAATTCATTCTCCCCATGCTAGAGGAAATGAGTAATATAATGAAGAAGATGTAAGAAAGATATATGTATATTGAAAACTATAATATGTTGTATAAAATGACATGCACGACCCTCGATAATCTCTATAGAAATTATGATTCATTTTTCGTGGATGAAAAATTTTTAGGGTGGATGAGAATTATAGATTTGGATAATCCTAATAAATTTTTAAAGATTGATGCAAAAGGGGAATTATGTGCCAATATATGGGGTGTTGAGATACCAATGCACTACTATGGAAGGCCCATGTCCACGAGAAAATAAAAGAAACCCATGGAGAAAAAATTAACTATTATAAAAGAAGTGTTTAAATAGATTGTTCGGTCTATAATGAATTCTGTGAAGGATATTTGTTATAATGTTTCCTCAAATATTAGAGAAATATTTCCTTGACACAAATTTCTTGAATCAATGTGTCTTCTATTTTCCCCATTACTGGAGTTTAAGAAGTCCTAAATATTTTTGAGATAAGTTATTGGTTTTGATAGATGAATTTTGCAAAAGTAAAAAAATCAATGGTGTGACTATAAATGGAATTTTAGATGAATCTAATTTGAGAGAGTCATCTCATCACTTTTCTAGTACAATGATGGAATAATATAATCTCATGCAAAACCCCAAAGAAGAAGGATCAATAACGAAACTTTGGACAAATCTAGCTTAGAGTGAAGTGTTGCAAGATTCAATATTAGAATTTTTCAAGCATTCTAAATTATGTTTGACCATGATATTGGGGTCTATGGAGGATGAGAGAGTTTTTAGTGCTTTGGGTTTCCTAAGATCAAAGGTAAGAAATAAACTAGACAAGAATTTGTAAAATTGTTTGAGGCTGTATACATCTAGATATGAAATCAATACTTTTCCTTATGAAAGGGCACTAAAATTGTGGATGAAGAAATGCTAAAGAAGAGGTTTGGGAAATGTTTCAAATAAAGAGATCAGTAACTTAGGTAGTGGTGCTGGTTGTGGTAGCATTGATGTTGAAGTTGAGGATTACTACCAGGATAAAATAGTATGCCTACTAGAGAAAACATGGAGCTTGATGGACTGTTTGAACTTGATGTCATGGAATTGGAAGATTTAGATGATAAGATGATGTGGAAATTTTAACAGTTAAGATATGATGTGTCAATTCTAAATTTATTACTCATTAGTAATTATTACAGTCTAAATTTTGAATTCTGGACAGTATTATTCTGAATCTAATCATGATTCATCTATCATGAATAATAAGTTATACCATTTTTTAAATGTCCAATGTCAAGAAAATAAGTACATTTTATGTTAGATAATTCCATGATTCATGAATCAAGATTTATTCAAATTTTACCATTACTATTATTTTTACTTGCATTATTATGATCATTGTTATGGTAGAATCCTTGATTTTTTTGTGAAAATGTAGTATTTTAAATGATAAAATTCAATGAATTCAAATTGCAAAAGTTAAATTTGAATGCCCAATTTCATAATCATGAGTTAAAAGTACTAAATTTACAACTATAACATTTAGCAAATGACTTTGAATTCCCTTCTATACAAATATAGAAATAAGGGAGCAATGACAACTTTAGGTCATGTTGCCTCATGGGAAAAATATTAGACTAGCATCAAATTCAGTATTAGAAATGTTTTTTGCCTTTGCATTTGATAGGCATGGTAAGCATAATAACATTTTGATTCTACTATGTTTATCTTGTTCAAGAAATAAAGTTAAAACTTTAAAATTACATCAAACAATTACAAATGGAAATAAAGTAAACACTACAAAGATTGTTAAAATCACTTTCCAAGTGTCACATACTTTGATGCCTGATAGATGTCTTATGATATGACTGAAGATTTGGTCAACTTATTTAGGATGTTGAAGTCTACTTTGTTTAGTGTTTTAACATTTGTTATGTTATAGTAGATGGATTTTAACTTCATCAAACTTCCATGTTTGGAAGATTTACTTGAAAGAAATGCTACATCCAATAGTGCATTCAAATTCACCAATGGTTTGATGCAATTCAAAATTCCTTCATAAATTGAATCCTAAGGAAACTTGACTACTTCAGACATCATTTTGGCCTACTACTCTTCTTGGTAAGTTTTCCTTCCGATGAATGTCATTGATGAATTACTAGAGAAAGGAGTGGCAAACCAAGACTTATCATTAATTTTTCTCTATCATCCATCTTGGTGAGTTTTCTCCCAATTGAATTCAAATAGTCCTCTTTCTCTCTTATACTTTGGCATTTTTGAATGAAAGCTAATGATTTTATTGATGCACTAATGCGGTCATGAATTCCTTGAATGGCCAAATATATGTCACTATGTGTGTTGATTATGTGTATAATTTGTCTTGTAGTCTTCTTGAGCTTAAAAAGGTCAATATTCTTCTCAATTTTCTCTTTGATACTCCCACAAATAGCTTAAAAACTTTGATGCAGTTCAAACCAATCACACAACCTATCAGTATTTTCCATAATTTCACCCCACATTTTTTCTTTAATTAGCTTGACTATATTTTTAATATTTTCATTTGAGTTAAGCAAGTTGTTCTCCAAGGCTTTGATTTTTTTATTAGCCTTTTGTACCTCTTGAACCATTTATGACAACTTATTTTTACTTTATTTCTTTATTTCCTCTATTTTCTATTTCTACTATTTTGTTTTTCCCTCTCATTGTCTATTCCTTATTTATTTTGCTGATTATATGTCCACTAGACTCCAACTTTTTGAAAATATCTACTATAGATGCTCTTTCATCCTCAAGTTTTTTATTTGATTCTTACAATTTGTCCCCGAGTTCTTTGAATTTTACATCACCTTCCATATTAACATGGTTTAGAGTATCACTGAGTTTCTTATTGTTCTTTTATAATTGGTCCTTCAACATCTTGAGTTCTACTTCTCTCTCTACATTTACATCTGATAGATTTTCATTTCTTTCTTCCAATTGTTCCTTCAAAATTTTCATTTCTGCCTCCATATTTTCTGTCTAAGGTTGTGCACTTGGTCCTTGAGAGGAAGCGCTTGTAATCCTTTTCTCTATTTCTTTGTACCTACTATCTGTTGCTTTCTCCTTCGTCTTTGCATTTTCCAAGTCTTCTTTTAATTTTTCAATTGCCTTCTCCAACCCTTCTCTCTCTCTCTCTCTCTCTCTCTCTCTCTCTCTCTCTCTCTCCACCTTGAACAATGAACTATAGACCATAATGTTGATCTTTTTTTCTACACTAACTTTGTCCACATTTTTTACTTTGGAGAAATCCATAGATAGTGTGCTAACATGAAAATTTGATGGATTTATCTCACTCAATGGTGGATGATTATCTAGTTGTGGGGGAGAAACAATCATAAACTCCATCATTTCTTTATTGGTGTTATATGTTGGAAACATCCTACTCGATGTAGGTTCTTGAGAATGAGCCACCTCAAGTATATCCTTCTTTAATGCCTTGTTATTTTCTCTTTTCATCTTTGTGGTTTCTTAATTTTTTTTACAAAATTATTGAATTCAAAATTTGGGTTTGTTGATACAATATGAAGCTTGAAAGGAGAAAGAGCACTCACAACATTGTACTTGTCTCCATCAATATCTAAGGTTGTAAAAATTGCATTTTGAGGATTACCAATGACATCACCCCTTCCTAATCATGCCCCATTGCCACTAACAGGTGAATTTTTTGGACTATTCTGAAGGTTTTGTGCTGAGGGAGTTGCGATTGGCATTGTATTAGTATGAGTATCTAAAACCTTTTGCTTCTTTGCATAGTGAACTTAAACTATAGGGATCTACTCAAATTTTAGTCCCATCATACCTTTTGAAGACAAAAAAACTTGGGAGGTTATAAATCCACCTTGGATGAATAATGGCTTGGGTTCACCTTTTTTGAAGAACCTGATGGGTCATCTGACTCATCTTCAATGACTAGTTTATGACTAAGTTTCTATAGATCTGGTATCAAGAGTGTATACCTATTTCCTTGACCTAATATTCCTTGCCCACCATCACCTAGATAACCCATTTTTTATGCCATGCTTTCCCCTACACCATACTTTTCCCTTGTCCGATGATTAAGGACAACATATTGTGCAATTGAATAAAATGTAGTAGTAGTAGTAATAGTCAGAGTAGTGGATTCAATCGAATTAGTGGTAGAGCCTATGGCTATGGATGAAGGATACTTAGCAACCTCATACTTATTGCCTTCATCATATACATCATGTTGTGCTACTCTTACATCTGGATGCTCATCATCCCATAATTTGCTAAATATTTCATCATCAAGTAAGTCTTCAAAATTTGCAGAGGTCATAGGTTCACTAAGATTCTTCCTCATCTCCCAAAATGAATTAATTTTTTATCAACACCAGTGTGCAGCTACATAATCTTTATTTATGGCATCTAGAAGATGTTTTTTACTTGGGTGATCTGCTTTCTGGTAGAAATTGTAGGATGTTAAGGGCTTCAATTTTTCCTTTTATCTGTGAAATTATTCAATTTGTGCTGACAATTATTTTATTGAATTTTTTTTTCACTGGAGCATTTCTCCATCTCCATTTTGACCTCTTCCCATGAGTCCATTTTTTTTAAATCTTTCAATCAATGGCACACTCTCATCTTGACATTTTTTTGCAAAGTTCCCATTTTGTACAAGCTTTGTACCAATTATGCGTTAATCTCAGATTGGTTTTGACATATGAGTGACAATATACTTAAGTCATTTACCTAGTTCATGCTGAACAATTAATACATGTTGAGCATAAGTTGTCAGATAGTATATGCTGAGAGAGATATACAGTATGTGCTGAGTAACTAGTAAGTGCCGAGTCACTCAAGTGTCGAGTAGATAGTAAGTGCCCAGTTATTTAGATGTCGAGTGATCAATGGATGCTGAGTCATTCAAAGGCCAAGTTACAACATTGAATTTGTAGTTGGTGTCAAGCATTAGGGATTTCAAGTGCCAAGTAATACAGTTTTAACATAGTTGTTTGTAATGGTAAAAACTTCTATGTAAACCATTTTGAGATGACTTAATGATTTTTTTATGATATTAGATGATAAGGACAAATTTTTATTGTGAATCCCTATGCATTACATGCAGCCAATCAACAAAAGGGAAGGATTAAGTAGCAATATGGGTTAATCAAAATTGTTGATTCATACCTAACCCTAAGTCACCTAGGTCTTCTTAAGGAGGAAAAACTCTAAACTTTTTATCAATGTGGAAGGAGAAAAGAGAGAAGTTTTCATGTGCAAATAGAGCATTCATGGTGACTAAGGAGTTGTGATTTGAGATATATTGCAGAATCAGTTAGAGGAGAACAAAGGAAAGGAATAAGAAGACAAAAAAGATACATCTAATCAGTAAGGATCAAGTACACATCAGGAAAGAGGTGATCTATTATCTAGAAGTAGAGTACTAACCATAGGATCATTGCTAAGATATTCTGATAGGTGAATCTATTAGATCTCTTAATAGATTAGTCTTAATAGGTTGTTGTAAATCCTTTAGCAGGTGCTTACTTCATTGTAAGTTAAAGTCCTTTTACTAGGAATACTTCTAATAGGGTGTTGAAATCCTTTAATAGGGTAAGATCTAACAATCTTGTAAGTCTTTAACAGGGCAAACCTTTCATAGGGTAGATCATGTTTCATAATCAAACATTGTAACCTTCGTTGGATACACTTTATTACTATAGTAGTGGAGATTTGTGGGTGTCATCCCCACCCCATTTTTACCATCTCCTTGGAGGGTTTTTGGGTAACCAAATATCTTGTGTCATACATGTGTTGAATTTTTATTTACTTTCATACTATGTATATATATGCTTAATTTGGTATTTTAGTTTATATGCATAGATTGTGAGATGGATGTGTGGGGAATGATTTTAAGGTTGAAGTTTTAAGTGTTGATTCATGCTCCACACTCCCCCCCCCCTCAGAGTATACTTTTTCCATTGTATTTTTAACAATTGATATTAGATCTTAGTTCTCTGGAAAGTAAAGCTTTGCATCTTTAAGGAAAGATCTTGAAGATGGAAGTCTACAAGTTGGGAAAGACTATTGAGAATCAAACAATTGAAATACAATTTTCCCTACATCAGTTGAATGAAGCAAGATATGAGTTAAAGCAATCATTGAAGAGAAGGAAAGAGATATCTATTGAAGAGAATGACACACATTACCAAGAGATTGACACTACTAAATTGTTTTCAAATGGAAATACAAGTGAATTTGATGCAGCAGTTACAAATCTAATGGAGAAGAATGGATCCCTAATTGAAGAGGTCAAAAATCTCAAGATAGAACAAGAAGTCCAATTAGTATTTCTATGTGAGGTTACCAAGTAGAAAAAGAAATTTGAAGATGAAAAAGTCATGATTGAAGATGACAAAAGGATACTGACCAATAGATTGGAAGAGAAAACATCAAAGGTGAATAGGATTGCTCACATGAAATTGAAAACTTTGAATTAAATGATGATTGCAAATCATGAATTGAATAGAAAATATAGTGAGATCACAACACTGAAGTTGTAGAATGAACAATTGAGAAATGATCTGAAAAGAGAAAAAGAGTTTTCTAAAAGTTTAAGCAAACCTAGTGAAGCCATCAAGTATTTTGAGCAATTGATGAGATCTCCTAGATCCAATAGTGATACTTATGGATTGGCTTATACTAGTACTAAAGAAGAAGAATCATCTAAAAGTGGTGAAAAAATGAATTCCAATGGTAAGAACTCAAAACCTACCTATCATATAATTGTGATAAGATTGGTCATACTATTGATGTTTTTAGGAGCAAGACTAAAAATCAAAATCCCAAGAAGAAGTTCATGGGTCATTGCCAAAAATACAAGAAGCAAGGACATCATACACATGAATGTAGAACCAAGACCATAAGCACACAAAGATTTGAAGGATATTGCTATAACTATCAACAGTATGGACATAGAACATATGAATGTAGATCAAGCCCAAATGGTCATGAAACAAGCAAACAAAGGTAAAGCACAATGAAAACTATTATAATTGGGATTACAATACTAGGTATAGTTGCCACTATTTTCAAGAGTATGGACATTTTACTGAAAATTGCATAAGAACACATTTCAAAAGTGACTACAAAAGATGGTTGAGCCAAACTACATGTTTTAGTTGTTTGAAGACTAGTCACATAAGCAGAAATTTTCCAACAAGGTCAAAGTCACCTAGCAGTGAATTCAACAAAGGAAAAGGAAAGGTAGATATTGAGAATGTCATATATGAGATGAACAAGACACGGAAGAGAAAGGAAGATTGCATCACATCAAGTTCAGATGGGATCACTTCACCCAATGGGTTAGGTGATCACACCACGTCCAATTAAGAAATCAAGAGGTATGTGTGGGATTGATATTTAAAAGATATACTATACATTAGTTCCAAGGATTTAGTTCTAAAAAGATTATATTTGAATGAAGAAAGATGCAAATTTTTGTTTAGAATCTGGAAGAAATCTTTAAGTTTTGTTAGTTTTCATGTTACTGTCAAGAATGAAATGTTTCATCATAGTTGTTGAGTTAAATATAGTTAATTCCAAACTATTGTAAGTGATAGTGTTGACTGAGCTCATAGTAGTTGCTAAGCATAAAGGAAACTTCATGGAAGCTAAGTAAGCACCTATAGCCATAGAGAAGAAGAAGAGCAAAGAAAAATCTCTAGCAGTCAGCAAACCAAAGAAGGTTGTAAAACCTAAGCTTGTAGTTCCAGCTACCAGAACTAGCACAAGAGATATTGCTAAGAAAGATTAAGAAGTGGTAAAGACAAAATAAATAAAAGCCAAGAAAGCTATACAAGTTGATGAGTCTATGAAGAGAAAAAGGAGAAAGTATGTTGCTCCAATCAAATCAAAGGAGGAGAGGAAAAAATATGATGGTAATAACCAATTCAAAGTGGTAAGTCACAATCATTCTTCTGATTTGGATAATCTATGTGAAAATATAAAGAATAATGTAGATTTGAGTAGATTTTCACGTATTAAATTTGATAAGCTTGAAAAGTTAGATATGGATAAGGTAGAAGATTTAGTATATGCCATGATGAAAACATTTAGGATGAATTCAATTTAGATTTCCAACTCTCTACCAAAGGACTTATATGATAGAGTTGAGAAAAAATGGAAATATAGTCTCACAACAAAGAGAAACACAAGATAAACTACATTTGCAAGAGTAATGCCATATTTAGATAAATATGAGATAACAAAGGCCATTAAGAAGTACACAAGTAAATTTTCTCCAAAGTATTGAGCCTTTGATATTTTGTAGAATAAAATTGAAAATATTGTTAGAAATAAGAGGAGTAACTGAGAGGGGAGTGATGAATCAGTTACTACAAAAATGAATCCCAGATCCCTTAGATGTCAGTACAAAATAATTTTGTGAAAGCTTAATTTTGTTGATGCTCAGTAAACAAAGAAATGTTGTAACTTGGTAAATACTGAAAATGCTTGGCAAACACTTATCACGTAAATCTTAAGATGTTGTCTATGATTACTTATTACTTTATCTTAGTTGCAAACACATAAAATAATATAACATGAACACATTTGACACCAAGATTTAACATGGAAACAAAATTTGGGAAAAACCATCAATTATAACTAGTCACTGATTTTCACTCTTTTGAAGTGAGCCCTATTAGGAGCCAACCCTATTAAAGGTTACAAAACACATTGTTAGGTGTGATCTTATTAAAGGATTTCATCACCTTGTTAGGAGTGGCCTTGTTACAGGTCTTTATACTATTCAATAGAACTAGCACCTTGTTAGAGGATTTACAAATAGTTGTTAAGCCATCTCTGTTAAGAGATTTAGATCACTTCTACAATGGTTAGAGAGTAATGACCTGATTTGGATGCAACTAAATTTCTAATTATAGATCTCAATTATGGCTTGTACCTGATCCTTCCTAATAAAATATATCTTTTTATCTTCTCAAGGATATTTTTCTTATCCTTTTGATTTGCTTCCTCTTAGCATCATCAAATCTTCAATTATCTTCCATGCCTTTCCTCTTACTTCCCATCCTCAACTTGACCTTTTATTTAAATCTTTCATATTGTCAAGTAAGCTCAAATACAAATTAGAATAATTAATATTCATCTTCTCATTTGACTAGAACCAATAGATAAATCAATTAAACTCAATATGCCAAAACAAGAAAATCCTTCATTAGTCAACCCTGCTTAGTAGACATTAACTCAAAAATGTTTTTCCTATGTTAACCAAGTGAACTCAATCAACACTACATATTTACACAATTCCTTTGGTAACCCAGTGAGCTTGGTTAACATTGGTTCCATCTAACATTTCCTTCTTAAATGAGCTTGGTTAACACTCATCTTCTACAGACTTTTCCTTTGGCACCCGAGTGAACTTGGTAGACACTGCCTTTTGAATAGAATAAAATCTGGAATGCTCAGTAGCCACAGAAAACTATCTTCAATGCCTGAGTGATCTTGCCATATACTAACTAATAATGATATGAAATTTGTGTAACATGAAAGACAATACAAAATTAACCAATTATTCCAGTAGATGTTTTTTAGCAAAGTACCCAATTATGGAAGGTAATTTATGGACTAAAAATACCAAAGGAAATTAAGTAGACACCTATTGGGGTAGGTGATGAAAAATTTGAACAAGAAATAACTAAGGTTACTACAATTAACATTGAGACAGTTGCACATGTGGAAGGTATTGAGACAAATGTAGATACCTAGGCAGCAACTGAAGATAGGCAGCAAATAAAACAAAGATACTAGATACACAAATGTTGAGTGCCAATCCACAACATGTGACACATGTAGACATTGAAATTATATAGATCAAGGATTTTTTTGATAATGTGCCTTAGAAAAGAAATCCCCTAATAGAGGAGGACATTCAGATAATATTGTTAGACACCACCACCAAGGCACAACTATGTAGTCATCCTATATTGGTGAGTATAGATGAACTCAAGAAGGTAGACAAGATATCTGTAGAGGTGGAAACACAAGAAATTTATCAAAAACCCCTCAATTTACTATGATAAAACCTACATTACCCCTTTTAGTGTATCAACACAAAGAGCCATCCATGACCAACAATAGCAAATTGGTGCACACTTTGTCTGTAATAGAATTTTCTATAGTTGCACAAGTTGAAACACAAGTTGAAGGTGTAATTAAAGTTGAAAGGAAAGAAGAGAAGAGGACTGAAGAGTAATACTTGACCATAAAGCTTGAGGAACAATTAACAATACAAGCACTGGTCACTTTGCCAAGAACTACTACTCTTCCAAGTCAAGCACCTCACTAGTCGAGTGTAGAAGCTACACCATTACAGTTATCATAGCCTAGCTCTAGTAAATCCATGGTAGATGGGGTTATATCATTTGGTGATGTAAAATTGTATGAAGTGATTTTTTTACCAAAGTTTGACCTTGCAACAATCACTATTAAACAAATGGACATACTATAGGATGCACTTGCAAGGAAAGAGACTTAAGAACTACTCATAAAGGAGCTTAGGTAGAAGCAAGCAATTCAAGACATCAAGGATATCTTTCTTGGTGCATTTAGCCTACCAGCACCTAAAGAAGACAAGCCTATAATGGAGTAGTTGGTAAATATTGTAGAACAACTCAATGATGTAGACCTAGATTCAAATGTAAAATTACTTGAATGGTCTGAAAGAAAATTTCAAACTAAGGTAAATGAAAATATATCAAGTGCTTTTGCACTTAGTTAGGTTGAGCTAGCAACCAAGACTGACAGTATAAAGAAAGTCTTAGAGAATATTTTCTCACTTTACACCAAGTTGTGCAAAACAACTCTATTCACACAAGAAGTGGAATGCCATATTGACAATTTGGAGGGAGATATGAAGAAAATAGGTACAACTCTGCCTCATTCTCCAGCTCAGATTTAGAAGAATTTTAGGAATTTGATGAAGTCCCAATGTTGGTTGGCAGCTCTGCATGCTCAAGATGCAAACATTCGAGCTACACTAATCAACATATAATCCATGTTGATCCCATACATGGAAATAATTCATAAAGAGCTATCCTTTGTAGAGACATTAATGAAGAAGGATCCCCATCTTTCTACCCTTGAAGGATTAGTTCATCTTGATACTAAGTTAGCCATCCAAATCAAATCATTGGAGGTAGCTTGTGATAACTAGGATGCGGCTCTAAAAATAATGCTTGAGGTCCATAAACCATTCTTAGATAAATACACTATTCATGTACAACCCATGACATAAGTGTCAAGAAGGGGGAAACTAAATAATTTTTGGGGAAAATAAATGAAGGGAGAGAATGCATGATAAGTGGAGATCAAACAAAGACATGGTCAGCAAGTCAGAATATGTAGAATCTACTCAAAAGGAGTATTTAGTTCTAGTTATAGAATGGATCAATCAAGTTAGGGGGAGTTATTAAATTTTGAGGTATGATTGATGATTCATGAGTTTTGGAAAATTTTGATGTTTTGAAATTTTGTATGTAAATGGATATTGTCTAAGTTATGCTTAAAAGGCTAAGGTTATTCATATATGCCCAAGTATTTTTCCACTCATGTTAAAAGGAGAGATTTTTAATCTTAGATTAGTTTTGACATATGAGTGACAATATACTTAACTCATTTACTTAGTTCATGCCGAACAAGTAATACATGTCAAGCATAAGTTGTCAGATAGTATATGTCGAGTGAGAGATATATTGTATGTACCAAGTAACTAGTAAGTGTCGAGTTACTCAAGTATCAAGTAGATAGTAAATGCCAACTTATCCAGATGCCAAGTCATTCAAAGTCTGAGTTACAACATTGAAGTTGCAGTTGATGTCAAGCATCAAGGACTTCAAGTCCTAAGTAATACAATTTTGACATAGTTGTTTGTAATAGCACAAAATTCTATGTAAACTATTTTTGAGCCAACTTAAGGATTGTTTTACAATTTTAGATGATAAGGATGAATCTTTATTGTGAATATCTATGTATTACATGCAACCAATAAAAAAAAAGGAAGGATTAAGTGGCAATATGGGTGAATCAAAATCGTTGATTCATACCTAACCCTAAGTCACCTAGGTCTTCTAAAGGAAGAAAAACCCTAAACTTTTTATGAATGTACAAAGAGAAAAGAGAGAAGTTTACATGCTCAAATAGAGCATTCATGGTGGCTAAGGAGTTATGATTTGAGATATATTGCATAATCAGTTAGAGGAGAATAGAGGAAATGAATTAGAAGACAACAAAGATACATCTGATCAGTAAGGATCAAGTACACATCAAGAAAGAGATGATTTTTCATCTAGCAATAGAGTGCTAACTGGAGGATCATTTTTGAGACATTCTAACAAGTGAATCAGTTAAATCTCTTAATAGATTAGTCTTAATAGATTGTTGTAAATCCTTTAATAGGGTGCTTACTTCATTGTAAGTTAAAGTCCTTTTACCAAGCACACTTCTAATAGGGTGTTGGAATCCTTTAACAAGGTAAGATCTAACAATCTTGTAATCCTTTAACACCTGGCATACTTTTCATAGGGTAGATCATGTTTCATGATCAAACATGGTAACCTTCATTGGATACACTTTATTATTGTAGTAGTGGAAATTTGTGGGTGTCATCGCCACCCCAGTTTTACCTTCTCCTTGGAGGATTTCTGGGTAAGTAAATATATTGTGTCATACATGTGTTGAATGTTTATTTAATTTCATACTATGGATGTATATGCTTAATTTGGCATTTCAGTTTATATGCATAGATTGTGAGATGAATGTGTGGTGAATAATTCTGAGGTTGAATTTTTAAGTTTTGATTCACTCCCCCCACCCCCTGCTCCCCCACCATCAAAGTTTACTTTTCCCATTGTATTTTCAATTTTATGTTTAGTGGATCATACCACTAGTGCCTGGTAACATAAAATTTTAAAACTACAAGAAATTTTTGTACCACATTGAATGCTCTTCTCTCAAATGTTAACCCTCCGCATCTGATAGACAAGGAAGGAAAACTGGTTTTCTTTTTTTGACCATAAAACAATAAATTTTTTCTTTCCATCCACCATACATATTCTAATGAAAATACCCTCTCTATCACATGTATTGGAAATTTGTTGGGTTCTCTAACTGAACCTTAAAATTTTAATATAGTGTACTCTTTCATAAAGTACCAATCGGCTAATTAAATTTGACTTCCCAATTGAATTAATTATTCACAAGACACATGCAATCTAGGCATTGAAGTGCCTATAAAATTATGATAAAGTGGTGTAAAAAAGAAGTCTACATAGTGGTTTTAGTTCCCTTTGGGATCACCCACCCTAATTAAAACTGCCCATTCAAATATTGATTTATCAAGCTTAAGTTGAAGTGTAATGCCTTGCCAAGGAACCCAAAAGAAATTAACCTAAAGTTTCACTAAGTTTGCCAAACATTTTTTTAAAGATAATAACTTATAAACAATAGATATAAAATAGCAAAAGAAATAACATACATCAACACAACACCATCATAAATAGATTACATCTCCTAAGGGCCCCATGATGTTGAATCACATTTAAGTTTAATTAATACTAAAATAAATATAAAATAATTCCACATTTAAATGACAACTACAAGTATGAATCCATATAAATAATATAAAATTGCAGGATGCCACTTGGCAATAATTAGAATGCACAATCATCCATTGTACAAGTCATAGGGTATGAAAGGATAAAAGAATATTCATCATTAAATAGATTACATAATCTATTAAGATCCATGAAATAAAATACAATGCAACATAGTACAACCATCCATCATAGTACATAAGGAACATGATGAAAGAGAGTACAGAACAAGGAACTCTAGCCACAACATCAAACTATCAGATCTCAATGGTATAAGAAAATGCACTACCACCCAAACTCATGAAACTCAAAAAGGTCCACTCCCACTACATTGAGGAGATAAACTCAAGTCCCATATGGATATCAACAACATAAGTCAAAACCAACATCTAAGTCAAGGAAACACCTGAAAGAAAACTATCTTAAACGGTACCAAGACACAAGTATCAACTAATCCTAGAGGCAACAAAGACATGTAAGAAATCTACTATGTAAGTGGGAAAATATCATTGCATGAGCCAACTCTAAGGTTATCCTAGTAGTCTTTTAATACTCTAACCCCCTAGTGTCTCTATGTGGCATCAATATCCTTTCATACAGACAAGGCATACTAATTAATGAAGCAAGGTTGCAACCAAGCATCCTCTCTACTCCCATCCTAGCTTGTACTAGCACTCAAGGCATGGGTGAGGAAAAATAATGACTCTTGTTAATTCATTTTAGACCTAGTTAATGAAATTTTATCACTTATTTTAAAATAACCTATAATGGGTTACTCGTCAGCCTCTTTCGGGCCTCAGCCTCCATTGCAAGCCACTTCCCAAAATGAAATACAAATAACCTACCCTAAGCTCATCAAAAGAAAAAGATCTCAAAATACTATAGACCACACATCAGTTCTTAAACAAGCAATTGGGAAGTACTGAAATATTACTGATCATATTCACAAATTCCACCAATACAATCATCCTAAGAGGATTGGTCCAAAATCAAATACACATTAACCAAATCCATGTCATTACATGAAATCACCAAAAAAAAATTGAATATAATTACCTCAGTCCTATACAAGCAACTAGGAAGCAATCCAAAGATAACTGATCAAAGACTCAAAGGTTATATCAAAAAAGTCACACCATTAACCTTAGTTCTACACAAGAGAAATTGATAGCAATAACAAAACATCTGATCAACTCAACATAGAGCACACATGACACATCACCATGGTTGGGTATAAAATATCATGTACAAAATATCAGCATGACATCATAAAATAAACCCCCAAGCCTCTGGTAAACATCTTGACTGGTCAAAGAACTACGTCAACCCTAAAACCCAACATCAGTAAATCACACATCATAAAGAGTACATACAAAAGTCATTTTCATAATTCATTAGGTTTAGGAAAACACAAGTTATATTTTCACGAAAGGTTTTCAAGTTTCCATTTTTTGTTTTCCTTTCCAAGAATTACAGTTTGACATTGTTTTTTGATCTACATCAAGGTTTTAGTTCCCATTTGTCTAATTGCCAAGTTCACTAAGGTTCTAAGTTCACTAGAATCTCAAATGATTCAATAATTCATATAGAGTTATTTAAACATAAAACAATAAATTTAAAACCACACACATCTCATCAAATTCTTTTAAACATTTATTTTCATAGCTCATTGGGTTCTTCAACATAAGAGTTTAGTGAACAAACAAAGTTATAGTTCTTATTTCTAGGTTCTCATTTCCATTTTCTCAAAGTATTATAATTACTAAGGTTTTTTGAATTATAAAATTTCCCTAGTAATATAAATCATTTTCATATAAAGTTACCATCAAGAAAAACCCAAATTTGCTAAAGAAAACCCATTCTTCCCAATTCACAATTCACAATTTTACCTTATTAAAATATTATTGATAAAGAAATTAATAATATGTTTAATGAAGAAAACTAGTATTAAACCATTCATGAAATTAAATGTTATCATCATCATTTGATAATAACTATAAATTACTCATTAAAATATTTATTGTCTTATTAATAAAATAATATATTTATATTATATTATTAATAATAGTAAACCTTAATTATATGGCTAGGGTTTGTTAATTCTACATACATTATATGTCTAGAGTTTTGGATATGTAGTATTGTCTATTATATTGTAAGAATGTTGTAGTATTCTCCTATATCTATAATGTGGGTTACTTTTTGGGACTCTGGCTCGATGGGTGATAGTTTTACCCATATATGTACTTACATACTCTGTTAATATTAAATACCTTGCAATTTATATGCTTATACATATGGCTAATGTGTTTGTTACTTCCTTGGTACTATTTTTATGAGTTTAGGTTTAATTATGAAATGATGGCTGGGTATTAATTGAATTTTGAATGGATGATCTTGGAATGCAATTGTTCTTGCCTGCATTGTAGAGTATGTTAGCTTCTTTTTAAACTAGGACTTATAAATAGTTTATAAGTTTTTTTACAAGTATTTTTATGTATCGCTTTGGCCCGGTAATTCACAACAATCTGTAGCTATTTAGATGGTAGTTTTCTTGGGTCCTGGTAAGATTTGAAATTTCTTTTGATAAAGGATTTGTGGATACAGTCACTAACACATTTGTCATCAATTTGCGATGGCTATATGTCACACTTATGATAGAAATGTGTCGCCACTGCAATAGTACTAGACGTCATTTTTTTTAGTCACAAATTACGACGTCTATCCTATACCGTCGCAATTACGATGCCTATCCATCACTAAGCAACCATTTTATTGTGACATCAACCCCATCGCAATTGCCAGGGTACCTATCACAATTACGACCTCAACCCCAAGAATTGCAATGGGTTTGTTGTAGCTACAATGGCAATTGCAGTCACAATTCTTGTGGCGTCTGTCGCAATTGTGATGGACACTCGAGCAATTGTGATGACAATTTCCATCATAGCTACAACAACCCCATCACAATTCTTGGGGTTGACATCACAATTGCGATAGGTACACAGTAAAACAAAAAAAAATCCTCGATTATATTCAATTGTCAATACCTGCCCATACTGACCACCCCTGTCAATCAGTTGTCAATACAGTTATTTTTCCATAAAGGCAAGGATTGCTAGGCTAGATTGAATTGAGAAAGAAGGCACTTAAAACACATTACAAGAAGAGTTGGAGTGCAATATTGATAACATAAGACAAAAAGTGGAGTTGCTGTAGCATGAGCTATTATAATTAGATCCTTCTTCTTCCTCACACACTTTTCACTCATCTCATCACATTTTTATCACTGGGGATAGAATCCTCCATCATCATCCTTTGTATTACCACATGTTCATTCCTTTTCATTTTTTAGAAGTCTTTAGATCTCAATAAATACTTTGCATCATAGATTAAATGTTATCTCATCTTTAAAAGGTCTTAGAACTCATCTTGCACTTTGCAATTCCTATCCCATCATCTTGCATACCACCCTTAGGTGCATCATCATTTCATGCCACCCACCACACATCAAAAAATAAATAAAATGAAGAAGAAAGACATGGATCTAAATCCTAGTATTGGTGTGGAAAGCACAAAACTTAGTCCATAGACCGTCCTAGTGATATCTGAGCTACCTCCCTAATAGATGAATGAATTGAGATCTATTGCATCTATCTTAGAGGTTTTCATGAACCAACTAAGAAACAAAATCCTTATCAATGTCATTATTTCCACTTGGCCCATGGGGATTACCACAACCAAAAGGGAAGGCGACAACCCTCCCAAGTAGAAATCCTTTCATGCTAATATTCCAAGCACAACAACAACCTCCAACACTTCCATGAACAAATCATTTTTCGCCCATTACCAATTATTTTTCCATGCCTCTCTTGGAAAGTAACCAATACATGCTACCATAGCAACAACCAAAAATGGGGGAAGTCCCTTAAATGAATTACTTTGTGCCATTTAACACCCAAGTACCATCTTATGTAGGAGCACATTCATTCTATGTTGGGTAGAATGTGGCTTCCTAAACCATTTCACTGACATATCAACCCCCACAACCATAATAAATGTAATCACAACATCAACATATACAAGCACAATCAAAAGGTCACCCACTTATAAAATAATCAAACAACTATCCTCCATAGAAACATCCACAATACTAGAAGCAATTCACTCTACAAGTGCAACATTATGTCCACCCACCACTTTAATAACTTCCAACCCCTATCTAGGTAACAAGGAAATCAATATTTCACCCACTGCAATACTCACATCCATACTTACCTATTGCATCAAATACATACCATGCATTGAGGGCACCAATATTGGGGGCACCAACTACAACACTTGTAAACCTAGAGTGGCAAGAGATGAAGAGAATCCTCAAAGCACTAAAGGATAGAATAGATTCTAAAGCCTTCAAGTTTGAAGGTTTATACCCATATCCATTCAACAAGGCTATAACAATGACATGCTTTCCCAAATACTTTTAAATCCAAAAAATTGACAATTTCAAGGGGAAGGGGGATCTAGTCACACATGAAAGAATTTAACATGCATTTCTAGGAGGTGGTCTACAATGACATTTTTCTTATATGCCTCTTCCCAAAAAGCCTTGGGGGCCTTACCCTTAAGTGATTCTATTAGATACCCTATGGGATTGTAAATACATTCACATAACTTTTAAAAGTCTATGTTGCACAATATGCTCACCATGTTGAAACATAACTAACAATAATGGATTTAGCCTACACAAAATAGAAAAGAGGTGAAAGAACCATTGACTTCTTACATAGATGTAAAACCCTCACAACATGAATATTTCACACCTTACTAGAATGACACTTCATCAAGATGTTCATCAGCAACACACACCCTAAGCTCATACATCATATGTACATTAGCTACTTGTAAATGTAAAAAGACATCAAAGAGAAAGGTATGGGCCTAGATCAAGGACTTATTGACAATGGAGTCATAAATATATATAAGGAAAACACATAAGAGTGGGGTCACTCAAATGATAAAACATGATATTGGAAAAATAAGAGTAATTGATGGATCCATAGATAAGTGACATGTCAATGTGGTTATCATAATGTCTAACACATCAAACCCACCTTATCAACAAACATTCTAGCAGAAAAAACCTATAAAAAATAAATGATGATTTATCAACAACCATATGAAGAACCTCAAAAAAACCAATATCAAAAGAGGCGCATATATCATTCCACCAAGAACCAACAAATCAAATGAATTCCATAATATTTGTACTTGGGTAAAGGCCATGTATCCATAATAAGCCAAATAGAGTCTATACTCCCTTAGAGGAACCACTTGATGTCATTTTTTACAAATTCATCAAAGACAACCTCATTATCTATCCATAGACCCAAACATTAGACATTAGTCAACCTAAGGCCACATGGTACAAAGAAAATGTCTTTTGTGGTTTTCACTGTGTTAAAGGACATCACACCATCAAGTGTATAAAAGTTAGGAAATATGTGAAAAACCTCATAGATTGCAAATAAATAATGGTGGGGGATTAGAAATTTGGTCAACAAATTATAATAAATTAAATCAAATATAAGATTCCTAAATGGGTCAATACTTGCCCATACTGAGCCAACAGTAGCAGATCAAAAACACAGATCCCATGTTAGTTTTCCTTGTTCAATTTCTTCAATTTCTGATGTTTTACATTTCTAGAGAGATTTTAAATGTATGTTAATTAGATATTCAGTCATAACATTTTTGAAAGAGAAATGCCATTCTAAATACTAGATTTTTCATATTTGGGTTTACATGTATCTAACCAGACTCCTACTAAATATCGTTGATAAGGTCAACCTCTTTATAGACTCTTTTGATTTTTCATTTCTTCCTAATCAACTAGCAATTTGGGTACTTCTTATCTTCAATCCATCTTCATACCAGATTTATCTTTAACCTCCTTTAGAAATATAGAACTATGCATCATGAGTGATCAAACCTTTAATTAGATTTTGGTACTCCCGTGTAACCTCTCTAATCACTTACAAATGGGCTATTCTAGATGTTGGTATTAGAAATAGCATGTATAGACTAATCCAATGCCCAAATATTACCAATTAAAACTGCTCAAATCAGAATGAGATTCAATTAAGTCTTACCTCGATCATGTCCTTGATATTGATGACCAGAGCAGATGGGTTTAACAAGAATCCATTCACCATCATTACACATTTGTAGCCCTACTATTTCATCATCCTACAACAAAAAAATCAAAGAATATCCATCTAAATGAGGGCTTATGCCTAAACCCAGATCCAGTCTTGGGCAGGGTGGGTAGTAATTCAATCTCATTCTCTGTCTCATTTTTCCTGACATGTTAAGAAAATAGTTTGGTGGTAGCCCAAGATATTCATATAAGAGGCAAATAATTTTGTTGTGAAGTCTTTGAATTTGAAGAGCATATTGATCCATAGTTAATCTGCATCAAAAGGGCAGCATGATTTGAAAAAAAAATAAAAATGATGAAAATCAAATGGACAGGAACATAGCTAATACACCAAGAAATTATTTTGAAATGGACTGTAAAAACTTAATAACGTAGATGTGCTTTTCATAACTATAGCCATCAGAGGCCTAGGACAGTGGAAGAGGCAAAAATAGATTTTACATAATATTTTTATCAATATGAATTAACAAAGATTTGGGTACCTAAAATCCACTGGCTTTGTTGGCTAGAAGTCCATTTTTCTATCTTGTGGGGATAGAGTAGTCAAGGATGTCATATCCTCCTAGTCTAGTACTTGTTTATCAAAGATTACAAAAGCTTGGCCATAGCCTTTGAGCTCTTGTATTTTGTATATGAGTTTTTCTTGTAGGGGTAGTTGAATGAAATCCCTTACAATTCTCTTCATTCTATTTGTTGGGAAAAGAGGGATTCCATGATTCACAACCTATAATAGAGATATACACATCATATTAGTGAAGCAAGCAAGTTAGAAGATTAAAAAAATATGGAACCTGACCCCTATTCTACAACATAATTTATAGTCAATGTTGAAGGTACCCACTTGAAAAAATCCCCATCCTGACATGCAATGCCAAGCTTTTCTAATTCCTTTTGCCTGTAGAGATCTAATTCTCTCAAAAACATGCCCATATCAATAATGGGAATGTCTAATTGATGAGTAGGAATGAAATTTGGGCGCTCTTTCTCTGATCTAATATACCTTTAGGGGAGGCTGTGAAGGTTCTGAGATGCCTAATTCCTGAACAATAGGAATTGTACCATCAGAGAGATCAAATACCGTAGCTGAATTAAACATGATAGTTTTTCAATCTAAACAAACCACCTTACAAGTTCTAACCCCTCACTCTCAGAATTATGAAGTTCCATCAAATGGATTAAATACCAAGGTAAAATAATTTGTTTATTAGTATCTATATTATATTATATTATATATTTATTATATTTTTTTTATGAATATTTATTTAGATTGGTTAATTTTTAGTAAAAGTGAAAATGGGTGGAATTTGAATCTTGATGGCTAGTACAATAATGATACAACTTAATCATCACATTGTACTCAAAATTTAATAGTTAAATTTATCTTTTATTTTTTAAATTAAGCTAAGACAGTCAATCATTTTTACTTGCGTGTGTATATCTATATGCATATTTATGTATATTTATATATGTACATGCACATATTAATTGGAAATGCATTATTGAATGTCATGAATAATTTAATTATCTAGATGCACCAAACTAGATGTCCTAGATGTGATAATTGTCTTGACCTCTACAAACTTTTGAATTTTTTTGAGGATTGGTGTCATGAAAATTGATTTGGCATAGTACAACTATAACTTATAACACTATAATATCAAATTGCTTGCCAAGAATAAATGTTAAGAGCATTTAACAGTAGAAGCCTCATTATGAACCATAGCTAATGCTCCCATGATATGATTGATGCAAACTTCAAAAATCCTCATGGGCTATAATTTACAGCCTCATAATTGGAGATCATAGTTTTAACTGAAGAAAGTTGCACATGAGAAACCAAGTCATGCAACAACTTCTACATAGTGAAGGTGTTTCAATGTTGCAAAACAATTTAAAACTCATCATACAGTGTGAAAAAGTAGTAGCTCATCAAGTTGCTCAATTATGATGAAACATCTACTGTCTGTAAAAAAGTTAAAAAAAAACCAACATCCTAGGTATCACTACCAGTTACAAGCCAGTTACAACATTTTGCCGACCCTTCTCCATTAAGAACAATGACCATACATGATCCCACATTAATATCCATAATATTGGACATCAAATGAAGGTGCAATTCTTTTGCTGCTAATGGATTGTTTGAATGTATAATATCCATAATATTGGACATCAAATGAAGGTGCAATTCTTTTGCTGCCAATGGATTGTTGGAATGTATACCTCCATATTATCCCAATGCTAAGCATGACACATCATTATGTACTAAAGATGCCATATCATGAGAATAAGAAGATAAGTTGCTACTATCATATTTGGAATGGTCGGATTTATCCCCATGTCTCTCAAGGGAATTTTCATCATAAAGTGAGCTTGCATACACTTAGCTACCACAACTTTTGGGTTGTCATTTTTTGTAGCCTTCAACACAATTTGTTTACCTTCATTAGAAAACTCAAGCTCCCTGTTGTTGAAATCTTGAATGTGTCCTCCAAAGGACTTCAACCATGGTACTTGCAATACTACTTTGATTCCACCAATGCCAATCACATAGTACTCAGCATCAAATATATGATTATCTAATTCTGTGCCCACCCTTGGTATTTTCCTTGTGCGACTAATTTTGGATTCATCCATCAACATAATGTTGAATCGAGAAAAGTTCTCTACTTGTAGTCCTTCATTTACTACAAAGTTCTCATAAAAAAAGTTATGTGTAGCACTGCTCTCAGCCATATGCATAACTTCCCGTCCTTTGTCAAAGATGATTTTTGGAATACCTAGATAGGGATGCAAGAGTTCATTTATCCTCATCACTACCTGCATCAAAATTCACCTCAATAAGGTATGCCTTACCCTTACCAAGAGACCTATGTCTGGTTTCCAATTTTCTTTGCAATGAAAACAAAGATTCATTCTTCTTAACTCATTACTTGATTCTTTTCCTTACTTAGGAGATGTGACTTTATGCTGATTAGGAGCCTTCACATCTGATTCATCATCTAATTTTTGATTCTTGAAGTTCTTCTTGTGTTGCTCAGAAGGAGGTGTGACTTCAACATCAAGAGCTAACTCAATGATATTATCCAATTTATTATGCCTATGTGCCTTGACCAATCCTTTCAGTCTATCACTCAATCCTTATACAAAAAACACTATGACTCTTTTTGTTGACATATCAAAACTTATTTATGTAAGTCTCCACATGCCTAAACATGATTAATTGGGCCAATTCTCTATAATAGACTTCTATGTCTTTTTAGTTAAAGCAAGTAACCAGCTGCTTAACAAATACTTTGTACACGTGTATCATGGCATGATCCTTGGAAAATAATTCATGGTTCCACTTCCACCAATCGAAAGCTACCCTTCTAGGTGCATGGTAGAAAATTGTATTTCCTTCTCTTCTATAGGCTTGAGTGCCAAGAAATATTCTTATTTATGAACCCACGGCCTAGCTGATATTTCTTTGGTTCCATTGAAAATTGGTATATTATTTGTTCAAGGCATTTTTTATACTCAATTAGCTGTAAGCTTTGTCTATCTTTCCCTATAGGCCTTTTGTCTTGCCATTGCAGATGATTCCTAACTTTGTCATTATGCTAGTTCATGAACTTATTTGAATTTATTGGTTAGCTTACATAAGCTGGAGGTTGCATGTGTTCATCTTGAGCCACCATAATCTCACTTGTGATGTGCATCTCTTCTACCTCAATCTCAGGGATTAGTTCTTTTTCAACTAGATGAGGTGAAAACATGGGATGCATTGTTCGATCATACCTTGTATTCATTGCTCTCATGTTAGAGGTTGCCCTATCTTGGTTCTCATTCTTTGCTTCACTTCTATTGTGTTGATTAGTGGACTTTTCAACCAACTCTCATTTGTCCCATTGCTGTGATTATGCACTCCTGGAATTGCTGCATCATTTTTGAATGTAGTTTGCAACTTTAGTTGTTGATGCTAGGTCTGATTTTGGGCAAGAACTGTTAAGAATTCATTAAGTTGATTATTTTGTTCTCTTCATAGGCTTCCATCTCTTCTTTTCACCCATCTCTGCTTCCATTGCATTAACTTGAGCCTCCTCTTATTCCCTTGACCTACTTCTTCTGTTATATATGTGTGATTCAAAACCTTTGGGATACACAAAACTGTTACAACTAAAAAACCCCATATGCTAGGAGGGTTTATAGCTTTGGTACCACTAAAATTTTCTTTTCTAGGCCCTGGAAATCTCAGATTCTTGGCATATTTTAGAAACTTGCTTCATGAGTAGATTGATAGATGTTCGGAATCTTCGGACAGATTAGAGTTATTCCCAGATGCACAATGTTGAATGACTCCCTTGGTCTAATTATTAAGAGAAGTTGTTGTGGAAACTTAGAATTACTACATCCATGATAAAGGAGATTGTTGATTGTAGAACAGAAGAGATTGGTGACTATAGACCTACCCTACATCTAGAGCATGATGGTAACATATTGTAGAAATGGGGCTATGTCCAAATTGTGTTGGTAACAAGGTTGTTGTCTTTCTTGACCTCTTCAAAGTATAGAGAGCTTATAAGATGAATTGAATAACAATCTCACGTGAATGAATCCTTCTCTCACCCAAGTCAATAGCCTTATGGGGGAAATTCACCTAGGCTGGAAAAGCAGTGAACACATCACAAATTATCTAACTTGGTGCCCAAAGAAAATCATGATAATCATATCATTGGTGATAACACAGTCCCAAGACAGTGCTGAGATCCAAGGATGCAATAAAAAAGCTACAAGTTTAGAACTTCATGATAGTTCAAAGCATGAAGCCTTAGATGCATAGGACATCAGTCTAAACATAGGACAAAACAGAGAAATATTTAGTATCTTATTGAGCTTCACTTTGTTTTGAGAATAGTTTAATATTCTCTACTAAATAGGGCCAACCACATGAAGGTGGAAGCTCATTTGGCCCCACCCCATCCCCCTAACATCACTCTACATTCCCCATTAACATCTAACATTCATTCATTCTTTTGACCATTAATAAAATGTAACATTCAATCAATATCACATGATAACATTCATTAACACATTAGATTCATTAACATGCAACATTCATCAATATTTTGCATTAACACATAATTCATGAAAATTCATTAGCACAAAATTAAATTCATTGAGACATAAAATTTAGTCATTATTGAAGAGGAGCATCAATGTCATCATCAATTCCCTCCTCATCAGTTGTTCTATTCTCTATTCTTGATGATCTCAAATTCCTATGCTGTTGCAAAGGGGGGTCCTCTGCAATAACAAATAAAAGAGTTAAATTAAAAATAATTTATTATAATTGTTACAAGTATTTAATTATTTTAAATAACATAACTATGGTGTTCTTTACCTGATCTGACCACATCATTTTGTCTGGACTCAACATCAACATGCTCATGAACAACGACCCCTCGATCCTCTACAATTGCTATACAAAATGTTACATTAATCCAAACAAAAATTGCAATTACATATAAAAAATTTAATAGAAAATGTATACCTCCACCACTGGGATGCACATCATGTGAACCTTCAGCATCCACAAATTGTGTAGAAGGATTGTCGGGTTGCATTCCAACATCCTACACATTGTTATCATTGCTTGCTTAAAACAGATATACTCACTTTATCTTGTAACTTAACATCAAATAGACTAATTGGTAAAGTATTCAATTTGAAATAAATTTTATTTAGCTTATTTATCTGTGGCTCAGATGCATCATTATTAGAACCTTCCACACTAATTTCAGCTCATAGCCATTCAGCCATAGCTCTATAGCCTTGTTGGAAGCCAATTCTCTTATCCTCTTCTATGAGGCATCTCTTGAACTCTGAGCCTTGCATTTTTGCATGGTATGGTGAATTTTACTTGCATTGTTTCATCAACCAATGGAGGGTAGTTAAACTATCAAAAGGAAATGGTAAATAGTTATCAGGGTTTCCAAACCTTGTTACACCTTATTTTGGTCATGTTGGAGTTGTTCTAAACTGTCTTCGGTGTTTGGGAGTCCTAGAGGATCCAATTGCACTCTTGGTTGGGTGTGTAGAATAAAGGTCAAGTGTTGCAATCTGCCCTGTGACTGTTAACAGCAATTTTTCCTTAGCCCTAATTTATTTTGGGTTGTGTTGATGTTTTTTTTTGGTTTCCATTTATGTTAGAGGGTTGGAGTTGTCCAAAACACTTGGTGTCAAGGTTGGGTGTATGAGGCCTTGAATGGTACAAGGGAGAAGTAACTAGTATGCAACCTTATGTGATGAGTTGGGTCCATGAATTAAAGGAGTAGTTGTAACAATAGATTAGTTCCTTGTTTGAAGGTGAATCGAACCTTGAATGTTCTTATGGAGAATAGAGGATTGGGGTGATAACTTGAATTGCTTAGTTGTTCTAAGGTGCTAGGAGTTTGTTGGTGCTTCCAAAGCGTGTTACTCTACATCATATATTGGTGTGGAGGAACACTGAGATCCAAGTTGAGGATCAGGAGCATAGACAAGCTAGTCTATCCTAGCATTTCCCATAACATTATATAAAAAATTTGATATAATTTTTCATTTACTAATACTTAAAACTCATGCT
The DNA here is from genome assembly GCA_028749045.1 of Cupressus sempervirens. NCBI lineage: Eukaryota > Viridiplantae > Streptophyta > Pinopsida > Cupressales > Cupressaceae > Cupressus > Cupressus sempervirens. Next base: position 425,772,607 of record CM053792.1, read on the forward strand.
TGAAGTTTAAAAAAACCACCAGAGCTGAGCTTGTGTGTCTCGTGCTTTTCTAGTCTTGCCTTTGTTGCCTTTGATGTGTCAGGCAATCTATGAAAAGTTTGAAATATGTTAGATAGTATAAATATAGAGCCTAATTAGTACATAATTACATTCTCAACAGTATCACATACCTTGCTATACTCTCTACTGGTGTAATATTATTTTTCTTGTCAAATTTATACTTTCCATCCAAAATCAGAGCCTGCCACTCAGCCTCAGGAACATAAGGTGGACGCTCGTACCTGGGGTTATCTCATAAATTTTTTCTATATTGGTCCCTAATATACTTCAAACATAAACCAACTTTTTCAAGGAGCTTGTTTCTCTCAAATGCATGAGGTCCAAAGAGTTGGGTCATCCTCTCTATAAGATCATCCTTCAACAGTTTGTCTTGGTTATTCCACCTTTTAAGTATAAAAAAAAACATGTTAGACTCATAAATGAAGTGAAGCTACCTTTAATATAGTTCAAGAAATGGATGAAAAGGAAAACTATTCTAGCAATGATATGAAATCAAAATAGTGGTTTGGGGTTTTAGTTAGGATATGATGTTCCACCAGGTACGTAGGGTGGGCTCGAATATTCGCAAACACTCATCACCAAGTTTTCTCCAAAAAGCATCATTCCCTACAAAACAATCATGGGATCATTAGTCAATGAAGAGTGATCAAAAACTAAATTACTATTATATTAGTATAGAATAATAATAACTTTAAAGTACTTGGAACTTTGGTTACTTTTAATGGAATGCCTTCATCATCGTTGACGATCAATATGACATCCTTCACCATTCCCGTACTAGGAACATAGGAACATCTAGGAAATGATGCTGCAGCTCCTATTGCAAAAATTTTCATAAGTTTCATAAGTCTTTGTCATGAAGTATAAAAGAACAAATAATAATTGATGTTAAAAAGTTGTAAAAAAAAAACTATTTGTTGCTATCATAAGAGAGAAAAAGAGGGATTTGTGTACCACTAGATGGTGCAATAGTCAATGCCTGTAAGTTGTGTGTTGTTGACTTAGTAGTTGAAAAGAGATTTGTGGTTGTCTTGAATGGAGGCGACGTTATCATAGGATACAATTGATTTGAAGCTGAAGAATAAAATTGTTAGAGCATGCATAAATATAGAACACGTGGACTAGCATGGACAAGATTGTTAGAGCATTTAAAAAAAGGATTGTTTGAGAATGTATTGTCAATGATTATGATCATTCCTATATATATTCAATGGAAAACATAAGTGGGGAATGGAACATGAGATCTACTTGAAACACCTGCAACACCCTCATCATGGGAACAGGGCTCAAAATCACACAAAAAACTCTATAAAGACAACACATCCATATTTTAATTAATGTCATAAAAGAGCATAACATAAAAACCATTATTGAACTCTTGTTATAATTAAAAACTTCATTAATACTTACTTTTAAGGTTTTAGAGGTGTGCACCAATTCAAATCCCCTATCTTTTATTTCCTGAGTAGTAGGCTTTATGGTTGCCAAACGTATAATTTCTCTGCTAATTTTCTTTAGCACCTTTCTAATCGAACCGATCAGGTCGTCGGTCTCTGCTAAATCAATATACAAAGGGTCCTCCTTAGGGGGGGCTGCTGATTAGGGACTATAGGTTCCTTTCCCTCCCTCTGACCACTGGCCCTCTGTGACAACAATAGTATTAGTATTATCAAAATTACTCCAAAACAATGAAGAAAACAACATTTAAAAAAATAACATTTTGCTTCTATCTAGTTTGCACAATTACAATGAGTTTTATCTGCTCATGTGTAGATGAGCCGGGAACATCGCTAGCATCCCCTCTTGGAGGTTGCTCCATATTGTGCCCTTGTGTCAAAGATCAAGTATAAAAATGTTAGCCAAAAATTTATTGACTAAATGGTATCTCGGAGTCATTGATTAGAAGTTGTTTTAATAGTATGTACCACCCCCATGATAGTAGCCTTGTTTGTATTTATGCAGTTCAAATTGTAATCAATAAGAAGCTCTTCCCCTGCATGTATTGATTTTATCGCACATATGAATACATGATTTCCCTTGCGGGCATCAAATATGTAATTGGGTTGCTTTATAGTTGACCCAGGTCATGTACTATTTATAAAACCCGCAATATTCCCTATTACTTTTGGCCTTCCATCAATATATATAGCCACACTTTTACTTTGATTATTGTCTTGCTATTGTATATAATTTTCCTAGAGGGCATAGCTATGCATACTTTTTTTATATTGAACAATATGCATCCAACTTTTGTAATCGTAACATGGTCCAACATACTCCATCAATTTAGAAACTTTGTTGTAAGAAACCTTTATGTCGTCCATAGAAAATAGGCCTAAACCATGTAATGATGATGGTGTTATGCGATATATCATCTCGTTAACACGAAAATTTGTGTTTATTGGAGGAAGTTCCTTGGGTACCCAATGTTTCTATAGATGTTGGTACCTCGAGGGCACCTCGATGTTGCCTTCTGTCTCATCATCATAAGAACATGACCCCCCTTGAACAAGGAAAAATTTCATGTGTTTATTGAATTTCCTTCTAGTCCTTTCACCTCTAGTTAATCTCCCTATTCTAGATAAACTGCATGTCTCACTTTCCTCTTCTATTCCTATATTTCCCTCACTCGAGGAAGACACTTCTAACAAATACCTATTCACTAGTACCTACAAATGGGAGAGATCTTAGAAGACATCAATATTACTATTGATAAGTGTATTAAATAGACTATCTATAAGGAGTATTGACTTATACCTATTGATCCATGAGACTGTGTGGGATGCTCCTGAAAGGAGTTTAGTTTCTTGCAAATGTAATTCAATTATCGTGAGCATAATCAAATCATAATCATAATCACATCCATCATAAGCATCACATAAAAATTAAAAACATTAAAAGGTACACAATATAACACTTAAATCAGGCTCACATTATAAGCCTACTAGGGAAGTAGGCCTAGTGAAGGGCTAAAACTGGGTTTTTGTATCAGTTGATGAGTTGAGGGCTTAGTCACCTTGGGGACATGCTATTTGAAGTTGTTTGATGTGTGTGGAGGTGGAGGAAACACCTAGTTAAGGTGAAGTCAAGTTTGGCACCTATTGAGACATTGTGAGCATTTGATAGTTTGTTGATTAGATTGCTTGGACGAATCCATTGGATGGATTGAGGGACATTCATGGGATTATTTGAAAGATGTAGAACCTAAGGTGGCATAAGGATTTGGTGTGCACTCTGATAGGTTATAGAGTTGGCTTAGATCAAGGAGAGGGATCTTATGAAGATGCTTGGTTGGTGTTGTGAGAACACTATGGAAGTCCCTCTTGTTATGAATGATTGCAAGTCGACCTAGGGTCTCTGCATCACCTATAGAGGCAGAATTATTAACCAAAAAAATTGGTAATCACTTATATTATATTTTCCCTATGAATTTTATTCTAGGTACAACTCCCTTTTATAGATATTTAATGAATTCCCTTTTCTAAACTAAACACTTACAAATGCTTTTGACTTGAAAGAAAATAAGGCTCAATACATTCACACATCAATATGTATTTTAAATAGTTCTATTTAATTAATTTAGATTAATAGTTAATTTAGATTAGCAATATTCTATTTGTAGTTGAAACTTGTAGCTTTTGAATAGATAATGAATAAACTATATAACCATAAAAGACAAATATATTTCTATCAAGAAATGAATATTAAATAGATTAAGGATTGATTGCATACCTCTAAATTTCATCATCATCATCCTCATCATCATCATCATCATCATCATCCTCGTCATCATCATCATCATCATCCTTTCCATCATCATTGTCATCATCATCGTCATCATTGTTGTCATCATCATCATCATCAACATCATCATCATCAACATCAACATCATCTTCATCATCATCTTCTTCTTCTTCGTGAAAATTTGTGTCAGGAACATCATCCAATAACTGTCGATCGTGATCACGATCTACATCATCTTCTACTTCTTCGGTATCTTCTTCTTCCATTGCATTATACTTTATTGGCCTTCCTCTCGGTTCATGTCTAACAAAAAATGACCAACCTGGTTTATGTGGAATCTCTGAGTAAAATACCTGCTCACATTGGCTTGGAAGAACATAAGGCTCATCCCCAACTCGCTCAAATGACCTTGTATTAACCATTGTAAATCCATTATCATGTTCAATAACAATTCTATCAAGATCATTTGGATTAATTCGTAGCTTGTACCATTTGACAATGAAGAGTACTAATTTGAAGGAACTAAAGTCACACTCAAGTATATCATCCAAAATGCCATAGTATTGATTTTCAGACTCTTGAGGATGTAAGTTGTTTCTAGATGAAATATTAGTCACTTGAGAGACTGCAGTTATTCTTGAATCACAAGTTTTCTTTGTGTCATCCAACACTTTGACGTGAAATTTTTGATCATTATAGAACATAGCCTTGTGGTGTTTAACCTACAATAATATGTGAAACATGTCAAAATTATTGTATCGTGAGTTGATAAACATACGTTGATTAATAAATTTGTACGTACCTGGAAATTTCTTGAACCACATGCTAAATCTATTTCCCTTTGCATAACATTGTAATCTCCATTATGATGAGCTTCTTTAACCAATGAAGATACACCTTCCCATGTTAATGTGTGACTATAATGTTGACATCGTTCAATCCATACCATCATCCAATCAAGATTGTTTGCAATATACAAATTTAGTGCATCCCACTCTCGAACACCTGTACAAAAAAAAAATAGACAACTTACAACGGATTTATTTTGAAGATTAAGAAATAATTTATTACAATAACATCTTATAATTTATTACCTCTCACTTTCCTCAATGTACCTTTCCCCATCAAGTATTCCCGTTATAATTTTTTAAAATGCTCGAGATCCCAAATGCGATCTACATGGATATTTGATGCAAACTTAGGAAGATATTCAGTAATGTACACCATAGTCTGGTATACCATATATTCCTCTACCATAGAACCCTTAGGATGTTCTCTTTGTCAAACTAAAGCCTTCAAAGATTTCAAGTGCCTCTCAACCATCCACATTGACCTAGTGTGTACAGGTCCACACAATTCAATCTCCTCAACTAGGTGTATGAGGTAGTGTTCCTGTGCAATGAAAAAAGTTGGAGGTAGACACTTTTTCATTTCACACACTAAATGAGGAATTCTTCTCTTCCAATAGTTTATATCTTCTTTATGGATTTCTTTAGATGAGAACCACCTACATTAAGAGATTCAAGTCACAAAAAATATATAGATACGAGACTTTACAAAATAATATATCACTTGTTTGATGTTATTTTTGAAGTGCTCTAGGAGAGGTAGAGGAAGCACGTACTACAGTAATTATAAACCAATCATTTCATTATTTTCTAACGTAACATAATGAACAATACATGTAGTTTATGAATACATTGTAAATACAGAAGAATATAACTTACCTTGATGAAAGTATGCCAATCATGCGTTTTGAGCCTTGGCCCAAATTCACTTTTTTTTGATATGAGATTGTTTATGTTCGCAACAAATCCTATGGAAAATCAAATTTTTCATATGAATTCTTTTATGGCATCACTTTTCTACTCCATTAATAACCAAGGAAGGTCACTTTATTAATTTGATCTCTGTTGCTATTTAAGTGAATGAAATTCTTCAATGCATGATTGGATTCATGAATGTCATTACAAATTTTGACAATTTTTTCTTTGTCATGCCTTCCGTCCAATATTTTCCACAATGTCTCTATTATATTCTTTCCAATATGCATAGTATCAAACAAATGTACAATTTGTAACTACTCATAGTAGGGCAACCTACTAAATTGTCTGGGATGGCTTTTTAGTCCCTTTGGAAGGTTGTCAGTACTGCCTTGACGACCTTCATGATCATCAATTACACAATTAGTAAACAAACATCACAATATAAATATATAAATTACAAACATAAACCATTATTTGGAACAACATTACCTCGATGATTAATTCTATTATATTCCAACTTCCATAGGCGAGGTGTCATTCTTCATGGCTTTGATTTAGTCTCTTCTTTCCCATTGAAAAGATGTTTTTCTATACTTCGATACTTATGATTCCTATGGAGGAAGTGTCTACACTCATCAAACACTTGCTTTCCTAAACTTTTTGAATGACAAGATTTCATCTTTGGACCACAAACTGGACATGCAAATTTTCTCTTTGTTTGAATACCTACAAGATAATGATATAATTGGATTATTAAATATGTTGATTTTTATAATTAGAATTATCATGCACAACTTGAATTCACTATAACATACCACAAAAATGTGTTAGCCCTGGGGCATCATGTATTGTCCATGCAAGTATTGCATGGAATTGAAATTGTCTTTGTCCTATTGGTCTAGACACGTCATACATAGTGACACCATTCCATAACTCCACCAACTCGTCGATAAGAGGCTCACTATATACATTCATATCTTTTACTTGATATTTACCTACTTGAATGAACACTAACATTACATAATTATTGTGACTATTTTACTGCAAGATTTGTAAGTAAATGTAAATTAATAACTATCAAATGATAAGATACTTGGAACAATCATTGTCAACATAATGTGCTCCCTCTTTACTAACATGCATGGAGGAATGTTATTGTTGATAACAAAAATAGGCCACACCGAGTAAACAGATCTGATCTCTCCAAATGGATTGACATTGTCCGCTGCTAATGAAAGCCTGAGATTATGAGGTTCTTCTTTGAAGTGTTGCCACTTTTCCTCTATGTGCATAAATGCCAAATCATCCATAGGGATTTGAATAATGTCATCTCGACTTCAATTGCGTGCATGACAATCCATAAATTGAGCGAAGCTACTACACCTGAATAATTGTTGCATCCGTGGAATAACAGGGCTGCAACGAAGAACCTTTTGAGGCACCTTTTTTGTTAGTCGATCTGTTTGATATCTACTCATATGACATACAAGGAATTGTGTTGGAAATTCATGTTCTTTATAATATATAATATGATCATTGGGACAAGCATGTATTGCTTCATACTCCATTCCAATATCTTTCATAACAGCAGATAATTCTCGACATGAGCAAGGTAGAATATTTGATGGTGGTAATAGAAACTCGCCTATCAATCTACAACAAAAAATATAAGTTGTTAATATAAACAATATTAGTGGTACATTATTCACCCTTTGTTAACTATAAAGACATATATGACATACCTTAATATATGTGACATTGTTATGTTGGATAAACCATTCATAACCTTCAAGTTCAACAACAACAATACAACAGAGAGAAGAGTTTTTTGGGAGTCTTTGTATAGGGGCTCATATGCCTTCTCAAGTAGAGGTACATTGAGGTTATCATCATCATCATGATCAGATACACTTGGAATAAATGTGTCATGGATCAATGTAGTTATACCATCATCTTCAATTGTGTTTTCTGGCGCATGATCATCATCTTCCATGGGATCATTATCTTCACCTTGGATATTCGCATCTCCATGTTCCTCCACTTTTAAAACCATATTCTTTGGATTTTTGTGGTTCATATCATGTACTTCCTTGGGGAGATCAACCTATATAAAATTGATTAACATAAATAAACCATGATAATCAACTCATCATCAAGTTATTTCATATGTATATAAATTGTTAAAATGATATAATGAACAACTTACCAGTGGATGATAGTCATGCCCCCCTTCAATGTGACCATTCTCCCTACAATGTCTCTTAACTATTTTGATTAGCAGTCTTCTATAGTTTAAGCCCTTACAAATTTTGCAAGGACAATAACATTTTCCATCACCTTTTCTTTTCAAGTTAGACCACAATCTAGCAATTGTCTCCCTATTTTGTTCTTCACTTATATTATCTGACATGATCGTTCTTCGCCAGAAGTAAAAATCAGGCTATGAAAACTTCGGTATAAAATTTTCACAAACTAAGAAAAAATGTCAAAAGTACAAAAATATTCTTAGACCTAGCTAAATACTTTAATATTTTAAAAATGCTTTCTTTGACTTTATTCCTAAGACATTTAACCCAATGACCTTTTATAACATTCAGTCAATTGCTCTAGGAAAATTTGTGGATAAGATTATTTGTAAAACTTTGACCAACCGCCTAAAGGTCTTATTTCAATAGACCTTACAATATTAATCCACTAAAAGCAATTTGAAAACATATAAGCTAAAAGTCTAGTTAAAATATACATTAGATTAAAAAATATACAATTTTCATACCCGAGCGCGTGGCTATAACTCATGCAATGACCTTCTTGCTTAGCTGTAGAAGCTCTCCAGCAATCAAATTATACAAGCTACAAGGCCTAACAACAATTTTAAAACATATAAGCGACAAGGCAAGACATATTACATGACATGGCAAAAGGAACAAAATTTACAAGCTTTAGTAAGACATATTAAATGACATCATAGTGCTAGAGAGATCACAATTATATGAGTCAAACATAGTCATGAAAAAGCACATAAATTAGTTATTATATGTAATTAAAAGATATATAGTTAGATAGGGACATCCATAGGGCATATTGAAAATGGAGCAATGAGATCTGGTGGGGGTGAAATAGGTGGCCAAACACAAAGGAACAACATAGCAGTGACAGATGCAGATGGAGATGCAGACAAGATGGATCGTTGGTGGGCAGTGTCAATGGGGTTGTGTTTTGGAGTTGGATTTTCCAGCATGATTGCAATGTTGTGCTTTCACTTAAAATCAAGGTACAAGTGTTTTACTTTGATGGATAGTTTTATCCAATATCTTTTTGAATGCTGAATTCATGAAGGTTTTATGTTGGTCCTGATGTATTTGAATTTTTATATTTAACTTCTTACATACAGTTAGAAGTCCCATGAAGTAGTTGTTATATGGGTTGAACTGATTCTTCCTCTCCTTTATTTTATTGACCAAATTTCTCAAAATTAACTGTTCACATATTGCATTTGATTCCAGTTTTCCCTAAATGCTTGCAATTGAATATTAAAGATATAACATTTTGTTAACAATCAAGATAATTCTGCGCAATCATATTTTATTCAAAAAGCAACTTCTTATCACTTTGAAAGGTGACCAATATTTGGTGGATCTAAACAATAAAATATATAATTCTTGCATAATTTCGATAATGAGTAGAATGTATGTGAGAATTTCAAAATACATTTCAATTTCCCCAAATACATATTCTTGATAGAATCTTCTTAATAGTTTGCATTTCAAGAGTGCAAACATAAGAGCTTATTTGTACTGAATTAAACATGATTAATGTTGTTTGTTGATATTCTTTCTACTGAAAATTGTTTTGGAGCTTTGGTTAGCAATCTGTAGCAATATATTACAAAGATTACAACAAGTAAAATATGGAGGCTCTTCAATATATTTCCAATGACGCAAAATTTGCATCTGTCTTGTTAACTGGCTCTATTCCTCTATCTATATGTCTTGCCAATAATATTTTAGTATTTGTGGACTTTTCAAAGAATGCACTAAGTGATGTCACTCCTACAAATCTAGTTAGATGTTCTCAATTGAGAATTCTAAATTTGAGTCAAAATTATTTTAAAGGTGGGGTACTAGAAGAGTTAGGGAATCTTCCTCTACTTGAGACACTAAATCTAAGTAAAGAAAAAATTGCAAGCTATTATTCGTCCCATTGCAAATTGCAAAAAACTTTGAGTATTTGAATTGCAAAACAAAATTTAGGGGTGTATCTCAATTTGGATTGGATAACTAGCAGAGTTATGATTTCTTAGCTTTTCTTTTAATGAGTTGTAAAACATTCTCTCACCAAAGTTGTTTACATTCAAGAATCTTCAAATTCTAGATTAATCTCATAATAATTTATGAGGACTAATTCTTGAGAGTTCAGGGATGTTGAATGATACGAAAAATGTGACACAAAGTGAAAAACAAAGCTCTCTCTATCTTCATCCAGGAACTTGATTGTTACCACCATTTTCATTGTAAACTATCCCTTTCTGGCCTCTATAAACCTCTTACTTCTGAATCTTTTATCAAACCACCAAAAATGGCATGTACTTGGTGCCTTAATCCTAGGCAGTCCACTCTTCTTTTCACCCAAATTTACCCCAATTCTTGGAATGGACTTTGCAAAAAGCTCCTCCATTCCACCCAATGGCAACTACAGAGCCCATACCATGATCATCCAACTGCAGAGCCCATACCATGATCTTGGAATGGATGTCGGTGTTTGTTTTGTGACATTTCTCAACTTGGTGGAACAACTCCCTCAACAAAAGAAAAACACTCTCCATTAATTTATTGTCCATCAAAATTGAACATTTTATCAATCCTAGTCTTCTTACTCTTCCCATGATAAGAATTTTGTTGCTTGGTGCAAGTGAGAGTGAAAGCAATTTCCATCACTCCAATTGCAAAAAGCCTCTCAAACAACAATGTGGTTACCAAATCCAGCTTGTATCGAGGATTCAATTTTGGGGGTACACAAGACAAACATTCTCAATCATTATAAACCTAATTGATGGTACTTACATGGCACTTCTAGCAAGGATTGCCAAGAACTCCCATCACATCACTATCATTGCCTGCATACCTCATTAAATGGATGAAGTTGGTGGTGGCCAATAAAAGAAAGGAAAGAAATAATCACAATGGATGAAGTTGATAGTGCCCAATCAGACATGGTGTTGACCTCTTTATTGCCTTGTCTTCTCAAATGTGATAATTTGGAGTCATCCAGAGAAGCTAATTCTACATTAATTTGATCTATGTAGTTCTACAAGTGCTAAGATGCCATGTCCCTTTTATTATTGCATTTACAATGAATTGTGAATCACCCTCAACATGAAGTTTTCTGGCTCCTAGTTGCTTTGCTACTCATACTGCTGAGATAGTAGCCTCTAGCTCTGAAACATGCTTTCTACCATCTGAATCATACTCCATGATCCATCATCAGGATGAAAGAGTTCAATGAACAAAAAATTGGATCATGGTGTATGATTTGAAACGTTAATTATAAAAATAATGTTACACAATCAAATTGCAGAAACATACTACAGAATTCCATGTGGATTGTGGAAGCTTGCTATCTTTAATTAGAAATATACACATGTCACTTCATATAATATTATCTCAAATATCCAACTATAAATAGAATCCATAGGTATTATCTCAATTTCAATACATAGAGAAAAATTAGAGATAAAGATTTCTATCACAGCTAAAATCTTTAACATTGCTGATGATAGAGTTCATTGCAAGAGAAAACAAGTGTGTGATATAGTGTTTTTAAGGTCAGGTGCATTAATAAGTACAAAAAAATTACATAAGAAAATCCAAGAGATTGCAATAAATTGGGAGGAAGAAGAAACCAATGAATGTGTACAACTTTATTTGTGAGCATTTACAATAGGTTGCTAGGAGTAACTTAAACCTCACCATTCATCTCTATTGGGATTATGCAAATGCCTATTAATTTCAACAATACCTCTTAATTTTCACTTGCAATAATATTCTTCCTTATAAAGAAACTTGGTTTCTTCTAAATCAATGTGGTATTTTGTATTGAAACAATGCTTAAAAGTGCATACTAGTTTATGTATTCATGTGTAATGTCAACATTATGTTCTTTATTCAATGGAGAATAGTAAGTGTACCATAGCTCTTGGTCCACTGGTAAATATGGGGAAGAACGTGATAGACTATATCATGTGAGATTTATTCTAGGAATGTCACAAATTGACCCCTAATGTATTAGTGTCTGTTTGTTCAATTTATTCTTAAGCTCTTACATTTCTGGTCTAAGCTTCAACAATATGAAAATCCACCAAATAATCTACCTTTTGTCTTTTGGAGGAAGAAGAAAGAATCCCCTACACCACAAATATAGGTGTGTCGTGTTTCTTTCAATTAGAGGCTTACATGTGTTTACCATATTTTGTAAACCCAATGATCTCTTGCTAAACTTGTTAGAAAAATTTTAATCGGGGCAACTCATAGAGGAACGAAAATCTTGAAAAATATTTATGAATTCATACACTAGTTTCACTTGTAACTCATGAGTTGTTTCTACAAACTTAACCAGAAAAATGTTCACAAATACTTGATGAAACCTTATATATTTTTTCATTCTCGTTTACTATGAATAGGATTTTATCTCAACAAAATGAATTAATTACTAAGTGATTGAAAATAGGATTTTATCTCAACAATATGAATTGATTACTAAGTGATTGAAAAGATTTATTGATGGTTGATTTCAAGTGACAAAATTATAAAAAATGGCATGCATCATCGAATTCTAGATGGCCTTGAAGGCCATAATTGATCTCTAGTGGTAGGAGCTTTGCCCCTTAACTTCCATAGTTTAATGTGGAATCTACTTGGGCTGTTGCTATTGACTTCTATGGGGAGCTACCACCTGTCAACCCCAACTCTGGTTTTAGAAATAAAACAGAAAAAAAAATTTGGTTTGCACTGGATAAAAGTGAAGTTTTCCTTTGTATGGGACTTGAAATATAAAAAAAAATGCATTATCCTTGAGATATTTAGCATTTCAAATTTCATGGTAAATCATAGGTACTTGAATTCCATCTATACTTTTGGTTTGCCAAGTCAATTTCAATTATTTGCCAAAGTAAAGGATCAATGACCTTGCAAAGATTTAATACCTATATGCTCAACATACATCTGTATTCTTTATATTCATTAATATAAGTTTATTTTGTGTGTTTATGCAATTTATAACTTGTCTAATTGATTCTGAGTCTTGGGTCAAAGTCAAAATTTTGGGTTGCTGAGTTTTTGTATAGCCAATTTTTTCAAAGTATGACATATTCACAGGGTAGAGACCAACAGTCTTTCAAATTTGATCATAAAAGAACTGTCCATGGTTTTCTGTCATATAAACAGACATATTTTCTTATAAGGTTAATATCAAAATTTATAAAGTAAAAAAAATGATCCAAAGAGATGGTGAGATACAATACAATAGTGGACCGTTAAGAGGGAGGATTCTAATGTGTCTATGAGATGCTATTGAAAAAAATTAGCAGCCAATTGCATAAAGATAGTCTCATGAAAAGATAAGATTTACCATGCGTTACAATTTCAGAGGATAATGTAAATGTTGTTACCACTTTGTAATTTTACAAGAAATAATAATATCACTTAGTACCATAGCTTGGGAAAGAATGATTAACCATGGTTAATAGTGGCTCAGGCTGAGGGCCATGTTGTTTTGAACCAGCAACCCATTTTTTTCATCAACCTAGATTTTCTCTGAAACTCCTCACCGATGTTTGAAAAACTTGTAGATTATTGAAAACCTAGGGAAAATCAATGGGTGATAGAATTACCCATGAGTTTTCTATGGATTTTTAAAACACCTTTCTCTTATACCTTTAAACTTGAAGGCTTTTAGTCACACCCTAGACATTAGAATCAAGTACTATCTTACAACATCCCCAACATTTGCAAGAATCTAATTCTCCTTTGCAATCAGAGATTACCTCTAACGGGGCAGACCATCAAGGTTTTAAAATGATGGCTCACCTTCCTGATCAAATCAAACACAACTTGCTATTGCACCTCCATTTGTTATTCCTGTGTGACTATCTTGTACAAACTTGCCCTCAAACTTGCCCTTGCCTCCATCCATCGACATTGCGTCTGGTTAGCATCGCAATTGCTAACATCTTTTTGAGACAAGGGGTGTTAGAGTAAATAATTATTATTTATGATTCTACTTAAGTTTATTGAGGTTAATGCATTTATTTATTAGTTGTAGTCTAGGAGTTGTTGACAACACGGGAGTTTATTCTTATCTATGTCATACTTATCTCCTCACTTTAATTGAGGATATCCCACCTTTTGTGGACATATGTTGAGTTGTCACACTTATCTCTTAGCACTTACTAGATTGTTCTAGAAGGCTCGTTGAGGCCTTTATATTCAAGCTCTCTCATTGTATTTCATAACTCATTTTCAAGGCATATTGTATAGCAATACATTTTTCTTTGTTTGCAATATCTTCTCTCTCAGTTCATTTAGTTTTATGAAGCTCCACCTCTTCCTTCTTTGGTTTCCCTTCAGCAGGTTATTTGCATATAGGTGATCTTAGTGAGTTGTGAAGTTGGCTTTCATCAACTTCTACATAAATTTTAGTTATGCCAAGCACCAACAAATGTTAGTTTATGCTGACCAATTTTACAAAGGATGTTGAGCAATGCAGTATGTATTGAGCATCAAAAGAAAGTTTTAACATTATTTGATGCAATGCAAGGTAGGAGAATCCCCAAAGGAGATGTCCAACCTCTAGCAAACAACCACACATTAGAAATACAATAACAAAAAAATAATAATGTAAGATTTGATACTGAACCACAACTCTTTATTCATAGATATAATTGATTACATGTAGTATGGGTAGAAGCAAGGAGTTGGGTCTCAATTCTATGGAAGTTCATGGATTGACATCATGCTCTTTTAGAAATGGGTACCTACATTTAAAAAATAAGCACCTATTTTAGGCTTGGGCACCCAATCTAAATTTTAAAAAATGGGCATCCATTTTTTTAAAAATTGGGTGCCCATTTTTTTTTTCAAAAAATAGTTACCTATTTTTTAAACCATAAAAAAAATTGTACTTTTTAGAAATGGGTACCCATTTCTAAAAATTTAAAATTTTGTTTTTTGGGGGGATTTTATATGTCAATTTGACTTTTTCGAAATGGGTACCCATTTTTTGAATTTCAAATAACAGGTGCCCATTCTTACAACATGGGGTGGGATTTTTTCTCCTACCTTAGATTTTGGTTTAGGATAGGCTTGGTGAGACCAAGCCTATGCCATGACCTCTCAAGATTTGGCTAAAGCATCAAACTGACAAATTCAAGCCTTGCCATAATTTTTAGAGGGTCTTCTCGATCAAATTATTTTATGAAACAAAAACCCGTTAGAGCTCTCACTATCTTGATTTCATAAATATAAATTTTATAGTGCTATGATTTTATTTACTATTTTTGCATTATTTTTTAATGAAAGGTTTTACTTAAATGTAAAATAGTGAAATTCACCAAAACTTTAACAACCTTTTTTATTTTATAAGTTTTTTTAAATTAATTTATATGTCATCAATCTACATACAATTCTTTTAGAGGTTAAAATTTTTTTTTTTGAAAAAACTAAAATTTTAATCAAATTATGGTCTTCATACACGAGAGGTTTTAAAATTTACCTTTATAGCCAATTAATAATTATTAATAATCAAAATTCAATAACAAATTAAGGAAAAATATTATCATCAATCTTAGGTGTATTAGGTAACTCCCTTTAAAAGGATTTATGAAAATTCATTTATTATGTCAAATTATGGTGTCTATACATGAGTGTGGTATGGCCTAAAATAGGCATTTTGAAAAAGTGATTTTTAAAGATCCATACCAGAAACAAAATCTATCATATGGGTACACAAATAAATTACATATTCAAAAATTAGATTCCAAACACTAAAAAAAATTATTTTTGAAGTTTTGTTTATTTTCAACCTCTAAATGCCTCAAATTTTTACATCAATTCACAAGAAATTTCAAAAATAGGAAAATTAATTCCACTTTTTACTAAAAAGTGAGACCCAACTTCTTCAACTTACCCATATGATCATATATAAGGTCTTTTGAGTTTGGGCCAACTACAAATAGAAATTAAAAAATTAGTTCCACAAGATCCAACAAGATCTAACTTACAAACCCAATCCCAACTAGTCTAGATACACAACTAGATAAGAAAACCAAGAAGAATCTACACTTGTACCCTCAAGTCCAACAAGCAATCCTCTAGTTTCTAAGTCACAACCCTATCTCATCAAAAATTTGCATCTGCAATTCATCCCCTTCTCCAAGTTGGAATGATCATTCTCTAAAGACTCCACAAACCCCTTACTTATACCCAACTAAGCCACAAGTTAGCCGAACTCATTAAAAACTAAATTAAATCACTTATATTAAATATATGTCTAACCACAAGTTGGCTATGACACTAAATTAAGTACCCATACATAAATTAAATGCCAAAATTTGGCTCATAGACAACTCAACATGAACTAAACCAAAACCAATACTGGCACTCGGCACATACAAGAACACTTGACATCCACTAGAGAACTCAGCACCAACGGGTTCACTCGACGCATAAAGAAACACTTGGTCAACATAAGATTGCTACAATAACTCGACATCCACTAGGAGCTACAATAACTTGGCATCCACTAGAGCTATAGTAACTTGGCATCCACTAGAGCTATGGTAACTCGGCATACTCTAACCGGCTTAGCAACAAAAAAAAATTGGAAACCACTAGCACTATGCTCCAACATGTAGGATTGCATGAAAGCCTAAGATGTTCCTGCATCAAATACCCCAAGTTCAAAAAGATGTTAGCAACATTTTCCTTTTTTTTTTCTCTTATATCTTGTTAGCATCGCAATTGCGACATTGTCGGGCTATAATTGGAAAAAAAAATCCAAAAACACATTACATTTGCCTGTCGTCGCAAATTGACCCCTAATGTATTAGTGAGTATGTTCAATGCTGGTTTTTTCATTTAATGGGAGCCACTAGTTTAATATTGTCAAGGGCTTTCCTGTCTAATGTTAAGTATTGCTTGATGGAAAATTTAAGAATTATCTGGGTTATGGGTTTTAGATTAATGTATCCTTTTAGTTTGATTATGGTGTTAGTGTTCTCCCTCATGGGCTCTGTTGCTAGGCCCCTTGTTAGATTATGGGTTTATGGCCTTGAGTAGGGTTTGTAGAGCATTTTTCTAGCAATCTTAGATCTTTTTTGTCATTGTAGGTTCCTTTAGGATGTTAAGTTCTTCTTTGGATCTTTAGGCTTTTAGGTTTTTTGCTCTATTCATTATGATCTCCTATTTCAAGATACGTGTCAATAGGTTTGAGATCTTAGGTTTAGTCTTTTCTAGTTTCATTCTTTAGTTTTTTAGGGCTCTTTTTGATGGTTAGATGCTTAGTTGGGTGGTTTTTGTGGTTTTGTCTACATCCTATTTGGTTGCTGAAAGGTGATGTAGATTTAGAACGTTTGGCTTGGATAGAGTTAGCTTCTAGTCTTGTTGGCCTTTATATAGATTCCTTTTGTTTCTCTTATCTAAAATTATTTATGTCTTGCTAATCTGTTAAGGTTTGATGTAGATTGAGAATCTGTGTGGGAGCAAATTTTCCCTTATTCTCTTCAATTTGCTTGGGGGGTAGATCGTGTTTTAGATAGCTGTAGTATTAGTAGGTTATAGTTGTGTTTCTACTCTTTTCTACTACTATAGTAATTTATTTTAGGTTTCTTTCTCCTGGTGATTTAATTGGTTTAATTGTGATTATTAACTTTATGAGGTTTATAAATAACTGTTACAATGTTAGGAAATCATGACTTCTTGGTATCTCTAGATGAATTGCTATTTCAAGATTTTGGTTTATATGTTTTCTAACCTTGGTGAATGATAAAATTTAGGTATGATTGATTGATACAGGTGTTTTGTTAGTACATTATTGACTTTCAAATCTAGATTAAGTGGATTCTAATAATACTTTCAAACTTGATGTGATTTCAAGGGGTATGCCCCTATATATAATGTAATTTTTATTATTTTGTACTGAGAAAGATATTAGACTAGGGTATGCCCCTTTAAATATGTAATAATATAGGACGTTTTTCCCAGGCTAGATTGGGGGTTTTCTTCTCCATTCTTTCCTACCAGTGCTCATTTGAATGGAGTTAAGCTATTGTATTTTGTTTAATATATCAATAAAATTAATCAAGGCCTTGGTCGTTTATCGATTAAAATAATAATAATAAGCCTTAAAACTACTAATGTTCTTAAATTATCAAAAGATGTATTCAATTTCCCCTAATAGTAAAAAATCATTTTCATATAAAATCAAATTGTTAAGTAAAACTGAGTTTACTAAAATAATCATTTTCCCACTTTCAATTATTAATTTACTTTCCAAATCTATTTTAATAATTATAAATCTTCAATTTAAATATTATGACAACTCAACAATAATCAATTAAATTATTAATGATAATAATTATTTATTATTAATAAAATAATTTACATTAATTTTATTAACAAAAATCATTCCTCATCTAATTAATAAAATAATTAATTATTAACCATAATAATATTCAAATTATATAATAATTAAAAATAAAATATTTAATAAAATAATATTACAAACCTTAATATTAATTAAGATATATATTAAAATTTATTAAAAATATAAAATAATAATTAAAAAAATTAAAAATAAAAAAAAATGCGTACCATACATTTAAAGCCCATAGGTTGGAGGGACGTCACGGTAGCCCTACTATCGTAGTAGTAGGTCTGTCATGCGTGGACCTACAAAGGTCACCGTATGAAGGGAGGGAGGGATAAGGGGGGGTGGGCATGTGGTGGCCTTGCCCACCCAATACACACACACACACACACACACACACACACACACATTACATAGTAATTACATTATTTTATTTTATTTTGGATAAATTCTCCAATATAATTCTAGTATAGAAACCTAGATCAGACAACCAAAAACTAAAAAAAAATTGATTTTCTTTTCAAAACCCACATCTCGATTTTAACAAATCCATTTATGAATCCCCAATTCATCAAACAAGGATTTCCAAACTAAATTCATTCACAAATATTTTCAAGAAATGAAGAGCGATAATTTCAACATGAGGACTTCAATTTTCCAATTTACATATAGATGATCTCAAAATGAAGAACAATAGTATCATGAACAAGGGTTTCATATTCAATTCATATATAGAGTTTCTCAAATGAAGAATGATAAAATCACATACAAGGGTTTCAAATTCAATTCAATTTTGAAAACAGTTTTGCGAACATGAAGAAGACAAAGAGAAACAAGAATGAGCATCTATTGCACAAACCCACAAGATCCTACTTGGATTTGATGCTAAAATAATGAATGCACAAATCATGCAAGAATTTCCTTCATTTTCTAAAACCCTCTTTTTAGAAACTGGCTCCTCCAAACCTATGTAATTGCAAAATGAGCTCTAGATCTCTAATAGATAATTCTCCCCTAAATTTAGGGCTTTGATTGTGCAATCACCTAAGAAGACTCGTTGATCTTTATCTTTTATTATTTTATTACATTTTAAATATTGATGCACAACCTTTTTTCCATTTAATTTAAATATCTTTATTAAATAATTTTCTTTCTCCCTTTAATTAATTTATTATATTTTAATTTCATGCACACACTTTATGTAATTTAATTAAAATATACTTTATTAAACTTATGTTTTCTCTCTAGTTAATTATGAGGCATTTTATAATATATTTATTAATTCAACTAATAATATTATTTAGAGTTTATTATTAAACATAAAACTCCCAAATAATAATTATTAAATTAAATAAAATATAAATACACCAAAATTAGAACTTTAATAAAATCTTTAAATTTAATTAATTTGTCAATTAATTAAATATAATTAAATATTGAATTTTCTTTATAAAATTTGCATTAAATTAAATCAATAAATTATCTTTTAATTTGATTTAGTTATAACAACAAATCACAATAGACCCACAAAACCAAATATGACAACGCAACTAAAGACAAAGGACATAATCAAACTTCAAGGTCAAAGTCATGAATTCATGTCACTTGGCAAATTCAAAAAGGTGAAACTAACTCAAATACTTGTCCTATTTTACAGGACAATTGGCTTAGGTTAGGATTTGTACTAAAGATTTATATCCCCACTTATACCATTGAGATACTGTGATAGGGTACACTCATCCTAGCAATTCAAGAAGTCGATACCCAATACCTGTAATTTGCATAAAATCCACACATGTACACACATATATTCTAAACTAAACATGAAATGGTGGGGAGTGGTACATCATGTAGATCTCAACTAGCAGGTGACTATGACTCCCTCCCTTAACCACATCAAGAACATCAATCATAAAGTAAAACATACACGTACACCATGCACATGCAAGTATTGGGTAAGTAACCATAGAAATTGCATATAATTAATACATAGATCTAACATCATGAAATAATTGAAATCACTAAATGAACATACATATATCATCATCAAAGTAATCTTGAAATAACTGAAATAACTAATTGACTCATCAAATAAATCAATTGAGTATGAAATGACATATAATAAAATCTGATAACCTAGTACTGATAATGATAAAACAAAATTAAAAAAGTGGCCTAAAAGAATCTGGTAATACAACGAAAAAGTCAACTAGGGGTAGGCATTACATGAAGCTTGTTTGTTTCAAAAAATTGATAATGCTTTGATAACAAAAGATAGCACAAGTAGGTCATGTATCTAAATGTCTTCTATGACAATGGGTCTGACCATCTTTTAATCATTAACACTTGTGCATTCATGTGATGTACAATGTGCCCAATATAATTATAAGTTACGAGTTGTTTTAGACTATGAATATTGAAATCATTTTCAAAAAATTGGCACCCACTTTCTCGTTACTTTCCAAACCTAAAAACATTGATAGTAGAGATACAATATCTTGAACCCACTGCAAAAAAAAAATCCAATTCCTAAGGACATTTATTATCACAAGGCAAATTGAATGCATTTGCTAACCCTACAATATAACAAAAAATTTTATCTGAACCTACATTGTCATATGTTTTTGCCAGTTTTTCCACATCAATGTGGGTTGGGTTTTATTCTTCAAGCCCTAGGTCTAATAGTCTACCAAATTCACTTTGTGTGATAGACAAAATTACCTCTTGCATATTTTGATTCACAGTTGCCTTTATGTTTTCATCATAGTGTTGAGCACAAAGTATTACAATTTTTTGACAAGGGAATACTTGAGGGAACCCCAAGCGGGCAATTCAGCTAGTCCATGTTGCAACTTTGTTTACAATGCACTCTATCACATTGTTCGATTTAATATATTTTGACTCCTTTGTGCATCATTCTACTTATCTTCAATTGCATATATGATTGGCTTAATACTCTTTCCATATATAATAGGATCCAAAATATCATGGAATTCATTAGTAAAACCTATCATTTTAACAAGTTTGTGCATGTCAAAATATAGTTTATCAGTCCCTTGTATTTTCTTTTGGGTTGCAATTCCACTGCCAGTGCCACTCCTTTGTATTTTTTCATCATCATTGAAAAATTTATAGAACCATACACAAAAACAAATTGCAATTTAGAGACACGAATAACATTTAAACCCTAAATTATATTTCTAATTTTTAACTTTTTAAGTTATCTAGCAGCTAGAAAGTAAACAATTTAGGCTTGCAATGCACAATAAATTAGACATTAAACCCTGTATTCTATAGCCGATACTAGTTACTAAACTATCAGTAAAAAATGTGTTCGGGATCTTACCTGAAAAGTTAAAACTCTAATTGATTACTATTTTCTATGATGGTGTGAGCTATCTAGGGAGACTAGGTTTGCATTGTAACTTATAAATTGTGATCTGTAACCACTTTCTGATGCTCCAATGCTTTTACTAAATCTTGGATTGGTAATTTGTGCACACTGTAGAGATCAAAGATTGAATAATAAAAGCTAAACCTTGCGGTCTACACAAAAGAAAATTTTATAAGTTGCAAAATCTAGAGACTCGAGCATGTGTTTGATATTAATTTTAGCGTACATTGTACAATGGACAATTGGTATTATAATTATTCATAAAACCATAAATGTATGATGTTATAGTACAACTCCACTTCTTTCTAAAGACTTCTTTTCTAGGAAAATTTTGAAAAAAATGAAGGTAGCCAAAATTGGATCGAAATAAATCTCAAGTCGTCAATCTTTAATGCTCCAACAATGTTAGCCATTGAAATTTACATGTCCCATTACCGCTTCAAGGTCTATGTCAATGCTATGTGTCCTATTTCTCACCTGATTCATGTATGACATGTGTCTTCTTTCCATGATATTTGAGAAAGCAAGACTACTCTAGCCAAAATCGGCCTAAAATATGATTAGGGTCATTCGATCTTTGTTGAGCAAATGGTGTGTAACATTGTAAAGGATGTTGATATTTCAATAGATGTTACATCAAGAATGCTACATGTCCTCTTTATGGGGAATATGTGAATACATGCCATATGTTGATAAAATTGGCCTAAAATTCACTTGGAGTCATTGATCTAAGTTGATTGGATGGTGGTTGGTTTGATGCCCTGTCATGTGTCTCATTATGATATCCATCATCCATGTCAAAATGATTAGTGAATGCTCAATGGAATTACATTTATGCTACGTGTCTTCTCTTCAAAGTGATTTTGGAAAACAAGTTGAGTCACGAGTGCTGCCCAAATCAACTTGAAATATATCTTGAGTCATTGATCCTTGCTCTCCAATGGTAGTGGTGGCATCCCCTTTTACATTAAAATAATATTGATCTTATTTTATGCTTTTGACGATGATTAAAAATTTCTTAAGGACCTAATACAATATAGTTAAATTATTCTAATTCATATAGCATATTTAAAGTTTTAATTATAATTAAAAATTCATTACAATATAAGTAGTTGAGTGTTCTTATATAGCATATTTATTATTTATTAGAGACTAGAGATGACACACATCTTTTTTCTAGTTGTATTTATAAAAATGGTTGAGTGTTCCCCATATTTGCCAAAAAATCATCTTTGGTTGTTGATCTAACTTAATCAAACAGTGGTACTATCAGCATAGTGATTTTATACTTGATCATGTTTGCCATGCGTCTTCTTTCCAGGGCATTTGGAAAAGCTAGTAGATTGTTGCTAAATTCAACCCGAAAAACATTTGAAGTCATTGATCTTTGTTCATCCAATAGTCATCATGACATTAGCTTTATAATATTACTAACAAAGATGATAGTTCTTAAATATATTAGAATTATTCTAATTTTAAAAATGAATTAGTTTTTCAATGATACTTTAAATTTGATTATAAAATAAGCCCATCCAATGGAGAGTTAAATGTGGTTTTAAAAGTAACTATCGATTATGTTCCACTTATTCTATTATTCTATATTGCTAGTGCTAAAACCAAACACTAATAACTATTTATTAATTAAATTAATTTTTAAATGTGCAACCTCAATATGTTAATTTTAATTTTTTGTTAAATGTTATATTTTGTTTCTTAACAATTTAATAGAAAAAATCAAAAGTGCCAAAATATTGCATAAGTAAGCATAACAATGAAATATAGTTTTATATGGAACTCCATAAATTTGATTGATATTCCTTAAAAATTACAATCTGAGGTAGACAGACATATAGCGATTGTAATTTGATCAAACAAAATAGAAAGTGAAACCAAACTTTAGGGGAAAAACCTAATACTACTGTACTAGTCATTGTAGAAAGCATGAGACTAGAGTAAGGTTGTGAATCATTCTAGCCATGAGTTGTCCTATGCCACTTCATCTAGGTTATAACATTTTTGGATAACATCTAGGTCAATTCATGCCCAATTCTTATGGTGCTTCAACTACCTAGTAGTCAAGCCCAAAATAAATGGTTGCAGGGCCACATTGTGGCTAGGTTCCAGAAGCTTGTGGATTTCACCTGCCCAAGGGATCCCCACCCTTAATTCTACATAAGCAACAATAGCAATGTTATCACCCAAGTATTCTACTTTAAAAGTCTTCCTCAAGAGCAACTAAATGTTGATTCTTGATTCTCTGAGGTCAAGCATAGATGCTAGAAAATGGGACATAACATTAGTATTGACATGGTACCTATTCTCATTCTCCAAAAACTTGCGCCCTAGAACCATTTTCATAGCAATAATAATAAATTTCATAGTAGGAACAACCTCATTGCAAATTGACAAGAGGTTTTCATTAGGGATGTCACCTAAAAAGTCTTTTTGTTCCTCTTCCAATTTGCATTTGAGGTGAATTGGAGTGTCCATCTTGACTATAGAGCAAGCCCTACCACTCTACCACCAAATAAACTAGACTAGAATTGAATGAGCACTAAAAGTGTACCTAATACTTTTGACTATTGACTACCAAACATGAGTTGAGAAATGATGAAATAAGTATCTCAATTGCCTATAAATAAGCTAAGTGGCAGAGAAATGGTCCCAACATATTTGTCTATCTGGCTTCCAATTCAATTGTTTTAAATTATTAAATCTTCACAAATCTTCAACGTAAATACAAGTTCATGCCGAAAAAGTTGCAATGTGTGTGAAGCCGATGGAAGAGGGAATGCCACTAATAGTGACAAGACATGTATTTACTATCCACTACAATTGGTACAAGCTAGAAGGAAACATGACACCATTCTAGAGACTTGAATAAGGTTGAGTCTTCATTCAAGACATTTGGCCTAAATAAACCTTCAATCATTGATATATTATCTAAATTGATGTTACTTGTTACACATTTATGTTGGAGATATAAAATGTTATTAGAAATATTTTCCCAAAATCCATTATTGCATACATCAATTCCTAGTCGCATGTGACATATGTAGTATGTATTGTGTACTACTACAAACCAGTAAGTACTTACTAGAAAGTGAAATTATGATTCACACAAATTTAGAAAGTAATAATTAAATACACCATCTAATTATTGTAAAATAACAAAGCTTCAAACCATTACATTTAAAATTCATACACTGTTGAAAATATGTTTTACAAAATGAACCCTAACTAAATTGTTGATTCTTTGTGTAACACTTCTTTTATCCTTCAAAACATCCCAAAAGCATTGAATTTCCAATTTTTTTTCCACCACATTTGTAATTTGTTCTTCAAAATTAGCAGGTTTGAGACCCATTTCAATAAACATGGCTTAGAGGTCTACCTTTTCTTGCTCCTTTTTGAGCACATTGATGGCATCCCCAAGATTACTAGAGAGAACCCGCGAAGCTGCAATTAGCCTAGTAGTAAGATCACTTTGTTCCTCATCCTCCTCCATAGTCAAATTTGGGTTGACAATAGGGCTTGGATTTTCATTCGATGATCGCTCTTCCACAAGTAGTCCCTTTTTTGGCAACCAACTACTTTTCTGATAATCGTAACCACTGAGCAAGATGTCTGCAATTTAAAGAATATTTTTTTCAACTAGATTCCACTATGCCATAAATGCAATAGGATATTCCACATACATGTCATCCTATATAGAAAACTCACCATCTTATCACTCTTTGATTTCTATCTAAGTGTAATCTTTTGATAATTTGACCATTGATTTAAAAAACATATGATTAACTTCTAGTTGTTGATTCATTGAGTAATCACATCATATACATTTTTTCAATGAATGGGAAAAATCTCTATATACAATATATACCCTTTGTATCAAAAGGGATAACATCGCCTTGATTTTATGAAATTCTATAATGGTTGAAGAAAAATCACATCTATCATTAAACTTTTTATGACATCAAAAAAAAATTCACTGACAGAAATTAATTCACCCCTTCCCCCTCCCCCCAAAAGTAATGTTGTATTATCCATGAATTTATATAGTTTTTGAGGAGGGGGTTTCTTAAAGTTATTCTCGATGTCAAATGTAGGGCCAAAGCAAATATTAGCACAATGGATATGGAAGCTATTTTTCAAGATGATAACATTATCTAGGAAGCAAATTATTTTATCTCAATAAAATTGATAAAGGGACAACACTCTTACTATTAGGATGATGAGATTCAATAAATGTTGGATAAGCATGGTATGGTATTTTTCAATATCCCACCTAGTATACCTTACATAGGGATATCTAGCACACCATCAAGTTGGAGGAAGGATCCAATCCTATCATCACTACTCTCTATCGCCATTGTAAAAGGTTTAAGGGTGAGATAAAAGATAATCCAAGTTCTCCTAGAGAAATGATGGATTCTAGTTCAAGCCCTTTTGCATCATCATTAGTGTTATTTAAGAAAGGGATGAAACCTTATGAATGTATGCAAACTGCCATGCATTAGACAAGAAAACTATCAAAAATATGTATCCTGACCCTAGAATCAATGGATTATTGTATGAGTTACATGATGAAGTCCATCTTTCCAAAATAGATCTCCACTCTAGCTACCATCAGATTTACATGAGGGAGAAAGATGTGGAGAAGAGAACCTTTCATTATCATTATGATCATTATGAGTTATTGGTCATTCCATTTGGGTTGACCAATGCTCCATCCATATTCCAATCATGCATGAACCACATCTCCAACGAGCAGTTGCATAAATTCCTATTGGCAATTTTTGATGACATACTAATTATTTACAGTAGGACATGGGATGAACATTTACAACATTTAGACAAAGTACTCAGGATCACAGAGTCACAATCATTGTTTACCAAAATATCCAAGTATGAATTTGGAATGACAAAGGCATTATATTTAGGACACATTATCAATGCTAGAGGATTCTAGGTATGTCAAGAAAAGATTCAAGCCATCCTAGATTGGCTACCTCCCAAGGCTCTCTTAGATCTATGTGGTTTCTTTGATTTGTGTAGTTATTAAAAAACATTTGAGAAGAGATTTTGATAGCTTAGTGCACCACTAACAAACATGACAAAAAGGGGATCTTTCCATTGGGATGAGAAGGTGCAACACATCTTTGAAAGGTTGAAGGAAGTCATGAGTTCATGTCCAAGTCTAGCACTACTTGAATTCAACCAAACTTTCATCTAGGAGTGTGATGCTTTAGGAGAAGGAATATGGTAAATGTTGATGTAGTATTGTCACCCCATTTCAATTAAGAGTTAGAACTTCTCAAGAGGAGAGAAACTATACTCCATGTATAACAAAGAGATGCTCACCATCATGCATGCACTTACTTTTTTTTGGAAATATCCTATTGGATCAAAATTCATTGTGTGAATATATCGCAACAAATTTCAAGATACTTCTTAGAGTAGAGAGAGTTGAATGAGAAACAATAAAAGTGGGTGAGAAGAATCCATGAATTTGAATTTAACATTGAGTATGTGAAGGGAAAAAATAATGTAGTGGTGGATCCTCTATGAAGAAGATCCACAATATCCTTTTTGTCTCAAACTTCAGCAGATTAGATGGAACATCTATTGATTAAATACTCTAAGAACATGTTCACATATTAGTTGGTGGATGTTCAAGTGCAAGAAAATAAGTATAAGGTGGTCAAAAACATCACCTACTATAAATGAAGGATCTATTTGGTCCTAGAGTCCAAGATGAAGGAGATAATTTTGAATGAGATGCACAACTCACCTTTGGTAGGACACTAAGGATATCTAAAGACCTATAGGAAAATATGAGAATGATTTGCATGGAAGGGCCTCAAGAATGATGTATTGCAGTGTGTGTAAGAATTTTCTACCTACCAACATAAAAAATATGAGTACAATTTCCAAGAGGTTTTCTTTAACCATTTACAATCCTTAACTAGAAGTGGGAAAGAATCTCAATCATTTTCATCACCACATTGCCCAAAGTACAAGGGAGGGATTGCATTTTTGTTTTGGTTGACCATTTGACCAAGTATGTCCATTTCTTCTCCATCTCCATGAATTTCCAAGCATCTCAAGTGATCGAGTTATTCTTTTGTGAGGTTGTTCACATTCATGGTCTTCCACAAAATATAGTAAGTGACAATGATAGCCCTTTTCTTAGTACTTTTTGGTGGAGTTATTTCATCTAGCAAGGACAAAGTTGTCACCAAGTATAAGATACCATCCACAATTAGATGGACAAATAAAGATTGTAACAAATGGTTGGAGGGATATCTAAGGAACTATGTTTCAACTCAATGAAAGACATGGGTTCATTGGCTACATCTGGGTGAGCATTATTATAATACAACATATAACATGTCTATAGGAAAAGAACCATTCAAAGTATTTTATGGTAACCTTCATCATTCATGGATTTGGTGTTGGGAAAAAATTTCACACTAAAGGACTAAATACGAGCTACAAGAAAGTTTAGATATCATGAGATCTCTCAAGGAATATTTATAGAGAGCTCAAAACCATTAAAGGATGTATGTTAACTGATATTGAGTAGAGTGAAGTTTTGGGGTTGGTGATCTAGTATGCCTTTGACTTAAACCATTCAAGAAATCCTCCTTGAAGCCATGTGGTAAGGAGAAGTTTCTCCCAAAATTCTATGGACCTTACAGAGTGGTTTGTAAGGTAGGTGAAGTGGCCTATGAGTTGGAGCTTCCTAAAGGGATCTAGATTCATAATTTTTTTCATGTATAAAATTATGTTTGAAGAAGGTCATTGGAAAACATGTCACAATGTAAAAGGAACTACCCTCTTTGACAAAGAGGGAAAACAAATTTAGAGGCAACTAAGATAATAGATATCTAGAAGAAGAGGCTCGGGTCCCACATGATTTAGAAGTTTCTTGTGGTGGGGTGAGCATATTTTGCATTATCTATGCCTATTTATTTATTGAGGGAAAGTTATTTTTGGGCCAAGAAGATTGTGATATCTACAACATCATTAAATAAATTAGTATAGTGAGATTTTGTAAATGTGGCCTAGAAAACTAATTTATTTATTTGTAATGTCCCCACTAGTGAGGACAAGAATACTTGCAAAACCAATGTTAGAATTTATGAAATAATAAATTATGTTTCCCTAGTCTTCCCTCTATCCTAATCCAAACCTTCAAGATTGATAACCCTCTTGAGGATACCTAGGTCCTCGATTACTTCTTTGTCTTCTATGAAGTGCTCCCTTTAAGGTCCTTCCTAGAAGAGACATCCTCTATCCAAAGCCTTCGTCACATATGCATATGTTAATATCTACCAAATATTTTGGCCTTATAACATATTAAGATCACTCTCCTCCCAAAGTGACTATCTTTATTTTAATGACATTAAATCCATGTGTTTCATTCCTTTTGACACACACACACACACACACACACACACACACACACACATGTATATATGTATAGGTGTAGATTATCCATAAACACAATTCATAAAATAATTGACATACATAAATAAGTATATTACATCATAACTTCCTTACCTTGTATTTTGATCAGTACACATGATTTAATCCCAAATATATTGATAATCTAGAATTAATTCTTGAAATTATTAGATTAATTTTATGCTTTTTTTTCTTCCTTTAATAGTTACACACTTATGTCCATTATTAACCATAACTTTCACCTTATCCTTGATAATTTGACTCATAGAATAAATTACATCTTTTTATTTTATTTTTTGTCAATAAAGATATATATGTCTTTGATATGTGGTTGTGTCTACCATATTGGAGTTATTCCTTGACTTTGATTGCATCTATGAGAAAGTTTCATGCATATTTATTTGTATGTTCCTCCTCAATGCTTCACCTTCTAATTTGCATCCAACAACCCTTTTGACTCTATCTTATTATAGCATTGGTTACTTCCTATATTTTTTCCTACTATAATATTTATTAATTATGTTTCCCTTATGTGCCTCTCCTTTGCACATATACATGGCTACCTCTAGATTCTTTTACTCTGATACATTCCCTTTCTATGCCCGGTCCATGGCTTGATTAGTCTATCATAGATTTGTATTCCCAACTTCAATGGTGTTTAGTTAATATCATCATCATATTCATTTTACCATAAAAGAGAGCTTTAATATGTACGTAGCCACATATTCCTTTCTTCCTCGTCGATATTATTTTCTTATGTTCTTATATATCATGTTGTTTTGAAAGTTTGGACCTTCTTCAAACATTAGTGTGTGATTTCTAAGTTAAATTAGTAGTGATCATCTAATTATCTTATAGCTTGATTATTGATGCTTCATAATTATGTTGATTATATAATTGATGTTATGTACACATCTTTCTAGATTTGATGTTGTTACATGGAGCATTTCTCATATTAGGTCTTTTAGGGAAATTGCACAATTTCTATTATGACTAATATATCATTATGATATTTTCATATATTGTGTCACTTCTCAAAGTATATCAATTAGATATATTGGTTCTTCATAAGATGCCTTCAACCAGGATATTGACTTTTGCTTGTTCCATTATCTAAATGGTTGGTTTGATCTAATTTGTGATAATGTGTATAGACTTTTTTTTATCATTAATATTAGAAGATCTACATATTAAAATATCATTTATCCTTTATTTATCTAGTTTCATTATTATTCTTTAAGTATTATTTCTTAATAGAGATTATTACATTTATGGTTTTCATAGGGACATGACATTATATCACAAGACCACTTTTTATTTATTCCCTGAAGTGTGTGGCAGTCAACTCCTTTTGTAATCCTTTTGAATTGTTTTCATTGTATTGTGAATTCCATTGGAGCTCTCCTCGTCTTACCATTTTGAAATTTCAAGATCTTCCCTACTTGGCTCTCACAATTTTGTTACAATTCAACCCTCACCCCATTCCATAATTTGTATTTCCTTTCTTTGGATTTGACACATTTGGAATGTCATCTTTGACTGCAAATATATCTATTTTTGGGAGAAGTAAAATTCATTGTTCTCAACATACATTTTGTGCATTGTGGCCCATATTTTCTATGTATTTTTGAGATTGATAAATATTCAAAATTCACATTATTTTAGACAATCTTTACAACATCTCTATCCATGCTTTGCATGACTCTATCAAACTTATGTACAACAAGTCACCATATGTTGCACAAAACCTTTAGTACTATTGTACAACACAACTACTTGCCACCACTATATGCCCACATGCCCCTCTCAAAATATAGTCATCCCATATCTTCTCATCGTATGAGCACAAATTCCCTACACTATGAATTTGGAGAATTATAACTATACAATCTTCCCCTTTGTACCCTCTCTTGTTCAACCATATGGATTGATACTCACATCATACAAACTATCCATAGAGGGCTTTGGATGAAGTATGCAACCATCTAAGTTATAGTAGGCTAATACTATTGTAGTCACTTATGCTTAACTAGTGATTAATCTTTTCAATTTAACCAAATTACATGTAAGTATTTTTATTTTTAAATTTTTAAAAAAAAATTTCTAATGTTTATATATGTGAGATTTTTATTTTTTAGAATCATTAAAATAATTTTACTTTAACTTGATTGGCTCATATATTTTAGGTTTTTTTATGAAGCAATACCTGATATTTGAGCATGACTTATATAGAAGAATATGAACATATAAAAGACATCTAATAATTTTTCAAAATTAGATACTTGTTTAATAAAAAATCTCAAGAAGTTGTCTCGTGAATAAAAATAACTACACCATTAATCTCAACATAACTAAATTATAATAGTAACATTAGATTTACATCATACATTATAAAATATTTCTAGTTATAAATATTTTTCTATTAATAATAATTTTTTAATCAGTAAAAATAAAAAATTAGGATTTTGATATTAAAATTTCATCTATAATATTAAAATATTAACCAAATATTGAATAAATTATATTAAATATTATCATTACAACTAATTCAAATTATTTTCTTATAACTATTAAATTTTAATCTTTATTAATATACCTAATTAAATAACTTACCCCAAATACAAACCATTACCCATATGACACTTATTAAGCCGATAGGCTTATATGTGGGAGCTTTGCTCCTAGATTTGACAATTTAAGGTCAGAAAATTGTCAGCCCCTTTTTGGATGTATTATGTTGAATTTTAATACATCTAAAAGATTGCTTTTAGCATTTATTTGATAAAAAAATCCATTGATTAATCTATACCAATAATACTACTTCATTATTATTTATAATCAAATAAACTATATAAATTAAAAGTTAATATATAATATTCTTTATTTTTATAATTTTCAAATTAAATTTATCTCTAATTTCATTGATTGAAATGAATATGTTTTATAAGACCGTGTTTTATGGATTAGAAATTTGTAATTTTTAAGTTTTTACTGAATACTTCTATAAAAGAAAAAAAAGAAACTTTTATTATGCTTTATGTTTGAATAGAAGTTTCTAGCTTATGTTCTCTATTTATAAATTAGTTTTATTATATTTAGAAGAATTTTTTTTACAGAAGCCTATATGAACTCTAATGTATTTCATTCTATTATGTATTGATAATAGTTTTAATCCTTCTATAACATGGAGCAGCTATAATATTTAAATTATCATAGGCTACATGTTGCAACTTTGAATGTAGCTATTTGCCTTGGAATTTGGCTATCTCAGTACCATTTTCCTATTATGATATTTAAATTATATCATTATTGTAATATAACAGCAGTTGAAAAGGCTCTGAATATAATCATGATTTATAACGCTTTAGGAGTATTTGATGTTTTCTTCATCAACGATACATTCAAAAATAATTTCAACCTAGTTGTTTTGGATTTAGAGTTTTAGTTATGCTCAATTTAAAGTATTTTGCAAAGTATGATTCAATGTTTCTCTTTTTTTTATTTGAAAATATATTTTATGCACATCTCATCAACATGAATTTTGATGGCCTATGTTTGCACAAATCTAGACTAAAATTTGGTACAAGTATTTTATTGGTGCGAGTAATGTGCATTGAATGTGAGAGGCTTAAAAATGACAGTATTTATTTGTCAAATGATCTTAGGTAATATATGAACCATTCTATGAAAAGACTATTTGACATTATTGTTATGCACCTAGATTTTAATAGAAATGATTTCAAAGATTAAATGGATGCAACATGCAAAGGAGAATGAAAGAAGCTAGAAAATAAACCTTACATATAGAATAAAATTGACTACTCTACAATACTTTTATTCTTGTACTATTTAATGATTTATTGTTGTATATTAAACTATCACTCATCATCAATGTTGACATTTAATGATTTATTTGCATGTTATTTTATTTGAATTAAATAAATTGTTTGATCGTAATCAATGAATGACTCAACATGCCTTTAGCCTTAGTATGTGTATGAAAGCCCATTTTAGACATTATTTTAATTTAACAATTTTTTATACTTTCATAAGATTCTATTAATCATAATAGTGTATTATATCTATAAATTTAGAATAATTTATTGTATATTTAAGACAATGTTTTTTTGAGTCAAGATAATTTTTACTTTTTTGTAATGGTATTAATAATAATGAAATTTTATCATGTAGCTATATAATTAATTAAAATTTATTTACATTACTTTAAGTTTTTAATCTCTTCAATTAATTTAGATTTAAATGACATTACTTTTCGAATTTTAGCTTCAATTCATGTTATTTATTTCTTAAATTAAATTAAGTGTACTAGTATTTATGTAATTTTACTTAGATAATTCATTCATATTTTACTATGGTATCTGAATGCTCATATCTATCAATTTCTTCTTAGATTTAATTTAATATTGAAAATAGAATAACAATCTAACCATTATGAGGTAGTCTCAAGGGAGGAGGAAAGTAGTAAACTGGTTGAACTTCATGACCTTATCACCATGGAGGAGATGTTCTAGAGACAACGTTCTAAAAAGGTCTTTTTGAAGGAAGGTGACCAAAATACTAAGTTCTTTCATATGACTACTTTAAAGCATAGGATAGCTAATAGAATTTCCACATATTAAGGTTTGACTGATAATGAAGAGGTTATCAAAAGGGAGGCTGTGGAGTTCTTTAGCAGACTGCTTCAAAGTGACCCCAATTTGGATTTGGATAAGTAGAATATGTTTCTAGAGTGCATTCCAACTTGTATCTTTGAGGTTCAAAATTTGTCCCTCACTTCTATTCATTCCACGGATGAGATTTCTAAGGCTTTTTTCTCTTTCAAGGGTGACAAAGCCCCTGGTCCTGATGAGTTTCCTTTTTTGTTCTTTCATAAGTATTGGAATATCATTGGTGCTGATATTTGTAATGGTGTGAAGGAATTTTTTGGCACTAGAAACATCCTTAAAGAGTTAAATGGTACCTTCATTACCCTTATTCCAAAGAAGCCAGCAGCGGATAGATTGGATTAGTTTAGGCCTATTAGTTTGTGTAATTCTTTTTATAAGATTATCTCTAAGGTTCTCACTCTTAGAATTTTATCCCTTCTTTTGGCCATCATCTCAAGGCAAAAAAATGGGTTTTTTCCTGGTATACAGATCTTGGATTCCATTATTATAGCTCATGAAAATATTCATTCTCTTGCGGTGTCTAAGAAGGAAAGGTTTCTTCTTAAGCTTGATCTTTCTAAAGCTCATGATAGAGTGGACTAGAATTTCCTTCTCTGTGGATTGGAAGTGTTTGGATTTAATAAGAGATTTCAAGATCTTATCTTCATGTTAGTTTCATCGGTCTCCTTCTCATTGCTTGTTAATGGTTCCCCTACCTCCTTCTTTTAGGCTTCTAAGGGTCTGAGACAAGGGGACCCAATCTCTTCTATTGTTTTTATTATTCTGGTTTAATGTATGGGGAGATTTGTAGATAGTATGGTGGTGAAAGGGGTCTTTGTGGGTCTTAATCCCTCATCTTCTGCTTTATTTTTCTCTCATCAACAATTTGTTGATGATTCTATTGTTATGGGGGAGACTTCAGTGAGAAATGCTAGGAACATTAAGAAGGCTTTGGGTGACTGTGGGATGGCCACTGGTCAAATCATTAACTGGAGCAAAAGATAGATCTACTTTATTAATGTTAGTGAGGCAAGACAAAATAAGATAAAAAAGATAATTGGCTATGAGATTGGTTCTCTACTTGGAACCCATCTAGGTTTACCTTTGGGTTTGGCACCTCTTGATAGCTTTTGGAACTTGTTGATTGATAAAATCCACTCAAAACTTGCTGGTTGGAAAGATTCTCTCCTCAGTCAGGTTGGTAAGGTTATTGTTTTGAAGTCTATCCTAAAAAGTGTCCCACTTTATGCTTTGAGTGTTTTTAAAATTTCGAGAAAGTTTGCTCTTGCTATTGAGAAAATTTAGAAGACTTTCATGTGGACTAGAATAGAGATTAAAAAAAGACTCCCACTAGTTGCCTGGGAAAATGTTTGTATGCCCTGGAGGAAGGGAGGGCTTGGCTTGCGAAGGATTACTGCAATGAATGAATTCTTATTGGCTAAATTATTATGGAGATGGTATAAGGAAGAGGGGGAATGGAAGAATATTTGGGTTGATAAATATAATAGAGACCACTTTGATTTTTATCATTTCCTTAATAGTGACTTGGAACAAGGGGGATCTATGATTTGGAAGAATGCCTAGAAATTCAAATAGATTTTAAGGAAAGGGGTTAAATGGAAGATGGGTAATGGTAGAAGAGCTCTTTTTTGGGAAGACATTTGGATCTTGGACTACCCACTTCATGATGATCCAAGGTGGAATAGGTATATGTAGCAATGCAAGAATCAGTTTGGTATTTTTGTGGGTGATTATTGAAAGGATGATATGTGGGTGGATCTTAATAGTGTGGACCATAACTTGGTTGAGCTAGGCAAGTGTCTAAATGCATTCTTTTTAAACCATGAAGAGGACGTTCTAATTTGGAAAACTGACCCTAGTGGTATGTACTCTATTGCCTCTACCTATGATAATTCTTTTGATGATCATGATGAACCTTGTTGGGCCAAGGCTTGGGTGAAAGGCATGACTCCCAAAGTTAATATCTTCTTTTGGATTCTTCTACAGAATAAAATTCTAACTCTTGATAATCTTAAGAGAGGTTTCATCATTATAAATCAATGTGTTCTATGCAAGAATGATGAGGAATCAGTGGATCATATCATGCTGCATTGCCCCTTTACCAAGAAGCTTTGGGATAAAGTTTGTAGCTTATTGAAAGTGGATTGGTTTTTCCATGCTACCATTCAATTATTCTTTACTAGTTGGATGGCTCCTTCCAAGAATGCTTTGATTGTCAAACTATGGGACTTCATTCCTCCTTATCTATGTTGGGGCATTTGGAAGGAGCATAATGATAGGATCTTTAGAGGAGTGGAATCTAGTCCTGATCAGGTGTTCTATAAAATAAAGGTCCTTATGATTGAAAATATTGAAATTATTGGTTCTAGATAGCAACCTTGTAATGAGTGGGAAGAATGGGTGTTTAATAGTTGGAATCTAAGGAGTTTGCGAATGGATATTAAGGATCCTAATCCAAGGGATAATGCAAGATGGGACTGTCATCCGATGAATTGGTTCAAGATAAACTTTGATGGGGCCTTGAAAGGGAACCTGTGCAAAGTAGGATGTGGAGTTGTTATTAGAAACTCTAATGGTGACTATGTGGGAGGTATGGCTATTCCAATTGGGGATCAATCTAATCATGTTGTAGAAGCCTCTGCTACTCTTCATTGTCTTCTCTATGCTAAGAGTATGAATTTGAGGAAGATATGGTGGAAGGTGACTCCCTCAACATTATTAATTGTTTAAATAAAATTACTAAACCATCATGGATGATTAGCAATATTATCTTCAAGGCTCTCCATATTATAAATTCTTTTCAAACATGAATTATAACTTATAATTTCAAAGAAGCCAACTGTACTACTGATTGGGCTACAAATGTGGCATGCTTTAGTGACCATAAAATCATTTGGGATTTTTATGAGTCCTTACCTCCAGATGGCCACCAATTTATCAATTTTGATAAATGGAGATCTAGGCAAAAATATTTTAATTATGACGGTGTCAGTATTTTGTAATTATGAGGTGAACTCTTTCGAAGTGTGGTGGGTTATGATTTTTAGAAATTTGAGCTTTTCACACAAATTTTGGGTAGTTTTTGCCATTTCTCTTTTTGTTAGTGGTGTTTCCTTTTGTTACAAAGAAATTTGGGGATTTTAGAAAAAGAAAACTAATGAATTTGGTGAACTAAATATGGGAGGTAAAAGGAAAAGGGTGGAATCAGCAAGCTGCTTAGAGTGGAGGAACAAGATGAAGGTCTAGGATATTTTAAGGCATGGCAATTTCATAGGGTATATGGAAAGGCTTAGAGGTAACAATCCTGTTATTATGCACCGATTTATAAAATCTTGGAAGGATGACTCTGTTATGGTTGGTAATCAGTAAATGGATGTTATTGAAGAAGTTATTGTGGAGGCCACAGGGTTGGATATGGATGGGATTAATTTTTATCAGGAGAGGAAGCTCTTAGATAGGGCCATCAATGATTTTGTGGAGATAGAGAAGGAGAAAAGTTGCTTGGTTAAAATAGGTAATTTTTATTTCAACCTGGCCTCTATTTCTTGACCATGGAGATTTGTGCTTTTTGTGGTAATGGAATATCTAACTTTAGATGGGAGATTCACTAAGCTGTATGGGTACCATTTCATGTTGGCAAATCACTTTAGGCATGATCTGTTAGGATCAATTTCCCATTTTATTTATTGCAGCCTCTTAGCATTTCCACTTAGGCTAATCAAAAGGACCCGAATGGTGAGCATGTTTTCCATGAGGGCCTTATGGTCTTGATAATGAATGTGTTAAAATCCAAGAAAATTGTGAAGCCCAAGGGTAGTTTGAAAGGGGCAAACCAGGATACGAAAGGAAGTCTCCTGGATAAGGGTTATGATTCTGATACCCAAGATGAAGCTGAAGGGGGTATGGGGAGTTTGAAAAAGGGCTCGAGTTGTAGTTCTAAAAAGAAGAAAAAGATAGTTGTTGAAAGTGATTCTAACCAAGAAAGTGATTTCATGGAGGAATTAGTGAGAGATAATTATAATAAGAGGAGTGGATGTAAATGAAAGAATATAAAGGGCTTACAAGATGATGAGCCTTTGGCTCACTAGCTTGAAAGGAAAATAAAATCTTTAAGGTGGCAGGAGGAGAGGTTATAGACTATAAAGAATGGGGGATCAGATAATGAGGATGTTGGGGAACAAGGGCATCTTCCTGATTTGGGTGATAATATTGATGGTGGGCTTAGGTCATCCAAGGGTCTTTTTGGTAACCCTAGTATAATCTTGTAGGAGATTGGCTTCCTTAAGAAACAAATGCAGTTGCTGGAAAAAGAAATGGAGCAAGTCAGCAAAAATGCTAGAGGTGAACGTACATTGGGCCAACACATAGACAGAATTTTGGAGGTTATTGGGAATGCAGAAGAAGTTAAAAACCTCATGCATAAGATACCATTGCTTGAGGCTAAACAAAGGGTGATGGATAAAGAGATTAGTGCTATTTAGGGGAAGGTGCCTAAAATGGATGCTAAGCTAGCCAATTTGGAAAAGTTGTTTAAACAGATGACTAATAATGTGGGTAACCTCTTGAAGTGGATTAAGAATGACAAAGGGCGAGAATCCCCTCTGGTGGTAGAGATTTAGGGACCAAGAAAATGCACCCAAGCTCATTCTAAGAAGAATGTGGATGTGAGTAAAAAGGATGAGGTGAAGGCCATTGCTGAAAACATGCATATTCTAGAAACTCAGGCTACTGACCTAAAAAAGACTTCTTAGTTGGTCGGTTGTTGTTCTTTTACTATTCTTTTTCTATGTTTTCTAGCTTTGTCTTGGGTGACCTCATGGATGTTCTTTTTGGAGGTCTGTCTCATGTTGTCCTATACTGCTTTTCTCCGATGTTTACTTCTTTCATTTATCTCTAGACTTTTTTTAATTTGTAAAGATTTTGGGTCCTTTAAAACCTATTTTTACTTAATCAAAAAAATCTAATCATTTAAGAAAAATATAATTTTTTTGCTATAATGTAAATTTTAAAACTATTTATCAATAGAAAGTACTAGTCACTCCGTCGCACTTATTTTTCATAAAAGTATTTTCAACCTATGTTAAACAAAAGCTCATCTTGATTCTTGGGAGAATTTGTTTGTATAAAAGATAAAGCCCAAATTTTGTTTATACAATTTTTACAATCTTTTTTTTTTTAATGAGGAGTAGTCTATTTTATTAGTTATATGTGTACCATGCAAAATATGTATTAATTCCAAATTTTACTTACTTTTATAGTAGCAACTAGTAACTATATTTTTTCCTACTCCACTTTTATGTATGTGAAATTATTTTTAAAGTATGTCTTTTCATATTTAAACATGTTTTGGTTGACTAAGTATTTTGAGAAATTTAGCATTGTCTTAATTAAGTTGATAAATTTATTTTATTTTCTTAGAGTTTAATTCAACCTAAAATCTTATAATATATTATATTTATTATTATATAAAAATATTTTAGTTAATAAATTTATAATAATAATATTATTCTATTTATAATTAATGATTATATATTTTATTATTTTTATTTATTGATTTTAAATGATTATATTATATTTTTTAATTTGTCAATAAATATGAAAGCATTTGAAATAGCAACCGAATAATAAAGGAAAGAAAAGAAAAAAAAGAAAAAATATTTTAAGTTATAGAGAGTAAAATTAATACTTAATATAAATAATTTAAAAATAAAATAAAATAATGCACAATATTAAAAATTAAACTTAAAAATAATTTGAATTAAATCTAATATAGAATTGAATATAAATGTGCATGACTCCAAAAATATCCAATTTTAATAAAATCAAATAATGATTAACTAAACCATCACCTTACTATCTAAAATTACTATTAAAAAAAATCATCTAAGAGAAGACTTCGAAAACTTTTTTTAATGAATTAAAGACTACAATTTTTAAGTGAATCACATCGTCTACTATTTGTTAATATATATGTTACACTATGACAATAAAATATGAAAAACTATAATCTCAATTATTTAGTGTTTGTTGATATATTAAAAATATGTGAAAGTATATTTTTCTTATCAACATAATTATTGTGTCTTCTTATAGAGAAAATACAAGTAAATATAAATTAATTTGGATTAAAAATAATTATTTTTATATCAACATATTACAAAATGAAATGTTAAATTATTTTTTGTTATAATTTAAAATTGAAATTATTTAAATATTATAAATTTGATTTTTCTCATGATAAAATAAACTAAATGTTATAAATGTTAACACATACAATCACACTTTATAAAATGTGTACTTAATCAACTCAATGCAAAAACATAAGAGTTGAGGTTGCCAAGTTTTCAATTTAAATATTGTCAAGGTGATAGTCAAGCTTACAGCTATATTTTTTGGTTCATGACCAAAAAAATAATCTTAGGAGGACAAATATGTGGATAATATAAGGATAAGCTCAGCTTAAAATTCATACAATTTTTTTTGAAGCATGATTTTGATTAATTTCCTTCATGTCAAATGTATAATTTTTATTGGCTTACTGTTGAATGTACAAAAACATGCAATTGCTAGTTAAAAAGAATTTTTTCTCTTTTTCTGCAATGCCTCAGGCGGTATTCTCCCCATTCTTCATATCAAAAGTATAATGGTAAAATTAGAAGTTTGGAAGTACAGAGACAGATAGCCAACCAATTCACATTAAATAGCAGGCTAAGGCCATCGGTAGAAAAGCGAAGTGGGAAGTAATTTCAGCTTTATTAATAGTCATATGGAGTTCTGAGCCTGCTCCCTTGCAAGCGAAGAGAAAATGTTGTCGTCCTCCCATTCAATTCACAACACAACAAAATATCCACCATCAGACCTGAAGATTTTCAAGTACACCAAATTTATTTCTAATGTTCGTTTGGTTTGTGGAATTGTAGAAATCAAGATTTCTACAAATTTTGATTTTGCCAAATCAAAGTTTTGCAAATCTTCATTCCTATTTTTGGGATTTTACTAGAATTGTTTGTTTCACTCCAAAGATGTGTGTGAAGACACCTTTTTATGCATAACTTGGAGTTGAAGGCATACTTCAAAAAGTAGTCAAATCTATTGTTTTTACACTCTTCAAAAAACATAACAAGGTTTTGATTTTCAATTCCTACTTGCTAGTAGGAAGTCAGAAATCCTGGTTTTGAGACAAAATTGGAAGTCTGGTATTCTAATTCCATTTTGTTGATTTTGAAACAAACCCAGAAATTTTCAAATCTGAATTTTGAAAAAGCTAATTCCTATCATCTTCCATGAACCAAAGGAAAGAAAATGGCATGTTTGGTAGCTTATGAAGATTGAAGAATCTGTATTGGTCGCAGCTATTTGACAAAAGGTTAACAGCTCAAGGAGGAACAACTCACTAGCGACAAATCTACTTTTCAGTAAAGTTGAGGTATTTTATCTTTTGCAAATTTACTTTTGAGTAGAGGAATTTTATTTAGTGAAATTTAGATCTGTGTTTTGGTAGAGGGATTTTATTTTTGGAAATATACTTTTCAGTGTAGAGATTTCATTTAGTGAAGTTGAAGGATTTTGTTTTCTACAAATTTGCTTTAAATTTCATTAAATGAAGTTGAGCATTTTTATTTTCCACAAATCTATCAAGTTGAAAGCTTTTATTTAGCAAAGTTTATTTTTCACTTTTATTTAGTAAAGTTTATAGAATATTGTCCGCAAATCTGTCTTACAATAGAGTTGAACTGTTTAGGTGTTTAATTGAGTAAACTATGGGATTTTGTTTTTGGCCAATCTGCTTTGCAGTGTAGTTTAAAGATTTGTTTGGCAATGGGAATACAAGCAGAATAGGCATATGTAAATTCTTAAAATTTTGAATTCTTTGTTTGTATGCACCAAATTAGAATTGGAATATGAAATAGAATAGGAATATGTATTCCAATTTTGGCCCAAAAATGAGGTTTTGCAATTCCACCTAAATAGGTGGAATTGGAATACGTATTCCTATTCTAGTTTTATTTATTTTAGAAAACATAAATTTTTGGGTCCATGAATTCCCCATCAAATTCTGGCTAAACCAAATAGAGAATAGGAATATGAAACCCCATTTTCTATTCCAGAATAGCTATTCCTATTCCCGTAGCCAAACAAAGCCTAAAGGTGATAGATTTTACTTTCTGTAAATCAGTGTTTTTATTCAGTGGAGTTGATAGATTTAATTTTCTGTAAACTGCTTTGCTGTGGAGCAAAGATATTTAATTTAGTGAATTTGAGAGATTTAATTAATTGCAAATATTGTAGTGGAGTTTAGAGACTGTATTGAATGGATTGGAAGGATTTTTATATTTATACAAATTTTCCTTCCTTTTCTAGTTTATTGATGGGGGTTTCTAATTTTTTTATCGATCAAGGTTTCTAATGTTTTTTATCGATCAAGGTTTCTAATGTTTAAGGTATTACCATACAATTGTCCATACAAACCCTCTTTTAACCTCATGGCATCGATATTGGTTATTTTAGTCATTCTCCTTTGTTTTGTTTCGAGGGTCAAAGGACGGGTGCAAGGCAATCTTCAGTAATGATGTCTCCAACCAGTAACATTAAAAAATATTTTTCTCAAAATTTTATTTAAGCATATTTTTGAAAATTCTAAACTATGTGGTAGTCTTTACTAGTTAGCAGCTTACTGATTAGTAGCTTGCAAATCTATTTAGAAGGAACACTACATTCAAAAATCAAGTCTAGAATTATGTTCCATAAATATATATACTAATAATTTATTAAAGCTAAGGTGTAGACACTAGCCTTCTTTAATAATATGAAGCAAAAGAGCAATACGTTTTTTTTTTTTTTTTTTTTTTTTTTTTAATACGAGGGCAATATAAAATGTTGTCTTATGCCTCTTCAATAAATCCTAAAAATGATTTTGGTAGGTTGAAAGTTGTAACTATTTAATGAGATCACAATTCTTATGCATGTTTATGAGCCCAAATCCCTATGAAATTGCTAAACAATTGTATGAGCATTCCTAGAAGACA
Source organism: Cupressus sempervirens (assembly GCA_028749045.1). Classification (NCBI taxonomy): domain Eukaryota; kingdom Viridiplantae; phylum Streptophyta; class Pinopsida; order Cupressales; family Cupressaceae; genus Cupressus; species Cupressus sempervirens. The sequence goes on from CM053792.1 coordinate 425,815,397, forward strand.
ATAGCAGTAGGGCAACTCAGAAAAATGTGTACAACAACCTTAATACTTATTAATTATAAAACTTGAGATAGCTTGTAGGAGGTACAGCAATGTTGAAAGTAGTATTGATAGGAATGCTAAAAAAAATGATTAATATTTGTTTCCCTAGAAAAAAATGTGTCCGATTCTATTTGATATCATTAATGAAAATCCTCAAACTAGAAACTTGGATTTATTTGCAATTTTGAACACCCTAACTAAAATCTTAATAAGCAAGCTAAAAATAGGAAATTTCATTGATCTTTGAAGACAAATGCAATTGTAAATCTCAATTAGAAAGTAACTTTTTGTTTTCCAGTTCTAATTTGAAACCATAAGAAGATTTCATCATTCATTTTTTTGCACAATTCAATTTTTTGCACACCAAGAGTAACACAAGTGCTCACAGCTCAAGCTTCAAAACAAAATTGAAATGCAATGAAAAAATTAGTTTAGGCCTTTGATTAATTTTCCCTTCTTTTATAAATTCATTTTGGACCCCGCACCTTTTGAATATTTTTCTTGGATTGCCCCAAGAAATTGCTAAAGAATTGTATGAGCCCAACTCCCTAAGAAATTGTTAAAGAATTGTATGGGCATCCCTAGAAGAAAATAGTAGTAAGGAAACTCACTAAAATGTACACTGACCTTAATACTTATTAATTATAAAATTTGAGATAGCTTATAGGAGGTACAACAATGTTGAAATCAATATTGACATGAATACTAACAACAATGATTAATATCTGTTGCCCAGCAACACATATGTCTAATTCTATTTGATATAATTAATGAAATTCTTCAATCTACAAATGTGGATTTATCTGCAATTTTGAACACCCTAACTAAAATCTTAATAAGCAAGTTGAAAATAGGAAATGACATTGATCTTTCAAGACAAATGCAATTGTATCATCTCAATTGGAAAGTAGGTTTTTGTTCTCCAGTTCTAATTTGAAACCAAAAGAGGATTTTTATCATTCAAATATTTGCACACCAAGAGTAACACAAGTGCTCAACAGCTCAAGCTTCACAAAAGAATTGAAGTGCAATGAAAAAATTAGCTTAGGCCTTTGATTAATTTTCCCATTTTTTATAAATTCATTTTGGACCCCACACCTTTGTAAGGTTTCAGAGCTCAACTCCAAGGATTTGGTATAACTATAGAAAAAAAAATGGTGGAAAACCACATCACAAGATTGCAAAGACTATCGATATTAGTAACTAATATTTTAGAAAAAAAGAATTTTTTTTTATCCATGGATGGATTAATTAGGCCCTTAATAGGTTGGGTGAAGGGTTTTAACCCCAAAAGACTCATGGAAATAATCAAGAAGACACATACTATGGCAACACCCTCTTCTTCATCCAAGAGTTATTCACATGCCAAGATGCCTCCCACTATAAAGGAAAAGGACAAAAAAGGCACCTCCAAAGAAGAAGTCAATGGACAAAGCCATGTGACAAGAGCTCAGGAAGAGGAATATCTATTTTAAAATAACGAGTCATAGGAATCATGGCATTGATGCTTAGGCAAAGGGAAAATTCATTACATTGATGCAGTGTTAGACAATAAAGAAGAGCACACAAGGAACCATAAATCAAAGGAGATGGTCAAAAGGTTTCCAAGGAGGGTAAAATAATCCTTATAGAGAGGATTATCATATTGGTACAACAAGGTGACATCATTTCACTTATTGGTACTATGAGTTGTACTATTTCTTAGGTACGAGGCATTCTCCAAGGATAATGGGTCATAGTTAGGCTCGACACTAGGGCCACACTTAATTTCATTAATTCACCACTCATGAAATAAATAGGTTTGGTTACAAAGGAAGATGCAAGATTCCAAGTTAAGGTGGTAGGAAGAAACCTCTTATCATGTACCCAACTAGTCTTATAATTGTGCATTACCATGGGGTACCATACACTGACATATGACTTAGATTTGTAGTAGATATGGATGACATGGAATTCATAATTGGTATCTAGTGGATGAAAACTCTTGATGAGTACATAAAAACCTTCAGATAGATGGAGTTTATATTCAAAGTGGATGGAAAAAGGTAGTTTTGAGGGGAATGTCAAATGGAGGGCCAAAGGAACTATTAACACAATGGATGGAATTCATTTTTCAACATGATAATATTATCGAGGAAGAAAATTATTTTATCTCAACAAAACTAATAAAGGGACAATAGTCTTACTACCAGGATGATGATATTCAAGCAATATTGGATAAGAATTTTATGGCCTTTTCCAATATCCTAAATAGTGTACCTTATATAGGGGTTTTTAGCACACCATCAAGTTGGAGGAAGGAGTCAATCCTATCATCACTAATCCCTACCATAATCTTGAAAGATTTAAGGATGAGATACAAAAGTTGATCAAAGAAATCCTAGAGAAAGGATGGATTCTAGTTCAAGCCCCTTTTTCATCATCAATAGTGTTGGTTAAGAAGAAGGAATTAACCCTATGAATGTGTGTGGATTACCATGCATTAAAAAATAAAACTATCAAAAATAGGAATCTCATCCTCATAATTAATGCATTATTGTATGAGTTACATGGTGGAGATCTACCATCAGATTTACATTAGGGAGAAAGATGTGGAGAAGAAAAACCTTCATTGTCATTATGATCATTATGAGTTCTTGGTCATGCCATTTGGGTTGACCAATGCTCCAAACACATTCTAGTCATGCATGAACCACATCTTCATTAACCAGTTGCATAATTTCCTATTGGTGTTTTTTAATGGCATACTTATTTATAGGACATGGGAGGAAGATTTATGACATTTAGATGAAGTGCTCAAGATCAGATAGTCACAAACATTGTTTACCAAAATATCCAAATGTGAGTTTGGAATCATTGGGGCATTATATCTAGGACACATTATCAATACTCAAAGATTTGTAGGTACAAAAAGAAAAGATTCAAGCAATCTTAGATTGGCCACCTCCCAAGACTCGTAGATCTATGTAGATTCTTTGGTTTGTACAGTTATTACAAAATGTCAATGAAGGGATTCTCATAGCTTAGTGCACCACTAAAAAACTTGACAAAAGAGGGATATTTCCATTGGGATGAGAAGGTGCAACACATCTTCAAAAGGTTGGAGGAAGTTACGAGTTCATGTCTAGTATTGGCACTACCTGAATTCAATCAACCTTTCATGTTAGAGTTTGATGCTTCAGAAGAAGGCATATGGGAATTTTTGATGTAGGATTTTCACCCCATTGTATTTGAGAGCCATAACCTCTCAAGAGAAGAGAATTTGGACTCCATGTATAACAAAGAGATGCTCTACATCATGCAAACACTAGATTTTTTTTGGTAATATCTTGTCAGATCAAAATTCATCATGTGAATCTATCACAACTTGAGATATTTCTTAGAGTGGAGAGAGTTGAATGAGTGACAATAGAATTGGGTGAGAAAAATCCAAGAATTTGAATTTAACATTGAGTATGTGAAGGGAAAAAATAATATAGTGGCAGATGCTCTATCAAGAAGATCCATACTATGCTATTTGTCTCAAATTTCAGCAAATTAGATGGAACATCTATTGATTGAATACTCTAATGAAATATTTTCATATCAGTTGGTGGATGTTCAAGGGCAAGACAAAAGGTATAATATGGTACACAACATGATCTATTGTAAAGAAAGGATCTTTTTGGTCCTAAAGTCTAAGATGAAGGAGATAATTTTAAATGCAATACATGACTCACCTTTGGTAGGACACCAAGGATATATTAAGAACTATAGGAAAATCCAAGAATGATGTCTTATAGTGTGTACAAGAATTTTCTACCTGCCAACATAACAAATATGAGCACACTTTATCAATAGGTCTTCTTTAACCATTTCCAATCCTTAATTAGATTTGGGAGAGCATCTTGATAGATTTCATCACTATGCTATCGAAAGTACAATGGAGGGATTGTATTTTTGTCATGTCTGATCATCCAATCAAGTATGCCCATTTATTTTCCATCTCCATGAATTTCAAAGCATCTCAAGTGGTTGAGTTATTCTTTTGTGAGGTTTTTCACTTACATGGTCTTACACATAATATAGTAAGTGATAGAGATAGTTATTTTCTTAGTACTTTTTTGATAGAGCTATTTTAGCTGGAAAGGACATAGTTGTCAACAAGTACGAGATACCATCCACAATTAGATGGAAAAATGAAATTTGTAAAAAAATGATTAGAGGGATATCTGAGGAGCTATGTTTCAACTCAACATAAGGCATGGTTTCATTGGCTACATTTGGGTGAGAATTATTATAATAATACATATCACATGTCGATGGACATGTAACCCTTTAAAGAATTATATGGTAACCTTTATCATTTATGGATTTGGCATTGGACAAAAGTTGCACATTAAAGGCTAAAGAATGGCTACAAGAAAGTTTAGATTTCATGAGATCTCTCAAGGAAAATTTATAGAGAGATCAAGACCATCTGAGGATGTATGTTGACTAACACTGAGTAGAGTGAAGTTTTGAGGTTGGTGATCTAGTATGACTTTGGTTTCAAGCATTCAAGAAATCCTCCTTGAATCCATGTGGTAAGGAGAAGTTGAGACCACACTTCTATGAATCACACAAAGTGCTTCGTAGGGTAGGTGAAGTGACAATTGAGTTGGAGCTTCCAAAAGGGAGTCATATTCATAATGTTTTTCATGTATGCGATGTCTGAAGAATGTTTTTGGACAACATTACGATGTCAAAGGAACTACTTGTATTTGATGAAGAGAGAAAATTAATTCTAGATCCAACTGAGATCATATATGTCTAGAAGATGAGGCTCATGTCCCACATGATTAAGGAGTTTCTTATGTGATGAAAGGACCTTGTAGTTGAGGATGCCACATGGTTTAGGGAAAGAAAATTATGGAGCATGTACACCTATAATTGCTTGAGGGAAAGTGATTTTTTGGATAGGAGGATTGTGATGTCCCCAACATCATTAAATAAATTAGTATAGTAAAAAAATTTAATTGTGGCCCCAAAAAATTATTAATCTATAATGTACCCACTAGTGAGGACAAGAATACCTGCAATATCAATGTTATAATTTAGACAATAATAAATTATATTTACCTAGTCTACCCTCTATTCTAACTCAAAACTTAAAGACATCTCCATATCGGGATCGATAACCCTCTTGAGGATCCATAGGTCCTTGATTAATTCTCTATCTTCTATGAAGTGATCCCTTTAAGGTCCTTCTTGGAAGAGACATTCTCTATCTAGGGCCCTTGTCACATATGCATATGTTAATATCTATGGAATATTTCAACCTTATAACATATTACAATCACTCTCTTCCTAAAGGGACTCTCTTGATCTTAAACAATTAACCACATTAAATCCATGTGTGTCATTCCTTTTAAATTCTATATCTACCTATACATATATACATTTGTATAGGGTAAGTGCACCAAGTTGTGGTGCCAAAAGGAGGATATAAGTGGACACCTTTTTTTTCAAATCAGCAATTTCTAAACTTCAACAAAAATTTGAAGATAGTTACGCTCAAAATTTTAAGATATGACAAAAAAAAAAGTTGTAGTCCTTTGAATCTAGTTTCTAAACTACTATTTTGTTTTCTCAAAATGGTTTAGTTTTAGGTCATCAAAAAAGGAGGCCATAGAAAGTGGTACTATTTATTTAGAAAAAAAATAACATAGTACAAAGTGTGGCCCCCCTAAAATTTCAACTTTTTTTTTGAAAGTCTTTAATTGCTCTAGTCAAAAGTTACCTAACACTATATAGTTTATACCAAAATTTTCAAGTAATTTTATAATGTGTATTTTTTTAATGAATTTTTTAATTTGACACATCCCAAAAATGTGAAATATCTGTGTGCTTCCCCTAGAAATGATTGAAAAATGATCTAAAATCAAAACTTCTTTTTTTCAAAGTGTGTAGAATGGAGTCTAGTTTCTAAAAAACTAAGTTGCTGCGAAATTTGATGAACAAGCTAAAATCTATAGCCCAATCAGTACATGTTGGTTTTTGACAAAAAATGGATATAAATTCAAAAGAAATTATAGTTGAAAGGCTTGAAATAGTTCAAATAAAAAATAAATTATTTGGTTATATAGCTAACACAAAGACCCACAATATCATGTAACCTAATTTTATTGATGCTCAACCAAGAGGAAACTTGAAGGAGAGCACACAAGAAAAATCAATCATTTTTTATATGTTTGTAGCAAAATACATCTTAGACTAGTTTAGAGACTCCAAACCTTTGGGTTGGATCCCCGAGGAAAAACCAAGCCTTAGGTTTGGCAGAATGCAAAGCTTTAAATAGCACGTGCACACTATTTAAAGTTTTTAAAATTTGGGTCTTAATAGCGTGTGTGCACTTTAGTGCGTACACACTTTAGTACGCATGCACTATTAAGACCTAAATTTTGATACAGATGGAAGGAGAGAGGCAGAGTGAGAGTGAGTGAGTGAGAGAGAGAGAGAGAGAGGGGGGGGGATAGAAGTGTATGTGAGAGAGAGAGAGAGAGAAAATAGGGGATGTGAGAGGGGAAAGAGAGAGTAGGGGATGGGAGAGAGAGGAAGTGAGAGAGAGAGAGTAGGGGATGGGAGGAAGAGAGAGAGAGAGAGAGAGAGAGAGAGAGAGATTAGGTAGTGGGAGAGGGAGTGGGAGTGGGAGAGGGAGAGAGAGAGGGGGGATGGGAGTGTGTGTGAGAGAGAGTAGGGGATGGGATTGAAGAGAGAGAGGGGGGATGGGAGTGTGTTTGTGTGAAAGAGAGAGAGTGGGGGATGGGAGAGGGGAAAGAGAGAGTAGCCCAAGAGAGAGAGTAGGGGATGGGAGAGAGAGTGAAAGGGAGAGAGTAGGTGGTGGGAGAGGGAGTGGGAGAGGGAGAGAGAGGGGGGATGGGAGTGTGTGTAAGAGAGAGAGAGTAGGGGATGGGAGAGAGTCTAAGAGTGAGAGAGAGAGAGAGAGTAGGGGGTGACAGAGAGAGTAGGGAGGGGATGAGAGAGAGAGAGTGAGAGTAGGGTATAGGAGTGAGAGAGAGAGAGAGAGAGAGAGAGAGAGAGAGAGAGAGAGAGAGAGAGAGAGTAGGCAGTGGGAGAGGGAGATCGAGAGAGAGAGGAGGATGGGAGTGTGTGTGAGAGAGTAGGGGATGGGAGAGGAGAGAGAGGGGGGGGGATGCAAGTGTGTGTGTGAAAGAGAGAGAGTAGGGTATGGGAGAGGGGAGAGAGAGAGTAGCCTGAGAGAGAGAGTAGGGGATAGGACAGAGTGTGAGAGTGAGAGAGAGAGTAGGGGGTGGTAGAGAGAGTAGGGAGGGGATGGGAGAGAGAGTGAGAGTAGGATGGGAGAGAGAGAGAGTAGATAGTGGGAGAGGGAGATTGAGAGAGAGAGGAGGATGGGAGTGTGTGTGAGAGAGTAGGGGATGGGAGAGGAGAGAGAGAGGGGGGATGCAAGTGTGTGTGTGAAAGAGAGAGAGTAGGGGATGGGAGAGGGGGGAGAGAGAGAGTATCGAGAGAGAGAGAGAGAGAGTAGGGGATGGGAGACAAAGAGTAGGTAGTGGGAGAGAGAGTGGAAGAGAGATAGAGAGGGGGGATGAATGTGTGTGTAAGAGAGAGTAGGGGATGGGAGAGAGTGTGAGAGAGAGTAGGGGTGGTGGAGAGAGAGTATGGGATGGGAGAGAGAGTGGGAGTAGGGGATGGGAGAAAGAGAGTAGAAAGGGAGAGAGTGAGAGTCAGAGTGAGAGAGAGAGTAGGGGATGGGAGAGAGAGAGACAGAGACAGAGAGTAGGAAATGGGAGAGGGAGTGGGAGAAGGAGAGGGAGTGAGAGAAAGAGAGTAGGTAGTGAGAGAGGAGGTGGGAGAGGAAGAGTGAGAGAGAGATAGAGAGAGTAGGGGATGTGAGAGAGAGAGTGAGAGAGAGAGAGAGAGTAGGTGGTGGGAGAGGGAGTGGGAGAGGGAGAGTGAGAGAGAGAAAGAGAGAGAGTAGGGGATGGGGGAGAAAGTAGGTGGTGGGAGAGGGAGTGGGAGAGGGAGTGGGAGAGCTAGAGTGAGAGAGGGGGGGATGGGAGTGTGTGTCTGTGAGAGAGAGAATAGGGGATGGGAGAGGAGAAAGAGAGAGTAGCCTAAGAGAGAGACTAGGGGATGGGAGAGAGAGAGTACGGGGTGGGAGAATGAGAGAGAATGTAGGGGATGGGGGAGAGAGTGTGAGAGAGAGAGTAGGAAGTGAGAGAGGGAGAGAAAAAGAGAGAGAGTAGGGGATGGGAGAGAGATTGAGAGAGAGTAGGGTGGTGGGAGAATGAGAGAGAATAGGAGATGGGAGAGAGAGAGTGAGAGAGAGGGAGAGCGAATGAAGGAGAGGGAGAGTAGGGGATGAGAGAGAGAGAGAGAGTAGGTAGTGGGAGAGGGAGAGCGAGAGTGAGAGAGAGCGAGAGAGAGAGGGGGATGGGAGTGTGTGTAAGAGAGAGAGAGAGTAGGGGATGGGAGAGAGAGTGATAGAGTAGGTAGTGGGAGAGGGGGTGGGAGAGGGAGACTGAGAGAGAGGGGGGATGGGAGTGTGTGTAAGAGAGAGATAGTAGGGGATGAGAGAGAGAGAGTGAGAAGAGAGAGTATGTGGTGGGAGAGTGAGTGGGAGAGGGAGAGGGAGAGAGAGGGGGATGGGAGTGTGTGTCTATGAGAGAGAGAGAGAGAGAGAGTAGAAGATGGGAGAGAGAGTGAGAGAAAGAGTAGGTAGTGGGAGGGAGAGAAAGAGAGAGAGAGAGTAGGGGATGGGAGAGAGTAAGTGAGAGAGAGTAGGCAATGGGAGAGGGAGAGTGAGAGAGAGTAGGGGATGGGAGAGAGAGTGAGAGAGAGTAGGTTGTGGGAGATGGAGTGGGAGAGTGAGGTAGATAGAGAGAAAATCATGAGAGAGAGAGTAGGGGATGGGAGAGGAGAGAGAGCAAGAGAGAGAGTAGGCAATGGGAGAGGGAGTGGCAAAGAGAGATAGATAGAGAGATTTGCCTGAGAGAGAGAAGGGGATGGGAGAGAGGAGATAAAGTGAGAGAGAGTAGGGGATGGGAGAGGAGAGAGAGTGAGAGAGAGTAGGGAGAGAGAGAGTAGGGGATGGGGGATGGTGGGATAGGGAAAGATTATTTTTCACATAATGTGTACGCACTATAGTGCTTATGCACTATATAGTGCATACACACTATATGAAAACACAAAAAATTGGTCATAATGAAAGTTTGGTCCTACTGATCCATATTTTGCTTTTTGTTTGTTGGGTATTCTATTGTTCCGACAGCAAATATGGGTTTCAAGCTATTGGAAGTTAGCAAACACTATTTGAAGGCTTTTTGAACATTCTTTCATTCTATTTGAAGCTAGCAAACACCAAATTCAATCATTGGATACACTATTTGAAGGCTTTATGAATATTCCTTCTATAGAAAAGGTTAGTGCAGTCCTTTTTAAATATTCTTTCTTATTATATAGAGACAAATTTGATTATAATTTGACATGTTGTCTAATATATAATAAATTCATTGAAATTTTTATGTTTGAATGAATTGTTATTTGGAAATGGTTAGAAATTTGACAAGTTGTTTAATATATATTGTGTATTCATTGAAATAACTATAATTTGTATATGTATTGAATGATTTGTTATTTACAAATTGTAAGTAATTTAGATGTTTGAATAATTTGACATATAGAAATCATCATCATGCGAAGGAAGAAACCAAAAACTCAAGCAAGGGGAGAGAGAGAGAGAGAGAGAGAGAGAGAGAGAGAGAGAGATTTGACAACTAAAAGAGATAAAATGAAACTAATATGTGAACAAAGAAAATTGCAAATCAATAATGAAGAATTGACTTTCAAAGAGGAACAAGAACCACTGATACAAAGAAACAAAGAAAAAGAATTGGAAAGACAAAGAGAACGAATGAGACTGTTATGCTTAAGTAGACAATTGAATTGTGAAGCTACGTCATCTTCTTATGTTGGAGTCATATCATCATATCATGTTAAAGAGACACTAATTTGTAGATCCAATGATGTACACACTCCATCAAGTTAAGTGAAGGCACAACATCAACATATCAAATAGGTGATATTCCATCTTTTGCATCTTATTGGCAAGGCACATCATCTTTGGTCCAAGCTATGCAAAGCATTTAACCTTATGTTGATGTTCAAAATCTTGAGGGAATGGAAGAGATTATAAAACCTTCTAGAATTCATTTTAGAAGACCAAAATATTTGATTGATATTGATAATAACATTTTGAAATCAATGCCTGACAATATTAGCAAGCGTACTTGTCAAAGAAAAGTTAATTGTATGTGGAGATTATTCATTGAAGAATTAAATATTATAGATCAATGCCAATTATTTGTTGAAATGATGAGGAATTTGAAATTTAGGACTATCATGAAGATTCTTGGGATCAGAACGATGGACGATTCAAATCAAAAAAACACTATAAAGAATCTAATGAGTGCTTATGACAAAGTGGGTTCTAAATCATGCACCAAAAGTAGTAATATCACAAGACAAGTTCTTACATTGACAATAATAAGTACCCAAATGGAAAAATCTTGACTCATGAGAAAAGAAAGAAAAAAAATTAAATATGGTAGAGGTACTCTAAGGAGAGCCATGCTAAGGTGTGAGAGATTGGAAGATCCAAAAAAAAAATCAGTTATGGACATTTAGCAGTAGACTACTATGAAATGATAAAGAAATTAATGAAGCTTTGAAATCATTGATTGGAGACTTTTGGACAAATAACACACATGTTTCTCCTAATAAAAGAGATGTTGTAAGAAGGAGAATTGGTAACCAAAAATGTGAACCACATGAAAAACATTTTTTGGACTCAACTCAAACACAATTTTTTGCAAAATTTATTGCTATGTATCCTCAAATTTGAATAAGTCAAAGATTTTTTGAGATGGATAAACCTTTTTATGTGAAGATAAATCAAACATGCACAACTTGTTGTCGTAGGATACATATTGAATTTTCCAACCATTTTGATGTTTTAAGGCATATATGTGTGTTTTTGCATTCTAAGTTTGTTTTGTAAGATTGTGACATGAATGAGCCACCTAGATCTTCAAGAAAATTAATATCCAATATTTTATGTGAAAAAGGGGACGACCAAAAATTTTACAAGACATCATGCTTGGATGGTACATGCTTATTTTGTGATTCTTTGCAACTTTTATCAACTTGTGAACATATGGATAGTACACATGCAGTTGGAAATGAAATAGTATATTACAAAAAATATATGGTAGTAACATATGCTCTAAAAGATGGAAAACAGGGTAAAAGATGTGATTTAGACATTGAAAAGATTTCAGTGTATGAGTTCATGAAGATTTTTCATTAAAATATTATTTACAAGTATGCAAGGTATACACATAGAGCTCGATGGCTGGATTTACAATTCAAATTGTACAATGATACATTTCCATTGGATACCATTGTTTTGGTTGTAGACTTCGCAGAGAACTGCACACTACAACCACAAAATGAGGTGCAAGCAAAGTATTATACTTCCCAACAAGTTTCCATATTTTTTCACATAACATTCATGCATTCACCTGCAAGTACAAAGGATGACAAGAAGATTTTGAGGGAGTACCATTTTTACATCAGCAATGATCGATCACATTCTACAGAGTTTGTACATGGTTGTTTTCAACTATTTTATGAATATTTGGCTAATAGGGGCATACCATATTGTCAACACATTATTTGGTTAGAAAATTGCATATCTCAATTCAAGAATGCATGGATGTTCTATTGGTTGAGCAAGATGCACAAGTTGTCTAGAATTCAATATATGTGGAATTTCATAGAGGATGGTCATGGAAAGGGAGAGCATGATGGTGCAGGCACATGCATCAAAAGAGCCTTAGCTCATGAAGAACTAAAGTACAAAGATGGAGCAATATTGGTAGATGCAAAATCCATCATCCAATGATGTAACGCTACAATGGGTTCATGTAAGGAAGGTGATTCTATGGTTCATAGATTGTTTTGGTTGATAGATAATACTAACATTGCACCATATGAGGATTGTTGCACACTAACAAGATTAAGTGAGTTATACTCTTTTAGAAGCTCTAATACAAGTTCATGGAGTATCCACACACCAAAAATGGCATGCTATTGTCCATAATGTGCAGAGGAAAATTAGGATGAGTGTGAGTGGACTGAATGGGTGGACAAATGGGATATACAAGTTTTGGACTCAATTGACACCTATCATCCCCCACAAGCATTAGAAATGGTAGAGCTAGATTTGTCCATTGACTTTGACTGGTTGTCTAATCTAGTACAACTTGGTAATATATATATTTGTCTTTTTAATTTCAATATGTAACTTTATAACTTTTACCTAAGTATTTTCTGAATCAATGACCACATTTTGTACATTTATCACTATAGGCCATGCTTTTGTTGTTATCACACCTGAAGACAATGAAGAAGGGAAAAATTATTATTTGTGTCATTGTGTCCAAGCCAAACAAAAATTGGATCACTTGGTTATAGATAGTGAAGGTTTAGAGTACCATACTGGTGTGGTGGTTGTAACTGGCACATGGCTTAGACAATATTCTATGAAGAACCCTAACTTGTGGTTATTTGAGGATTGGCAAGCAGAGAGGAAGATCCTTTATTATTTGAACATTTTTGTTACATCAAATGTCCACTTGATAAAATATGATGGAAAACCACATAATAAGACTCTTTAGAAATTTCACGAGTCAAACCACAAGGCAATACTTGAGACATTAAAATGTAGAGTAGATCCAATTGTTTCATTAGATTGAATAGGGAGAGAGGCAGAGAGAGTGGTATAGGGGAACATTGAATCATAGGGCCCTCACCTTTTCATTTTTGTTGTGTTATGCTCCAAGTGAGCCTTGTAAGTAGAATAAGGGTCATTGGAGCTAGGTGTGGTAGTTAGGGTATTGCATGTCATTTAATGTCCTTAGAAGAGTAATTATTTTGGCCTAAAAACCAAGGCATACATTTCCATAGGGAAATGAGTAACCTAAGGGATGAGTCATTAGCTTAGGGAAGGGTCCCTAACATGGAATTTCTAAGGTATAGCCTAAATAACAAGTTAGAAGTGTTAAGAAGAGTAAGCAAGAAAAATTCCAAAAGTTGCTATATTGCAATTTTGCAAGAAATTTTGGATTTTCCTTTTAAAACTTGAAGAGGCCGATGCAAACCATAAGGATGAAGGGGAAAGACCTAGGAGGATATATAAATACTTTCCAAACCCTAAAATGAGAGAAGTTAATATCATTATGTATGGTCAACATGCTGTAGCATGATATTTGAAGGCAAAATTACCAAGTTTCTGAGTTTTGAGGCATTTTTGACATTTTGTTATAGACTATACAAGTTTCCATGGTAGATTGGGTTGTTTAGAACAATTTTGTTTTAGGAAGTTTGGTTTGATTATCTTTCTTTTCATAGTTTCTCAAAAAGTTCCTTGACAACTTTTGAGTAACTTTGTAAAAAGTTGTTAAACTTTCAAAAACTCTTCTACAAATAACTAGTTGGTTCAAACCAACCTTGTAACCTTTGGGGACAACCTAGTTTATCCCTTATAGGAAGATGATAGGTATGATGTACTTATTTTGGCAAGAAATCAATAAAATAACCTATTTTTCCTAAAAAATTCCATGTTTTAGAGCATTGTACAAATTGGTACAAATGTTGGGACATGTGCCAGTGACCCCAAGAGTTAGAGGGGTAGTTACCTTTCATTTTCACTTGGTTTCATGTTTTTGTCCTTTTTACTTTGCAAGTTATTCAAGTTTTTCTAAAGGTGCCTAGAAATCAACATTAAACCAAGGGTTTCACCTAGGGCCTTGTTGTTTTGGCACTTTCCACCATGGTAATTTGATGCCCCTTGGTGGAATGAAATCCCTATTAGTGTACTTCATGATTTTGTAGGTTTTATAGATGGCCAAGCAAGGAATGAATTTTGCCACCATACCCTAGGTGTATGGCTCCATACATGCAACATTCAACATTTCACCACAGTCACTATAACTTTTTCTCCAAAGTGATCCAAGGTCTATAACTTTGGATTTGGACTTGTTTCACATGCCCCTATATGTTCCAATAAATTTTTTTTAGATTGGCACGCGTGAAAGGGTACCTATAGTGTAACTATAGCCTAATTAGGCCTATCAACACTTTCCAAATGTTGTTACAATAGTGGCTTCTAGTCTCTTCTAGTTTGTGAGGTTTACATATGTTTTATATGTCCTAAAAGGGTGTTTGAATCTCACTTTAAACCATGTCTTCATGTGGGGTTTTTCCATATTATGTTCAATTTACAGTTTGAAGGGCTACTAGCCTTTTCAATGGTAAACTATTGTAATTGTATATCATTGTTGTTTGGACAAAACAAAATCACTTTATCTACTATATACAAATCTTAATAGGTCTAAGGTATGTTTGTATTCTATTCCATGTTCATTGTTCTCTTTTCATTCATGTTTGGGGGTATTATCCTTTATTAGGCTTTTAGAGAATCCTTATGTTTTGGTGCTTTTGAACTTAGGAAAACTTAGTGATTAGGTTCTCTACCTTGTTTGGGTTGTGATAACCTGTGATAAGTTCATTTTTGATGCTTGTGATAAGTGTCCTAGCACTAAACCCTCTTTTCGGGAAATTTTAAGGATTCCAACCTTGTCTAATTGCCTAGTGGCTTGCCTTTTAGAAGCTTCCACCATGTATTGTTGCATCACAACCTATCCTAAGTGAACTATCTAGGATCCTTAGGTGCCTTCTTTGATGAGTCTAGAATGGGTGCTCCTACACTAGTCATCTACTTGACTGGGACATGTTTGGGAACTGACAATCTCCATTTAAACTCAAGTCTCCATTTAAAGGTGGCAATGATCTTTTTGTTGTTTTGTTAAGATTATTAATATATTTTGATGGGAACTTTGAGGGATCATGCCCAGCTTGAGTATCTTGGCTTCCCAAGTCCTATAAAGGCAAGGCCATTAATGAATAGGAATTTCTAATTGAAACATCTGTGGTGTTGGAATGAAGTGTGTGATCAGATTCTCTACCTACTAATGAGCCAATTTGAGGCTTCACTTCACATTGCTCTGTGGACAATTCTATAGCACTTGTTACTTCTCTATCTGAAAATTTTGTATTTGTGTGCATGTGCACTCTTTCCCAATAGCTATAGGTTTTTCCTCTTCATCCTAAGTAATTGGCATAACCTAGATGGCACTAAGATAACCATTTTCTTCTAAAATGTCCTTTTCTCTCAGATTAATCTCTCTATTAAGCAGGTTTTCTATATCTTCCTTTGTATATTTAATAGATGTAGCTGCAATTCCTCTGTATATATTCCTCTATATATTAAGCTTTCCTCCATAGGAATGAGAAGGCATGGGGAGTGAGGCCAACTATTGGTCACTATATTAAAAAGGTAGTTCTTGGCCATGCCGCCGATGGTAATCATTTCAATCTTATTTTCATAATCGATACCTCATTTTTATTGAAAGAATAATATATATTGTTTTCAATGTCTTTGAAATATCTGTAGCTAGTAGCTAATTACTTATTCATTTCCTTTCAATATTCATGGGAAACTAAGGTATTTGATTACCTAATAGGCTCTAGGAATCTTAACTAGGGTCTTAGAATAGTCCTAGAAGAACAAAAATTGCTCAAAAAGTTGCTTGAGCAATTTTTGCGAAAAAGTTGTAAATGGAAGTTTGGAAAGTTGTAACTATCCATGCTTGGGTATATGAGCATGGGAAACATATTTTAAAAGGTTAGAAGGTTTCTAGTCAGATTTGCATTTTTAAGCAACTTTTACAACTTTTACAATTTTGCACAAAAAGTGCAACTTTTCACTTCTAAGACTTGGAAAAGGTTCCAAACTATTAAAAAACAACTAAAAACACCCAATCCTAGGCTATCTTGACCAAAAAATAAAAAAGAATCAATTTTGTAGGTGTGTGCACCAAGTTGTGGTGCCAAAAACATGACACCCCAATTTTTTTTTAAATTTTAAAAAGTGCATACGCGCTATAGTGTGCATGTGCTTTGGCTTGGGCTCCCCAAGCCATAGCACATGTGCACTTTTGAAAACTAAGAAATTTCATAAATGGGCTGCAAACCCATAGTCCATTTCATTTTTCTTGTATTTCCTCCTCACAGCGCATACACAAGTTGAAGAAATTGAAGACTTTTCTCACCCACCTCCTCAAAATGCCTCCTCGTCGCTGAAGTTTGAGATTGAGATTGTGTCATATGTTTTCTACACTTGTTTTTGCATTGTTTTATAGGATTTTTTCTTTTTTTTTTAAAATTTATTTATTTATTTGGATTGCAATTGCTTTCTTATCAGAAAATGTGAATAATGAACCGCCAAATCCCCAGTCGGGTCAAAAAGATCAAAATAAAAATCCTCCACAAGATCCAAATCAAAACCCTCCACAAGATGAGAATCAAAACCCTCCACAACAAGAGCAAAAAATTCTACAACCTGTACCAATTGGAAGACCTCCTCATGGTACACAAGATAACATAATAACTGAAATAGAAAGAGGGAAAAATGAATTAGAAGCAATCATTGGTAGGTTGAAATCTTGTGGACAAACCAATCCAATGAGAGCACAATTGGCATCGTCCCTCGAGTCCGTTATGACCCATGTAGCTTCTATTAGTGGTCAGTTGGATATTTTGTAGGTTAAGAGGGATGAACAAGGAAGATATTATGCAAACAAATTATCATATCAATATGTAATAAAAAAAGAAATAGAAAAAGGCAGCATTTGTGCATTGTTTAAAAATTCTGGTGAACAAAATATTGTTAGAACTACAACTAAAAGATTCCTCATCCATTGGTGCATACATGATGGTATTAGAAATAACTTTTGGGATAGATGGTGGATGGTCTTTGATGCCCCTCCCTGCAATAATCATGAGGTTCCAATGTATTTCTTGAAGAAATTGTATTGTGAATTTGTCCTTGGGGAGATCCCCAATTATTTTGATATATTAGAATCTCAGGATAGAGGTGGGTGGTCATCATTTGAGAGGTTGAGGGCACATGCTGACCCTAATGTAGTTAGGGCACCTGTTGTCAAGCCATAGGGTGAGAATGTGATTATTCCTTTAGTTGTGAAGGAACATGTAGAGACCAAAATTCTAGGGACTATTGATGCTTTGATGCAGACCGTCATTGATTGCATGAGTCCATTAGTTAAGGAGGAGCCTTTTGTGCATTGGGGTCACATGTGCACATCATGTGGATCCTTATGCACATTTGGGAGTCATGCTATAGATAGTATGGATGATGGGCTAGTTGCTGATCAGTTCCTAAGTCGAACATTTGGCATTGACACACAAGTAAATTACAATAATAATAAACTAATTTGATCACATTTTGTATGTATAGTGAATGACCAATTAATTAGCATATATTGATATTGTTCAAAATTTAGGGTAAGAGTGTTGCTAGCCCCAGTAGAGATCCCCCAACCCCATTTTTCATCCCATTGATGAGTCTAGAGGTATGCATTGATTTAATCATTTAAATTAACATATATATTTATTAAGTAATCATATGAAGGATTGACAAAAAAAATTTATGCATGTGCATCAGCTCTCTATAGGACCATCGACATGTTGGAAATATTCAGGACTAGCTAGGTTACCACGAGAGGAGGGGTGAATCAGTAACCTCAAAACCTTTTTAAAAATTTAGACCTTAATAGCATAATCAAATACCATTAATAAATCTAATCTACTGCATGCATCAAAAACTAAAACCATAAAACACTTTGAACACAATATTTGGCGACCCAAATACCTTCCAAATGGAAAGTAAAACTGGGGTGGGGATGATACCCACAAAATTTCAATGCTACAACATAAAGTTGGCCTATTAAGGCTTACATTGATCACTTCTAATGATCTACCCTATTAGGAGCAATTAGGACTACTAGTTCCACCTTGTTAGAGGTTTTACAAACATACAATGAAGTATGCACTCGATAAAGAGAGTTAAGCACAAACTGTTAAGTCTACCTTGTGAAAGGATTTAAAGTTGATTCATTTGTTAGGATGAAATAGAAGATCTCTGACTTACAATTGAATTTTTGATTGAGATCCTTGAAGTACTAATCACCTCTATGTGATAGATATAACTCTATTGCTCCTGATATGGCCTTATAAAAGACTTTACTTTGTTGCTGATTCACATTCGCGTGCTTACATTCCATTCACATTATCTTGCATTCTACTTACATTACACCCTTTGGATATGATACAATATATTACATATATACCAATCCAATTCACATAATTGCAAGGTCAGCCATTACACAAGTTAACACCAATATTACAAAGTCGGCCCAAATGTAGATACCCGGGTTCTAAAAATTGACTTGGTGAATTTATGATACATGGTGTCCACTATCATTACTTGGCATCATCATGCACTTGGTAGAATTAGAGGCTCAATCCATACTAATCACTTCAATGTAGTTTCAAACTTGGTATACACTAGTGACTCGGTAGATATATTGTAACTCGGTATAAACTGCATTCCCTATTTACCACAATTGTACTTGGTAGACACTATTTTCATTCAACTCAGTTAACACTGGCTTTTCTTGACTTAAGCTATTAACTTGATAGAAACTGTAAAGCTCAACCAACACTAAACTACTTGGCAAACACTGAACTGCTTGGCTTGAATTGGAATTTGAATAAGTATTATCACTAATAAAAAACTTGACTTAATGTCAACAATCTCCCCCTTTGGCATTAGTGACAAAAACACTTATCAGCCAAAACTTATGTACAACATAGTGTCTTTGAATGATTCTTCCCCACACAATGTACATATCATGTTAGGCATATTGACATACTAAGTGTATCTCCTAGTATGGTATCTTTCTCTCTTGATATTCACAAATATCTCTCCCTCTTAATTATATAAGTCTCTCTCCCTTTTTGACAATATTGCCAAAGATTTATAGACAATCTATTTATATGGAGACACCAAAATGTGAGAGAAAATTAGAATGCAGCTTAAGAATGAGAGTTAAGGTCTTATCCCAGTTATCTTGTAAAATGTTGCACGTTTGAAGAGCAATGAAGAGCAACTTGCACTTCTGCAAAGAGCTTGATCATGTGATCTGCAATTGAGAAATTATTGTCATGGATCAATGTTTTGGAATAGGTAATGTGCTTCTGCATTGTATCCATGATGGGAAGGATCATATTTTGAATGTCTATGAGTGTAGACTAGATCCTTGCTTCCTCTCTCAACAATTCTACCTGCATATCTGATAAGAATTCGATCTTCATATGATGTGCAGAGCTTGAATTGGGGTCAATTTGCAACTACTTTACACTAGCCATCAGATCTTCATTAATTTTATCCAATTTGAACTTTATTTCCTTAGTATATTTGGTAGTATCACATAAATTTGCAAAAAGTGATGTTGCATTTTTGCAAGAGGTATCAATTTCTTTTTTTTTGCTTTCTTATGGAGGAGTTGACTAGCTAATTGCATTTGATCTATAGTGGCATTACCAAAGTCCCACTTGGGAATTTCAATTTCCTTATCTAGATCTACATCTTCATCTATTTCCTTTCCACTAATCAAAATTCTTGGTTGAATCTTTGGTTCAACTGTCTTTGAAGATAATGCATTAGGATTTAGAATAGAAACAATAGTGGAAACAGTAGGACTAGCAGTGAAAATTTATACAGTGCCTACTGGTGGAATACTGACTGGAATACTTACAAAATCCAAAATTGATGTATTTACCAAACTTTCCAAAACTGAAATATTTGCAAGTGAAGTAATGATAGAATTATTTACAACTGAAGCACTTATAGAAGTATGCAAAACTGAGGTTGCCAAAATTGAAGAATCCAAAACTGTACTTACTACCAAGGAGCTTAAAATTGTGAAACATTCTGTATCCATTACTGAAGCTGGCTCAGTAACTAAAGGATGCTACAACTTAGTGGATGAAGTGGTAGATACTTCTACCAATGATGTGCTAAGCTGAGAGGTAGCAGGGAGTGATTGGACATTTGATGTATCAATGGTTTTCACCATCAAATCTGTTGAAGTTGTTTCCGTGCTTGATAATGTTGCAAGTTTTGTTGGAGAGTGAGGAAGAGAGGCTATGACAACCACTGCTATCTTGATTGGGTCAACCTCTTCTTCTTCTTACTTGGCTTCCTCTATATCTTCTTCCTCTTTTTCTTCTTCATCATCCTTCATTAGCTCCTAATATTCTTCTGCATCAATTGTGAAAAACTGAGTAGAGTCTTCATCATTGTCTTCATCCTTATCACTGTCATAACCATAATCTTTGATTTCAATAGGATTTTCACATGGATTTTGAAGATGGAATAAATTTTTCCATAGGTTTGTAGCATTCTTCACAACATACTCTATATCTTTCATCAAAACTAGACAAGTTTTGAGCTTTAAAGTCATTTTATTCTCATTGTCTTTTAATGCCTTATTTACCTCTACATTAGTCAAGTTGGGTACCAACTATTTCAATGTTTGTACAAAAATGCCTTTAATAGTCTATTTGGTGTTCTCCCATCTAACCTTGACCTTATCTAACAATACTGCAAGGACTTGTTTGCTAGTTGGTCTAGAGAGAATTTCCATCTGCCCAATTTGTCCATGACCAGATCTTCAACTTCTTTTTGCTCTAATGGAGTCCTTGTCTCATACTTGACTGCTTTAAAAAAATTTATTCTAGTACCTTCTCTTAGTATTTTTAGCCTATCTTGAAATATAAGAGGAGGTTAGTTGAAGATTACATCACTGCCTTCTTTTCTTGCTTTCTTCCTAGATCTCCTTGTAAATACTGTAGTGGATGGCTTTGGTGGCTTGGTGATAATCACCTTGCCTTTCTTCCTTACTGGCTCTTCTTCCTTTTCTGATTTCTCATCATTTTCTAAATCTTCCACATCTTCTCCTTTACCTTCAGTTAACATAAGAGGGTGCTTGCTATTCTCAATTTTGTTATCCTCCTCTTGCCTTTGTTTATCGCCTGTGGAAGTTTGATTTCAATTTCAATTCCTTCTTTTGCCTCATCATAGGTTCCAAAGAGAGATGCCTTTGGATCTACAAGCTCATTTACCCAGGTTTCAATTATTTCCTTAGTCTCATCAATGCTAACCTCATATGGAAGAGGTCTCACCCACACAACTCTGGGCCTTACTGCTTGGATGTACACTCTGTCACTATCTACCATAAAGAAAACATCATCCTTATAGTCTTCAACTAACTTCTTTGCTATCCTAAATTTGTTATTCATCTTTTCTTTGAAAGCTTCAAAATAATTATCCATGATAGTAACAAAATTTTCACCCATTTCAGTGATATATATATTTATTTGATATAAAATTGGTATATCTTTTCTCTATACAATTGTGCCTTTAGAAGGGAAACACTTTTAAACATAGAAAAAAAAACATGTCAACAATGAACCAAATTTGAATGGGTTATTCTTTGAAGTTCTAATGCTTTCCATGTTTTTGTTCAGCTGCTTCAACAACAAATCTACTAAGTCATATGACAAATTCTTCTTCACGACCTTAAAAGCTAAGTCAACTACTTCACATGACACACTATTAAGTCAACTTGAACTATAAATCTTGTGTGCTATCATATGAATGCCAAATTTTAGTTCTTTATTAGTTACATTACTAATTTTCATTCCTCTGTCATCCCATTTAGCTAGGGTTTTCTTTTGTAACTCATCTCGGCCTAGGATTTTAATGGCTTTAGATTTGGTGAGCATAGGGAGGCCAGCAATGCGATGTATCATCTTTTTGGTGATCAAAATTGGTTGCTCTAACCATAGTTGACCATTATGAACTCGGCTTAGGATATACCTAATCCACTTGATTTGAAAGTTTCAAGGTAGGTGAGGAATATGAGTTAAACCTTTCTCTTCCAAATGTTTGTGCTTAGGTTTGAGAATTCTATTCACACAAAGTTCATTAGGGCATTATCCATTTCAAGGGTTCCTATCTCCTAAATAGCACATTTAAAATGAGTTTGAATGTCATTTATGAGAAGTGCCTTAGGTGGTATCTATGACTAAGCTCCATTTAGGTTGAGGATTTCGACAATTGCTGGCACAAGTTTGAAATTAGGGGCTTTCCATTCAACACCTCGCACCAACATTTCAGATCATTTCTTTTCCTTGCTACTACTACTAGATGCCATGATAACTCGGTAGGTTGAGAATTTTTTTGAAAAAACTTTACTAAAAATTCTACTCAAAGTCACTTGAATGCTCTGCAAATCACTCTATTCACAATATTCTAAATTCACAGTTAAAATGAAGTAGATTTCCTATCTTTTGATAAAATTTTCCATTAATGCTTGCTATGGCAGGAGCTATGATGACATTGTGTGTGACAACCTATCATCCACTATTGTATAGATTTTTTAGTGAAAGCTTGTAACTTGGCAACCAAACATAACCATGTTACTCCTGACTTTGCTTAGTAGAGTCCATGACCCAACCTTGCTCGGTGACAACTATTACTGATCTTACTGATGATCCTTCTGCATCTTGAATACCAATATGAATCTTATCTTCCTTTCGATTGGAATCATTTATGATGTGACCTTGAAATCATAGTTCCAGTTCTTCCTTAAGAACTTAATTGGAAATGGTGGAGTCACCCACTTCTTGAGTGATGTGACTATCATCACTTGAACTAGCTTGCTTGGTAGATTTAGGAATCCATTGCTGTCTCATCTACTTCCTAATGCCTTCTACTTTTGCTTTCTTTTCATCTTCAATTCTACCTATATTCATAGAATTCTTAGCTATATGACCAAGTTTTGTACATGTGTAATATCTTATGGTGGTATCCTTTCTTCTCATGTGATGTTTAACACAATTCATGCCAATGTGTCCATATTCTCTATAGTAATGACATCTACACCAAGATTGTAGTCCCAACCGAATATTACCTTTACAAATTGTTCACATGGATTGAATGGCTTAGATCTACATTCAGATGCCTTGTGACCTTGTTTCTTGCATTTGTGACACTTGCCCTCAAACTTTGGCTTTTCTTTGCATTCATTGGCTTTATGACCATGTTGACTACAATTGTATCATTTTCCATTGAATTTTGTTGTTCCACTACTCCAACATTTGTTTGATGTATGACCTATCTTACCATAGTGATTGCAAGTAGGTCTTTGATTCCTTTGAGTACCTTGTTTGGAGGATTCACCTTCTTCTTTGTATCCAAGTCCTGCCTTACCCTTTTTCCTATAAAGATTTAGCTCACTTTGCTGATTCAATTGATCCATGTCTACTTGGGATATCATTATTCTTTCATTGAGTTACTTTTTAGAATTTAGATCAATTTTCATCCTTTCATTGATTTTCCTTTCAGAGTTTAAGTCATTCCTTAACCTTTCATTTTTAGATCTTAGATTCATGATTTCTTCATTTGCATTGAAATATTGATCAACAAGATTTTCTTGTTGAAGGGATTGATTTTGAATTTCATTGTTCCTTGCCTCTAAGTCTTCTTTTGCTTTATTTCTTTGTTCTAAAATTTCACACAATCTTATTGACTGAATTTCTTGTTCTCTTTTCAATTTTCTTACTTCTTCTTGTAGGGAACCATTCTTTTCTAGTTCTTTGATTGCATTATTTGCTTCATTTGAGCTGCTCAAAGGGAGAAAATCTTCAATCTTTTCTTCAACATACTCATGCTCATTCATTTGATTTGCAAGTTCCTTCCTTATTTTTAGAGATTGGAAAAGATGCTCTTTTGCCTTTTTGAGTTGAGTTATGGCCATCTCTAGATCTAACTTTTCATTGTCAACAGCTTTGTCAAGTCTAAATATCTCCATTGTCCTTGATCTTTGCTCAAGCTGTGAAACTTTATCCTAAGAACCATAATGCTCCGATACCAATTTTTGGAAATATTTAGGACTAGCTAGGTTACTGAGAGGGGAGGGGTGAATCAATAACCTCAAAACCTTTTAACAAATTCAGACCTTAAAAGCATAATCAAATACCATTAATAAATCTAATCTACTACATGCATCAAAAATTGAAAGCATAAAACACTTTGAACACAATATTTGGTGAACCAAAAACCTTCCAAATAGAAAGTAAAATTGGGGTGGGGATGATACCCAAAAAACTTCAATACTATAGCATAAAGTTGGCCTATTAAGGCTTATATTGATCACTTCTAATGATTTTCCCTATTAGGAGCAATTAAGACTGCTAGGTCCACCTTGTTAGAGGTTTTACAAACATATAATGAAGTATGCACTCAATAAAGAGATTTAAGCATAGATTGTTAAGTCTACCTTGTGAAAGGATTTAAAGTTGATTCACCTATTAAGATGAAATAGAAGATCTCTGACTTATAACTGAATTACTAATTGAGATCCTTGAAGTACTGATCACCTCTATGTGATAGATATAACTCTATTGCTCCTAATATGGCCTTATAAAACACTTTACTTTGCTGCTAATTCACATTCGCATGCTTACATTCCATTCACATTATCTTGCATTCTACTTACATTACACCCTATGGATATGATACAATACATTACATATATGCCAATCCAATTCACATAATTGCAAGGTTGGCCATTACACAAGTTAACACCAATATTACAAAGCTGACCCAAATGTAGATACTTAGGTTCTAAAAACTAACTTGGTAAATTTCTGATACACAACATCCACTATCATTACTCGGCATCATCATGCACTTGGTAGAAGTAGAGGCTCAGTCCATACTAATCACTTCAATGTAGTTTTGAACTCAACATACACTGGTGACTCAGTAGATATAGTGTAACTCAGTATAAACTGCATTCCCTATTTACCACAACTATACTCGATAGACACTATTTTCATTCAAATTAGTTAACACAGGCTTTGCTTGAATTAAGCTATTAACTTGGTAGAAACTGTAAAGTTTGACGAACACTGAACTGCTTGGTAAAAAATGAACTACTCAGCAAACACTTAACTGCTTCGCTTGAACTGGAATTTGAATAAGTGTTGTCACTAATAACAAACTTGACTTAATGTCAACACAACATTCACTAGGGACTCCTAGTGTAGGCATGATACGAGCTTGAAAATGTACATTTGTTTCATGTTAATTTAATTCATTTGATCATATATTTTTAATGTTTCATGTTACATGTAACTTTTATTGTATGACATGTAGCTCTTGACATCTGAGACTCCTCCTCATTTTTTACAGTCCATCAATCGTGGAGTTGCTACAACGATGGCTAGTTCAGAGCCATTGACTGAGGTATGAAAGAATTTTCTTGATTTTAGTTGTTTATAATGGTTGGTATCAAAATTTCTAATATTATTTATAATTGATTATATTGATTGAATTGTTGTAAGGCCTTGTTACAACCGATCATCCATGAGCCTTTGAGGTGGATGTACAAAGTGACTATTTGATGGTAGTGGGAAAATAATTAATTTTGTGTGTACATATAGTTTATTTCAATGTATAATAATTATTGATTCATATCTACTTTGTTTATATCATCTCGAGTTAGAGAAGAGCCTAAACAAGAGGATGAGTGAGTGTGTGAGGAAGACCCCATCATCCCCATCATCTCCCTCCACATGATGACCAAAGACCTCTAGGGATTTGTTTCCTTCCCCTCATGGGAAGGAGAAGATATAGTTGATAGACACACATGTATAGGAATTAGTGGACATATATGTTAGATTTTTGTCAATGGACATATTTGATATACATTTGATGTATATATGACATTTTATATCTAATGTATGACATATATTTGATGCATGACATTATTAGACTTATGACATTATTGGTTAATATATGATATGTTTGTTCATGTATGAAATTATTGGTTATCATAATATATTATGTGTTTATTAATGTATGACATTATTGGTTATCATTTTATATTATATGTTTGTTCATGTATGACATTATTGGTTATCATAATATATTATATGTTCATTCATGTATGGCATTATTGGTTATCATAATATATTATATGTTCATTCATGTATGACATTATTGGTTATCATAATATATTATATGTTTGTTCATGTATGATATTATTGGTTATCATAATATATATCTTCTTTTTATTGTTTACATTTTAAGTGCATTTCATGTATTTCATTTTAATGTAAATTGCATCCAAAATGATGCAGAGTGCTGACACCAAAAGCTAGTGGATTCCTAGCAAGAACACTTTTAAGGCAAACTACCTTTCCCACCTTCGTAAGTGTCTTCAAAGACTCTTTCCAACTTGGTTAAAATATTGAACAAACTTCTACCCAACATCACAAAACTACTTGATCACTTTTCCTATTAAAGACTTGGGAAGCAATAAGGAAAAAATGAGCAAATTTGAGAAATGGATCATAATCAACTTCTTGCTTCAAACTAACATCTTAGACACTTCAAGGAACACCTAATAACTATCTCACAAACTTCATTCTGTCATCTATTCCATCATTCCAAGAGATTCTTCAACATCCTATGACTATATTTTCTTTGCAACATGTAATTTGTTGATTTTTGGACAACTCTTCACAAAGGGAAGTGGTTATGTTTCAAACCCATGAAATGAATATTAAGACAACCAAGGAGATCAGTAACATCTTCCACTAACTCCATTCAGTGATAACATGCAGGTAAATAAGGTGTAATGAGTCTCAAAACACTTATTGAGTCAACTTATTAACAAAAACAACAAAAAGAGGAAAATTATTAGGACAAAGGCAATTTGGGTTTACAAGTGAGCTCAAGTTCCTTGACCTTACAAACAAGGATTACCTTATTACCATAAAAAAAAATGTTCAAAATCATGTGTATGATCACCCCTTTACCTTCTATCATGAGTCTCCATCATTGAATGAGATGACATATCTAGTTGCCACAGTCAAAGATCGCTACCCTATGACATTTAGTGACTCTTAGGGACAATTCGGTTTGGCATGCCTGAGAATATTTCAGTGCTCAATTTGATAGAGGAGCTTGGGGCTAGTGTTTACCTAGCCACCCAAAGCTAACAGAATAGATAGTTTGATCCCACAACAAAAGGTGAGAGAGATTTGGCAGTTGGTAAATTTGTATTGTCCAACACTACAAGTTTTAGCATAACCCGAGATGGAATTGAAAAATCAAAATAGAGTAAGATTACCAAAAAGAAAGAGAGGTTATTTTAGCTCTCCACAACATAGTCCTACACCATCTAGAATCACATCCATACCTCGCATGAGCTCTGAGATATGCCCCATCAAAGATCACTGCCCTATGGCATTTAGTGACTCTTAGGGATGATTCAGTTCGGCGTGCCCAAAAATGTTTAAGCACTCAATGGGATGAGAGGAGCTTGGAACTAGTGTTTACCTAGCCATGTAGAGCTAATAGAACATACTGTTTGATCCCATGATGAATGGTGAGGGAGATTTGGCAATTGGAAACTTTGTACTGGCCAACACTACAAGTTTTAGCATCACCTGAGATGGCATGACAAAATCAAAATGGATTAAGATCTCCAAAAAATGAGAGAGGTTATTGTAGGTCTCCACAACATAGTCCTCACATGAGCTCTGAGCTATGGCTCATCAAAGATTGATACCCTATGGCATTTGGTGACTCTTAGGGACATTTTGGTTTAGCATGCCCAAGAATGTTTGAGCACTCAATAGGATGAAACAAGTTTGGGGCTAGGGTTTACCCAGTAACTCAGAGCTAATAGAATAGATAGTTTGATCCAATAATTAATGGTGAGGGAGATTTGATAGTTGGCAACTTTGTACTAGCCAATAATACAAATTTTATCATCACCAGAGATGGCCTCACAAAATTAAAATGGAGTAAAATCTCTAAAAAGTGAGATTTTATTGCAAGTCTCCACAACATTGTCCTATAGCACCTAGAATCACATACCTCACATGAGTTTCAAGATATCCTCTATCAAAGATCACTGCCCTATGGCATTTAGTGACTCTTAAGGACATTTCAGTTTGGTGTGCCTGAGAATGCTTGAGCACTCAATGGGTGGGACTAACTTGGGGCTAGAGTTTACCTGGCCACCTAGAGCTAACAGAATAGACAGTTTGATCTCATGATGAATGGTGAGGGAGATTTGGTAGTTGGCAACTTTGTACTAGCCAACACTATGAGTTTCAACATCACCCAAGATGGTGTCACAAAATCAAAAAGCAGTAAGATCTCCAAAAAGTGAGAGAGTTTATTATAGGTCTCTGCAACACGATCCTATAGTACCTGGAATCACATCCATACCTTGCATGATCTTGAGATATACCTTGTTAAAGATTGCTACCCTATGCATTTAGTGACTCTTAGGGATGTTTTAGTTCAGTGTGCCTGAGAATGTTTGAGCACTCAATGGAAATGGACAAGCTTGGGGCTAGGCTTTACCTAGCATTTAGAGCTAATGGAATAGATAATTCAATCCCATGACAAATGGTGAGGGAGATTTTATAGTTGGCATCTTTGTATTGGCCAACACTACAAGTTTTAGCATCACCCGAGATGGCATCGAAAAATCAAAATGGATTAAGATCTCCAAAAAGTGAGAGAGTTTATTGTAGGTCTCTGCAACACAGTCCTATAGCACCTAGAATCACATCCATACCTTGCATGAGCTCTAAGATATTCCCTATCAAATATTGCTGCCCTATGGCATTTAGTGACTCTTAGGGAAATTTTAGTTCGACATCCCCGAGAACATTCAAGAAATCAATGGGATGGGACAAGCTTGGGACTAGAGTTTACCCAGCCACTCAAAGCTAATGGAATAGATAGTTTGATCCTATAATGAATGGTAAAGGAGATTTAGCAATTGGAAATTTTGTACTGGCTAACACTACGAGTTTTAGCATCACTTGAGATGGTGTCATGAAATTAAAATGGAGTAAACTCTCAAAAAAGAGAGAGAGATTATTGTAGGTCTTTTAAACATGGTCCTATAGCACCTAGAATCTCATCCATACCTCACATTAACTCCAAGATATGCCCTATCAAAGATCGCTGCCCTATGGCATTTAGTGATGCTTAGGGACATTTCAGTTTAACATGTTTGAGAACGTTTGAGCACTCAACGAGACAAGATGAGAAATAATAGCAAAAACATGGCCTACAATGATAAATGTACAAAATGTGGTCATTAATTTAGAAAATACTTAGGTAAAAGTTATAAAGTTACATATTGAAATTACAAAGATATATATTACCAAGTTGCACTAGATCAGACAAGCGATCAAAGTCAATAGAAAAATCCATCTCTACCATTTCTGGTGCTTGTGGGGGATGATAGGTGTCAATTGGGTCCAAAACTTGTATATCCCATTTGTCCACCCATTCAGTCGACTCACACTTGTCCCAATTTTCCTGTGCACATGATGGACAATAACATGCCATTTTTTATGTGTGGATACTCCATGAACCTACATCAGAGCTTCTAAAAGAGTGCAACTCACTTTATCTTGTTAGTGTGCAACAATCCTCATATGGTGCAATGTTTAGTATTATCTATCAACTAAAAAAATCTATGAACCATACACTCACCTTCCTTACCTAGATCAATTGTAGCATTACACCACTAGATGATGGATCTTGCATCTGTCAATATTGCTCCATCTTTGTACTTTAGTTCTTCATGAGCTAAGGATCTTTTGATGCATGTGCCTGCACCATCGTGCTCTCCCTTTCCATGACCAACCTCTTTGAAATTCCACATATATTGAATTCTAGACAACTTGTGCATCCTGCTCAACCAATTGAACATATGTGCATTCTTTAATTGAGATGCGCAATTGTTTGACCAAATAATGTGCTAACGATATGGTATGCCCTTGTTAGCCAAATCTCCATAAAATAGTTGAAAATGACCATGTACAAACTCCATAGAATGTGATCGATCATCGCTGATGTAAAAATGGTACTCCCTCAAAATCTTCCTATCATCCTTTTTACTTGTAGGT
The DNA here is from genome assembly GCA_028749045.1 of Cupressus sempervirens. NCBI lineage: Eukaryota > Viridiplantae > Streptophyta > Pinopsida > Cupressales > Cupressaceae > Cupressus > Cupressus sempervirens. Next base: position 425,845,505 of record CM053792.1, read on the forward strand.
GAATGTATAAATGTTATGTAAAAAAATATGGAAACCTGTTAAGAAGTATAATACTTTTCTTGCACCTCATTTTGTGGTTATAGTGTGTAGTTTTGTGCAAAGTCTACAACTAAAACAATGGTATCCAGTGGAAACATATCCTTACACAACTTGAATTACAAATCCAGCCAGTATTTTAATGAAAAATCTTCATGAACTCATACACTAGAATCTTTTCAATGAATAAATCACATCTTTTACCCTATTTCCCATCTTTTAGAGCATATTTCAATGTCTTATATTTTCCATAATCTACTATTTCATTTCCAATTGCATGTGTACTATCCATATGTTCACAAGTTGATAAAAGTTGCAAAGAACCACAAAATAAGCATGTACCATCCAAGTAGGATGTCTTGTAAAATTGTTGGTCATCCCCTATTTCACATAAAATGTTGGATATGAATTCCCTCAAAGATCTAGGTGGCTCATTCATGTCACAATCCTACAAAACAAACTTAGAATGCAAAAACACACACATATGCGTAAAAATATCAAAATGGTTAGAAAATTCAATGTGTATCCTATAACAAAAAGTTGTGCATATGTGATTTATCTTCAAATAAAAAGGTTTACCCATCTCAAAAAATCTTTGACTTATTTGAATTTGAGGATACATACCAACAAATTTTGCAAAAAATTGTGTCTGAGTTGAGTCGAAAAAATGTTCCGCATGTGGCTTGTGATTTTGGCTACCAATCCTTCTTCTTACAATATCTCTTTGATTATGGGAAACATGTGTGTTATTTGTCTAAAATTCATCGATCAATGATTTCAAAGCTTTAGTAATTTCTTTATCCTTTTGTAGTAGTCTACCGCTAAATATCCATAACTCATTTTTTGTTGGATCTTCCAATCTCTCACACTTAGCATGGCTCTCCTTAGAGTACCTCTATCGATTTTCAATGTTTTGCTTGTCTTTCTCATGAGTCAAGCTTTCTTCATTTGGATACTTACTATTGTCAATGTAAGTTCTCATCTTGTGATATTACTATCTTTGGTGCATGATTTAGAACCCACTTTGTCATAAGCACTCATTAGATTCTTTACAATGCTTTTTTTATTTGAATTGTCCATCGTTCTTATCCCAAGAATCTTCATGATAGGCCTAAATTTGAAATTCTTCATCATTTCAACAAAGAACTAGCATTCACCTATAATATTTAATTCTTCAAAGAATAATCTCCACATACGATTAACTTTTCTTTGACAAGTACACTTGCTAATCTTGTCAGGCATTGGTTTCAAAATGTTAGTATCAATATCAATAAAATATTTTGGTCTTCTAAAACAAATTGTAGAAGGTGTTATAATCTTTTCCATTCCCTCAACATTTTGAACATCAACATAAGGTTGAGTGCTTTGCGTACCTTGAACCAAAGATGATGTGCCTTGGCAATAAGATGCAAAAGATGGAATATCACCTACTTGATATGTTGATGTTGTGCCTTCAACATGACATGATGGAGTTTGTACATCATTGGATCTACAAATTAGCATCTCTTCAACATGAGATGATGATATGACTCCAACATTGGAAGATGATGTAGCTTCACAATTCAATTGTTTTCTTGAGCGTAATAGTCTCATTCATTCTCTCTATCTTTCCAATTCTTCCTCTTTGTTTCTTTGTATCGATGGTTCTTGTTCCTCTTCGAAAGTCAATTATTCATTATTGCTTTTCAATTTTCTTTGTTCCATAGTATTTTCATTTTATCTCTTTTAAATGCCAAATCTCTCTCCCTTTCTTTCATTGTTTGAGTTTTTGGTTTCTTCCTTGGCATGATGATGATTTCTATATGTCAAATTATTCAAACATCTGAATTACTTACAATTTGTAAATTACAAATCATTCAAATACATATACAAATTACAATTATTTCAATGAATACACAATATATATTAAACAACTTGTCAAATTTCTAACCATTTCCAAATAACAATTCATTCAAACATACAAATTTCAATGAATTCACTATATATTAAACAATGTGTCAAATTATGATCAAATTTGTCTCTATATAAAAACAAAGAATATTTAAAAAGGAATACACTAACCTTTTCTATAGAAAGAATATTCAAAAAGCCTTGAAATAGTGTTTGCTAACTTCCAACAACTTGGAACCCATGTTTTCTATCAGAACTACAGAATGCACAATAGACAAAAAGCAGAATATGGATCAGAAGGGACCCAAACTTACGTTATGACCATTTTTTGGTGTTCTCATATAGTGCGTACGCCCTATAAAGTGCTTATGCACTATAGTGCATATGCACTATGTGAAGAATAATCTCTCCCTATCCCACCATCCCCATCCCCTACTCTCTCTCTCCTACTCTCTCTCCTCTCCCATCCGCTACTCTCTCTCCTCTCCCATCCACTACTATCTCTCTCTCTCCTCTCTCATCCCCTACTCTCTCTCTATCTATTTCCCTCACCCACCGCCTACTCTCTCTCCTATCCTCTACTCTCTCTCACTCTCTTCTCTCCCATCCCCTACTCTCTGTCACTCTCTTTCTCCTCTCCCATCCCCTACTTTATCTCACTCTCTCTCCCCTCTCATATCCCCTACTCTCTCTCTATTTGTCTCTCTCTCCCACCACCTACTCTCTCTCTCTCACACTCTCTCTCATCCCCTACTCTCTCTCTCTCCTCTCACATCCCCTACTCTCTCTTGCTCTATCTCTCCTCTCCCATCCCCTACTCTCTCTCTCTCTCTCTCTCGGGGTACTCTCTCTATCTATCCTCCTCTCCCACTCCATCTCCCACCACCTACTCTCTCTCGCTCTCTCTCTCTCTCTTGCTCTCTATCCCATCCCCTACTCTCTCTCTCTCTCTCTCTCTCTCTCTCTCTCTCTCTCTCTCACACACACACACACACACACACACACACACACGCGCACACACACACAAGCTCCCATCCCCCCTCTCTCTCTCTCGCTCTACCTCTCACACTCCTTCTCCCACTACTACTCTCTCGCTATCTATCTCCCTCTCCCACCGCCTAATCTCTCTTTAATCGCCTACTCTCTCTGTCACTCTCTATCTCTCCCACTGCCTACTCTCTATCTCTCATCCCCTACTCTCTTACACACACTCTCATCCCCGCTCTCTCTTTCAATCTCCCTCTCATAATCCCTCTCCCACCACTACTACTCTCTCTCTCTCTCTCTCTCTCTCTCTCTCTCTATCCCACTCCCTCTCCCATTTCCTACTCTCTCCCACCCCCCTTGCTCTCCCTCTCCCACTCTCTTTCCCACTGCTACTCTCTCTCTATCTATCTCCCTCTCCCACTACCTCTCCCATCACCTACTCTCTCTCCCATCCCCTACTCTCTCTCTCTCTCCCTCTTCCTCTCCCACTTCCTCTCCCACTGCCTACTCTCTCTATCCCTCTCACTCTCTCTCTTGCTCTCCCTCTCCCTCTCCCTCTCTGATTACCTACTCTCTCTCACTCGCTCTCCCTCTCCCAGTCCCTCTCCCACCACCTACTCTCTCTCTATCCCACTCCCTCTCCCATCGCCTACTCTCTCCCTTCCCTTAATCTCTCTCTCTCTCTCTCTCTCTCTTACACACACTCTCATCCCCCCCTCTCTCTCACTCTCCCTCTCACACTCCCTCTCCCATCTCTACTCTCTCTCTATCCCACTCCCTCTCCCATCGCCTACTCTCTCCCATCCCCTACTCTCTCTCTCTCTCTCTCTCGCTCGCTCACTCTCAATCTTCCACTCCCTCTCCCACTGCCTACTCTCTCTCTTCCATCCCCTACTCTCTCACTCTCTTAAACACACTCCCATCCCCCCCCCTCTCTCTCTCTCCCTCTCCCACTCCCTCTCCCACTACCTACTTTCTCTCTCACTCTCACTCTCCCATCCACTACTCTCTCTCTTACACACTCCCTCTTCCATTTCCTACTCTCTCTCTCCCATCTCCTACTCTCTCTCACTCTCCCTCTCCCAATCCCTCTCCCAATCCCTCTCCCACTACCTACTCTCTCTCTCTCTCTCACTTTCACTCTCCCATCTCCTATTCTCTCTCTCACTCTCCCTCTCCCACTCCCTCTCTCAGTACCTACTCTCTCTCACTCTCTCTCCCTCTCCCACTTCCTACTCTCTCTCTCACTCTATCTCTCACATCCCCTAATCTCTCTCTCTCACTCTCCCGCTCTCTACTCTCTCTCTCTCTCATCCCCTACTCTCACTCTCTCCCCCATCCCATACTCTCTCTGCCACCCCCTACTCTCTCTCTCTCTCTCTCTCACTCACTCTCTCTCTCTCTCTCTCTCTCTCTCTCTCTCTCTCTCTCTCTATCACATAGTCCCATCCCCCTCTCTCTACCTCTCCCACTACCTACTCTCTCTTCCATCCCCTACTCTCTCTCTTTCACACACACACTCTCTCATCCCCCCTCTCTCTCCCCTCTCCCATCCCCTACTCTCTCTCTCTCTCCCTCCCTCTCCCACTCCTTTTCCCATCACCTACTCTCTCCCTCACTCTCTCTCTCCAATCTTGTACTCTCTCTGCCAGCCCCTACTCTCTCTCTCACAGTCTCACTCTCTCTCCCATCCCCTATTCTCTCTCTTACACACACTCCCATCCCCCCTCTCTTCGTCTCTCCCTCTCCCACTCCCACTCCCACCACCAAATCTCTCTCTCACTCTCTCTCCCATCCCCTACTCTCTCTCTCACTCACATTCTCATCCTCCTCTCTCTCTATTGCTCTCCCTCTCCCACTGCCTACTCTCTCACTCACTCACTCAATCTCTCTACCATCCCATACTCTCTTTGCCACCCCCTACTCTCTCTTTGATAGTCTCACACTCTTTCCCATCCCCTATTCTCTCTAATACACACACTCACATAATCCTCTCTCTCCCTCTCCCTCTCCCTCTCCCGCCACCTACTCTCTCTCTCTCTCTCACTTTCTCTCCCATCCTCCCCTCTCTCTCTCTCTCAGGGTACTCTCTCTCCCCCCTCTCCCATCCCCTACTCTCTCTTTCACTAACACACACTCCCATCCCCCTTCTCTCTCCTCTCCCATCCCTTAATCTCTAGATCTCTCACACACACTCCCATCCTCCCCTCTCTCTCTCTCCCCCTCCCACTCCCTCTCCCACCACCTACTCTCTCTCTCTCTCTCAGGCTACTCTCTCTCCCCCCTCCCCCATCCTCTACTCTCTCTTTCATAGACAGACACTCCCATCCACCTTCTCTCTCTCCTCTCCCATCCCCTACTCTCTAGATCTCTCACAGACACTCTATCCCCCCCCTCTCTCCCTCTTCCATTGCCTACTTTCTTTCTCACTCTCTCTCCCTCTCTACTCTCTCTCTCTCTCTCTCCCATCCCCTACTCTCACTCTCTCTCTCATCCCCTACTCTCTCTGCCACCCCTATTCCCTCTCACACTCTCTCTCATCCCCTATTCTCTCTTACACACACTCCCATTCCCCCTCTCTCCCTCTCCATCTCCCACTCTCTCTCCCACCACCTACTCTCTCTCCCATCCCCTACTCTCTCTCTCTCAGGCTATTCTCTCTCTATCTCTCTCTCACAAATTCCCATCCTCTCTCTCTCTCTCTCTCTCTCTCTCTCTCTCTCTCTCTCTCTCTCTCTCTCTCTCTCTCTCTCTCTCTCTCTCCCCCATCCCCTACTCTCAATCTCTCTCTCTCTCATCTCGTACTCTCTCTTCCACCCCCTACTCTCTCTCACACACTCTCACACTCTCTCCCATGCCCCCCTTTCTCTCCCTCCCTCTCCCACTTCCTCTCCCACCACCTACTCTCTCTCTCTCTCTCTCTCTCTCCCATCCCCTACTCTCTCTCTCTCTCTCTCTCTCTTGTGGGCTACTCTCTCTCTCCCCTCTCCCATTCCCTACTATCTCTCTTTGACACATGCATCCCTTACTCTCTCTCTTTGACACATGCTCACTCCCATACCCCCCTCTCTCTCCTCTCCCATCCCCTACTCTCTCTCTCTCTCTCTCTCTCTCTCTCTCTCTATCTCTCTCTCCCCCTCTCCCATTCCCTCTCCTACTTCCTACTCTCTTTCACTCTCTCTCTCCCTCTCTACCATCCCCTACTCTCACACACTCTCTCTCCCATCCCCTACTCTCTCTCTTCCACCCCCTACTCTCTCTCACACTTCCTCTCCCTCCCATCCCCTACTCTCTCCCTCCCCTCTCCCATCCCCTACTTTCTCTCTCTCTCACTCACACACATACACACTATCATCCCCCCTCTCCTCTCTCTCTCTCTCTCTCTCTCTCTCTCTCTCTCGCTCTCGCTCTCACTTTGCCATTTAGGTCTTAGTAGTGTGTGCACACTAAAGCACGTATGCTCTATTAAGACCAAAATTAAAAAACCTTTAAATAGCGCATCGTATGCATTATTCAAAGCTTTGCATTCTACCGAGCCTAAGGCTTGGTTTTACCTTGGGGATCCAACCCAAATGTTTGGAGTCTCTAAATTGGTCTGAGATGTGTTTTGCTGCAAATATACAAAAAATGATTTATTTTTCATGTGTGCCACCCTTCAAGTTTCCTCATGGTTGAGCATTGATAAAATTAGGTTACATGACATTGTAGGTCTTTGTGTTAGCTATATAACCATATAATTTTTTTTTTATTTGAACTATTTCAAGCCTTTCAACTATAATTTCTTTTGAATATATGTCCATTTTTTGTCAAAAACCAACATCTACTAATTGGGATATATATTTTAGCTCATTCATCAAATTTTGTAACAACTTAGTTTTTTAGAAACTAGACTCCATTCTACACACTTTGAAAAAAAGAATTTTAGATTTTAGATTAGTTTTCAATCATTTCTAGGGGGAGTACACAAATATCTCATGTTTTTGGGATGTGTCCAATTAAAAAATTCATATAAAAAATACACATTATAAAATTACTTGAAAATTTTGGGATTACTTGAAAATTTTGGGATAAACTACACAGTGTTAGGAACTTTTGACTAGAGTGATTAAAGAATTTTTAAAAAAAAGGTTAAAGTTTTAGGGGGGCCACACTTTGTACTATGGTATGTTTTTTTCTAAATAAAAAATACCACTTTCTATGGACCCCTTTTTTGAGGACCTAAAACTAAACCATTTTGAAAAAAAAATAGTAGTTTAGAAACTAGATTCAAAGGACTACTACTTTTGTTTTTGTCCTATCTTGAAATTTTGAGCGCAACTATCTTCAAATTCTTGTTGAAGTTTAGAAATTGTTGATTTCAAAAAAAAGGTGTCCACTTATACCTCTCTTTTTGGCACCACAACTTGGTGCACTTACCCTTGCCTAATTAGCAAATTTTGCTAATATCTTGCACAAAGTGGCCTAGGCATAGATATCTTTCTCATATCTCTCTCACCATTCATCATGGGATAGAACTATCTATTCCATTAGCTCTAGGTGGTTAGGTAAACCCTAGCCCAAAGTTTGTCTCATCCTATTGAGCACTCAAACATTCTTGGGCACGCTAAACTAAATTGTCCCTAAGAGTCACTAAATGCCATAGGGTAGTGATCTTTAATGGGACATATCTTGAAGCTAGTGCAAGGTATGGATGTGATTCTAGGTGCAATAGGACCATGTTGCAGAGACCTACAATAAAATCTCTCACTTTTTAGAGATCTTATTCCATTTTGATTTTGCAACCCCATCTCGGGTGATGCTAAAACTTATAGTATTGGCTAGTACAAAGTTGTCAACTGTCAAATCTTCCTCACCATTCATCGTGGGATTGAACTATCTATTTTGTTAGCTCTGAGTGGTCAGGTAAACCCTAGCCCCAAGCTCATCCCATCCTATTGAATGCTCGAACATTCTTGGGCATGTTGAACTGAAATGTCCCTAAGAGTCACTAAATGCCATGGGGTAGTGATCTTTGATGGGGAATATATCGAAGCTCATGCAAGGTATCAATGCAATTCTAAGTGTCATAGGACCATGTTTTGGAAACCTATAATAAGCTCTCTCTCTTTTTAGAGATCTTATTCTATTTTGATTTTGCAACCCCATCTCAAGTGATGCTAAAACTTATAGTGTTGGCCAATACAAAGTTGCCAATTGTCGAATGCCCCTCACTATTCATCATGGGATCAAACTGTCTATTCTGTTAGCTCCAGGTGGCTAGGTAAACCCTAGTCCCAAGCTCATCCTATCTTGTTGAAAAATTGAACATTCTCAGGAAAGCTGAATGGAAATGTCCCTAAAAGTCACTAAATGCCATAGGGTAGCAATCTTTGATGGGGCATATCTTGGAGCCTATGCGAGGTATGGATGTGATTCTAGTTGCTATAGGACCATGTTTTGGAGACCTACAATAACCTCTCGCTTTCTAGAGATCTTATTCTATTTTGATTTTGTGACCCCATCTCAGGTGATGATGAAACTTGTAGTGTTGGCCAATACAAAGATGCCAACTGCTAAATCTCCCTCACTGTTTGTCGTGGGATTGAATTGTTTATTCTGTTAGCTCTAGGTGGCTGGCTAAACCCTATCCCCAAGCTCATATTTTCCTGTGGAGTGCTTGAACATTCTCAAGTAGACCAAACTAAAATGTCTCTAAGAGTCACTAAATGCCATAGGGAAATGATCTTTGATGCGGCATATCTTAGAGCTCGTGCAAAGTATGGATGAAATTCTAGGTGGTATAGGACCATGTTTAAGAGACCTACAATAATCTCTCTCACTTTTTGGAGATCTTATTTAGTTTTAATTTTGCGACCCCATCTCTGGTGATGCTAAAACTTGTAGTGTTGGCTAGTACAAAGTTGCCAACTACCAAATCTCCCTCACCGTTCATTGTGGGATTAAACTATCTATTTTGTTAGCTTTAGGTAGCTAGGTAAACCCTTGCTACAAGCTCATCCCATCTCGTTGAGTGCTCAAATATTCTTGGGCATGCCAAACTGAAACATCCCTAAGAGTTACTAAATGCCATAGGGAAACGTTCTTTGACGGGGCATATCTTAGAGCTCGTGCAAGGTATGGATGTGATTCTAAGTGCTATAAGACCATATTGTAGAGACTTACAATAACCTCTCCCTCTTTGGAGATCTTATTATATTTTGATTTTTTAACCCCATCTTGGGTGATGTCGAAACTTGTAGTGTTGGCCAGTACAAAGTTGCCAACTGCCAAATCTCCCTCACCCTTCACCGTGGGATAAAACTATCTATTTTATTAGCTTCAAGTGGAGAATTAAATTCTAGCCCTAAGCTCATCCCATCCTATTGAGTGCTCGAACATTCTTAGGCACGTTGAACCAAAATGTCCCTAAGTCACTGAATGTCGTAGGTTAGCATTCTTTGATGGGGCATATCTCAGAGCTCGTGTGAGGTATGGATGAGATTTTAGGTGCTATAAGACTGTATTGTGGAGACCTACAATAGCCTCTCTCACTTTTTAGAGATCTTATTCCATTTTGATTTTGCTACCCCATCTTGGCTGATGTTGAAACTTGTAGTATTGGCTAGTACAAAGTTGCCAACTATCAAATCTCCCTCACCATTCGTCGTGGGATTGAACGATTTATTCTATTAGCTTTTGGTGGCTAGGTAAACCCTAGACCCAAGCTTGTCCTATCTCATCAAGCACTTGAACATTCTCGGGTATGCCAAACTAAAACGTCCCTAAGTCACTAAATGCCATAGGGTAGTGATCTTTGACGGGGCATATCTTAGAGCTCGTGCTAGGTATGGATGTGATTCTAGGTGTTATAGAACTATATTGCAGAGACCTACAATAATTTCTCTCACTTTTTGGAGATCTTATTCTATTTTGATTTTGCAACCCCATCTTGGGTGATGTTGAAATTTGTAGTGTTAGCCAATACAAAGTTGCCAACTATCGAATCTCCCTCACCATTTGTCATGGGATTGAACTGTCTATTTTGTTAGCTCTAGGTGGTTAGGTAAGCCCTAGCCCCAAACTTGTCCTATCCTATTGAGTGCTCAAACATTCTTGGGCATGCTAAACTAAAACATTCTTAAGAGTCACTAAATGCCATAGGGCAATGATTTTTTACGAGGCATATCTTAGAGCTCGTGGGAGGTATGGATGTGATTCTAGGTGTTGTAGGACCATGTTGTAGATGCCTACAATAATATCTCTCACTTTTTGGACATCTTATTCCATTTTGATTTTGCGATGCCATCTCGAGTGATGTTGAAACTTGTAGTGTTGGCCAGTACAAAGTTGCCAACTGCCAAATCTCTCTCACCTTTTTTCATGGGATCAAACTATCTATTTCGTTAACTTTGAGTGGTTGGGTAAGCACTAGCCCCAAGCTCCTCCCATCCCATTGAGCACTCAAACATTCTTGGGCACACTGAACTAAATCATCCCTAAGAGTCACTAAATGCCATATGGTAGTGATCTTTGATGGGGCATATCTTGAAGCTCATGCAAGGTATGGATATAATTTTAGGTGCTATAGGACTATGTTGCAAAGACCTACAATAACCTCTCTCAATTTTTGGACATCTTATTCTATTTTGATTTTGTGATGCCATCTCAAGTGATGCTGAAACTTGTAGTGTTAGCTAGTACAAAGTTGCCAACTACCAAGTCTCCCTCACCACTTGAGTGGTTGGGTAAACACTAGCCCCAAGCTCCTCCTATCCTATTGAGCACTCAAATGTTCTCGGGCATGTCATAACAAATCATCCCTAAGAGGCACTAAATTCCCTAGGGAAACAATCTTTGACGGGGCATATCTCAGAGCTCGTGCGAGGTATAGATGTGATTTTGGGTGCTACAAGACCATGTTGTAGAGACCTATAATAACCTCTCTCACTTTTTGGAGATCTTATTCCATTTTAATTTTGCAATGCCATCTTGAGTGATGCTAAAACTTGTAGTGTTGGCTATTACAAAGTTGCCAACTGCCAAATCTCTCTCACCTTTCGTCATGGGATCGAACTGTCTATTTTGTTATCTCTAGATGGCTTGGTAAAAACTAGCCCCATGATCCTCCTATCTCATTGAATGCTTGAATGTTCTTGGGCATGCTGAACCAAATCGTCCCTAAGAGTCACTAAATGCCATAGAGAAACGATCTTTGACTATGACAATTGGATATGTCATCTCATCCAATGTTGGAAGCTTGTGATAGAAGGTAAAGGGTTGATCATACACCTTATTTTGAACATTTTTTTATGGTAATAAGGTAATCCTTGTTTGTAAGGTCAAGGAACTTGAGGTCATCTATAAACCCAAGTTGCCTTAGTCCTAATGATTTTTCTTTTCTTGTTGTTTTTGTTAATAAGTTGACTCAATAAGTGTTTTGAGAGTAATTACACCCTATATAGCTCCTATGTGTTACCAAAAACCACTTGGTTAAGTTCTAGGAAGAGTTAGTGCAAAAATTGCATTTTGCAATAAAAGTTGTTGACAACTTTTTGGGAATTTTAGCATTTTTTTGGAAAACTTTGAAATTAACCTTCTAACCAATAAAACCAACTAGTAATCGGTTGGAATGGATGTCAAATGATTAAAATGCCCTCTATGAATTTAGAGGAAGCATAAGGTGTTGGAAATTATTAAGTTTTTTAATATGGCAAGGAATCATTGCTGATGTTAAACTTGTATATAGGATCATTGAGTTATTGTCAAATATCATTACTTCCTATTTGGAACAAAAAACTCATACTTTGTTAGAATGAAACACTACTTTAGCTACATGTTATCATTGAATGGAGTTAGTGGAAGATGTTAAGGATCTTCTTGGTTGTCTTAATAGCCATTTTATGGGTTTGAAACATAATCACTTCCCTTTGTGAAGAGTTGTCTGAAAATTAGAAAATTACATGTTGTAGCAAAGAAAATACAGTCATAGGATGTTGGAAGATTGTTTTCACTCATAGGATGTTGAAGAATCTCCTGGAAGGATAGAATAGATGACAGATTGAATTTTGTGAGATAGTTATTAGGTGTTCCTTGAAGTGTCTAAGATGTTAGTTTGAAGCAAGAAGTTGATTATGATCTATTTCTCAAATTTGCTCATTTTTCCCTTATTGCTTCCCAAGTCTTGAATAGGGAAAGTGATCAAGTAGTTTTGTGAACTTGGGTAGAAGTTTATTCAATGTTGTAACCAAATTGGAAAGAGTCTTTGAAGACACTTAGGAAGATGGGGAAGGTAGTTTTCCTTAAAAGTGTTCTTGCTGGAAATCCACTAACTTTTGGTGTGAGCACTCTATATCATTTTGGATGCAATTTACATTAAAATGAAATACATGAAATGTACTTAAAATGTATACAAGAAAAATAAGATATATATTATGATAACCAATAATGTCATACATGAACAAACATATCATATATTAACCAATAATGTCATAAGTCTAATAATGTCATGCATCAAATATATGTTATACATCAAATATAAAATGTCATATATACATCAAATGTATATCAAATATGTCCACAGACATAAAATCCAATATATGTGTTGACTAATGCCTATACATGTGTGTCTATCAACTATATCTTCTCCTTCCCATGAGGGGAAGGTAACAAATCCCTAGAGGTCTTTGGTCACTATGTGGAGGGAGATAATGGGGATGATGGGGTCTTCCTCACATGCTCGCTCGTCCTCTTGTTTAGGCTCTTCTCTAACTCAAAATAATAAAAACAAAGTAGATATGAACCAATAATTAATATACATTGAAATCAAATATATGTACACACAAAATTAATTATTTTCTTATCACCACCAAATAGTCTCTTTGTACATCCACCTCAAAGGCTCGTGGAAGATCGGGTGTAATAAGGTCCTAAAAATATTCAATCAATTATAAATAATATTAGAAATTTTGATACTAACTATTATAAACAACAACTAAAACCAAGAAAATTCTTTCATACCTCGGTTAATGGCTCTGAACTAGCCATCGCTGTAGCAACTCCACAATCGATGGATTGGCGAAGATGAGGAGTCTTAGAAGTCAATAGTTGCATGTTATATAATACAATTTACATGTAACATGAAACATGAAACAAATATAATCAAATGAATTAAATTAACAGTAAACAAATGTACCTCTACGAAGCTCATATCATGCCAGTAGAAAACTGATGCACATGCATAATTTTTTTAATCAATCCTTCATATGATTACTTAATAAATATATGTATTAATTTAAATGATTAATTTGATACATAACTCTCGACTCATCGACGGGACAAAAAATGGGGCCAGAGAATCTATGCTAGGGCCAACAACACTCTTACCTTGAATTTTGAACAATGTCTATACATGCTAATTAATTAGTCATTCACTATACATAAGAAATGTGATCAAATTAGTTTATTATAATTGTAATTTACCTATGTGTCAATGCCAAATGTGTCACTCAGGAACTCATTAGTGACTAGCCCATCATCCATACTATCTCCAACATGACTACCAAAATGTGCATAAGGATCCACATGATGTGCACATGTGACCGCGATGCACAGAAGGCTCCTCCTCAACTAATGGACTAGTGCAATAAATGGGTGTCTGCGTCAAAGCATTGATAGTCCCTAGACTATTGGTCCCTACATGTTCTTTCACAACTGAAGGAATAATCACATGCTAATCCTATGGCTTGACAATACGTGCACTAACTACATTAGGGTCACGACGTGCCCTCGACCTCTCAAATGATGACCCCCTACCTCTACCCTGAGATTCTAATATATTAAAATAATTGTGGATCTTCCCAAGGACAAATTCACAATACAATTTCTTTAAGAAATACATTGGAACCTCATGATTATTGCAGGGAGGGGCATCAAAGACCATCCACCATCTATCCCAAAATTTATTTCTAATACCATCATGTATGGACCAATGGATGGGGAACCTTTTAGTTGTATGTTTAACAGTATCTTGTTCTCCAAACTTTTTAAACAATGCACAAATGGTACCTTTTTCTATTTCCTTTTTTTTTACATCTTGATATGATAATTTGTTTGAATAATATCTTCTTTGTTCACCCCTCTTAATACACCAAATATCCAACTGACCACTAACAGAAGCTACACATGTCATAATAGACTCGAGGGAGGATGCCAATTGTGCTCTCATTAGATTGGTTTGTCCACAAGCTTTCAATCTACCAATGATTGCTTCTAATTCATTTTTCTCTCTTTCTATTTCATTCATTATGTTGTCTTGGGTGCCAAGAGGAGGCCTTCCAATCAGTGTAGGTTGTAGAATTTCTTGCTCTTGTTGTGGAGAGTTTTGATTTTCATCTTGTGGAGGGTTTTTGTCTTGATTTTTTTGATTTGGCTAGGGATTTAGTGGTTCATTATTCACATTTCCTTATAAGAAACCAATTGCAATCTAAATAAATAAACAAATTTAAAGAAAAATTGAAAAAAGTTACAAAACAATGTAAAAACTTACAAAACAATGCAAAAACATATAAAACAATGCAAAAGAAAGAGTAGAAAACATACTATGTGATCCTGATCTTGATCTTTGGCGTCGAGGAGACATTTTGAGGAGGCGATTGACAAAATTCTTCAATTTTTTCAATCTAGGCACGCTATTGAGGAGAAATGCAAAACCCAAATAGAATAAAATGGGTCGTAGGTTTGTAGCCCATTTATAATTTTTTTTACTTTTTCAAAGCACATACACACTGCTTTGGAAAATTAAAAGTAAAACTTTATGTGTCATGTTTTTGGCACCACAACTTAGTGCACATACCCTATATATGTATAGGTATAGATTATCCATAAACATAATTCATTAAATAATTGACATACATAAACAAGTGTATTACATCATACCTTCCTAATAACCTTGTGTTTTGCTTGGTACACATGATTTGATCCCAAATCTATTGACACTCTAATTGGTTCTCTAGATTATTAGATTTCATGCTTCTTTTTTCTTCCTTTAATAGTTACACACTTATGTCCATTACTAACCATAACTTTGACCTTCTCATTGATATTTTGACTTGTAGAATAAATTACATATTATATTTTTATTTTTTGTCCATAGAGATATATATTTCTTTGCTTATGTCTACCATATTGGAGTTACACATTCCTTGACTTTGATTGCATCTATAAGAAAGTTTCATGCATATTTATTTGTATGTTCCTCCTCAGTACTTTACCTTCTAATTTTCGCAACACCTTCTGGCTCTTTCTTATTATAGCATTGGTTACTTCCTGTATTTTGTCTAACTAAAATCTTTATTAATTACATTTCCCTTATGTGCCTCTCCTCCTGACATATACATGGCCACCTTCAGACTCTTTTACACTAATGCATTCCCTTTCTTTTCCTAGTCCATGGCTTGATCAATCCCATCATAGATCTGTGTTGCTAACTTCAACATTTCTTCTTTAATATCTTCATCATATTCATTTTAGTATAAGAGAGAGCTTATATATATATATATATATATATATATATATATATATATATATATATATATATATATATATATATATATATATATATATATATATATATATATATATATATGCAACCACATATTACTTTCTTCCCTCGTTGATATTATTTGCTTATGTTCTTATATATTGTGTTCTTTTGAAAGGTTGCACCTCCTTCAAACATTAGTGTATGATTGTTGACCTAAATTAGTAGTGACAATCTAATCATCTTATATCTTAATTAGTGATGCTTCATAATTATGATGATTATATAATCATTGTTATGCATACATTTTTCCTCATTTGATGTTTTTACATGGAGCATTTGTCATATTGGGTCTTTTAGGGAAATTGCACGATTTCTATTATAACTAATATATCATTATTTTTTTTCATATATTGTGACACTTCTCTAAGTATATCAATTAGATATATTGGTTCTTCATAAGAGGCCTTCAACCAATTTTTGATCAAGTGGTTATTGACTTTTGCTTGCTCCATTGTCTAGACGGTTGGTTTGATCTAATTTGTGATCAAAATGTGTACAGGCTTTTTTTTTTATATCATTAATATTAGAATCTACATATTAAAATATTATTTATCTTTTATTTATCTAGTTTCATTATTCTATATTAAGTATTATTTCTTAATATAGATTATTATATTTATGGTTTTCATAGGGACATGACATTATCTCACAAAACCACTTTTTTATTTATTTCTTGTAGTGTCTTAGCCAATCATCTCCTTTTTTCATCCTCCAAGAAGCTTCTTGAAGCCCTTTATAAGGCTACTTTGTAGGTTGTTGTAGGCACACGATTTAGATTATTTTATTTGTATTGTGAATTCCATTGGAGTTCTCCTCGTCTCACCATTTCGAAAGTTCAAGATCTTCCCTACTTGGCTCTTGCAGTTTCCTTGTGATTGAACCCTCACCCTATTTCATACTTAATACTACCTTTCTTTGGATTTGGTACATCTAGACCATCATCTTTATCTGCAAATATATCTATTTTTGGGACAAGTACAACTCATTGTGTTCAACATACATTTTGTGCATTGTGGCATATTTTCTATGTATTTCTGAGATTGATAAATATTTTTAATTCACATTATTTTGGACAATCCTTAAAACATCTCTATCCACACTTTGTACGACTCTATTAATCTTATGTACAACAAGTCACCATACGTTGTGCCAAACCTTCAGTACCATTGTACGCTACACCTACTTGCCACCACTGTATGCCCACATGCCCCTCTCACCGTACAATCATCCCATATCTTACCATCATATGAACACAAATTCCCTACACCATGCATTTCGAGCATTATAACTATAAAGTCTTCACCTTTGTACCCTCTCTTGTTCCACCATACAAATTGATACTCGCATGATACAAACTATCCATAGAGGGATTTCAACAAAGTACACAACCATCCATGTTACAGTAGCCACTTCTGCTTAACTAGTGATTAATCTTTTCAATTTTAACCAAATTACATGTAAATATTTTTATTTTTGATTTTAAGTTTTGACTTTTCTAATGTTTATATGTGAGATTTTTAGTTTTTAAAGTCTTTAAAATTAGTTTACTTTAACTTAATTGCTCATATATTTTGGATTTTTTATGAACATATAAAAGATATTCAAACTTATGAACATATAAAAATATCTAATAATTTTTCAAAATTAGATACTTGTTTGTTTAATAAAACATCTCAAGAAATTGGTTTTCATGAATAAAAATTACTACACCATTAATCTTAATGTTGAATTTTTAATGATATTTGTATTTTAATAAAATGTAACATTATAAGTTAATTATAATAATAACATTACATTTACATCATACATTAGAAATTATTTTTAGCTATAAATATTTTTCTAT
Source organism: Cupressus sempervirens (assembly GCA_028749045.1). Classification (NCBI taxonomy): domain Eukaryota; kingdom Viridiplantae; phylum Streptophyta; class Pinopsida; order Cupressales; family Cupressaceae; genus Cupressus; species Cupressus sempervirens. The sequence goes on from CM053792.1 coordinate 425,862,841, forward strand.
TTTTTATAATTTTTTAATCATTCTAAAATATTAAAATATTAATCAAATATTAAATAAATCAGATAAAATATTATCATTACAACTAATTCAAATTTCTTCTTATAACTGACATTTTAATCTTTATTAATGTACCTAATTAAATAACTTACTCCAAATATCATTATAAGACACTAAAAAAAATTTCCGCTCTTTTTTTGCAATGCCTCATTGGGTGCTATTCGAAAGGCTTAAACATCACACACTAAGCTTAATTCCCAGACCAAAAGTATTAAATAGTTTAAGTTGACATTTTTTTCGTGAGTTTAATTTAAGCCGTTCCCAAAGCGAGAGCAGTTCTTTTCACAAAGAAAATAGCGCGCGTGGCTACTGTGTATATGTGCCTTAAGTTGTGCTCTACAGTCGCGTCAGCTTATGAATATTGAAGGATCTGTATCGGCGGTAGCGGTTTGACGAAAGGTTGAATATTGAAGGATCTGTATCGGCGGTAGCGGTTTGACGAAAGGTTAACAGTTCAAGGAGGAACAACTCGCTGGCGGCAAATCTGCTTTTCAGTGAAGTTGAGGTAGTTTAGTTTTTTGCAAATTTACTTTTGAGTAGAGGAATTTTATTTACTGAAATTTAGATCTGCGTTTTGGTAGAGGGATTTTATTCGCGGTAATATACTTTTCAGTGCAGAGATTTTATTTAGTAAAGTTGAAGGATTTTGTTTTTTGCAAATTTGCGTTGAATTTCATTTAATGAAGTTGAGCGTTTTTATTTTCCGAGTTGAAAGCTTTTATTTCGCAAAGTTTATTTTTCAATTTTATTTAGTAAAGTTTATAGAATATTTTCCACAAATCTGCCTTACAATAGAGTTGAACTGTTGAGGTGTTTAATTGAGTAAACTGTGGGATTTTGTTTTCGGCAAATCTGCTTTTCAGTGGAGTTTAAAGATTTTATTCAGTAAAGGTGATGGATTTTAGTTTCCGTAAACAGTGTTTTTATTTAGTGGAGTTGATGGAATTAATTTTCTGCAAACTGCTTTGCTGTAAAGCAAAGAGATTTAATTGAGATTTAATTTAGTGAATTTGAGAGATTTTATTGTCTGCGAATAATGTAGTGGAGTTTAGAGATTATACGGAATGGACTCGAAAGATTTTATTTTTCTGAAAATTTTCCTTTTCTAGTTTATCGATCAGGGTTTCTAATGTTTAAGGTATTACCATACAACTGTCTATACAAACCCTATTTTTACCCCATGGCATCGATGTCGGTTATTTCGTCTCCAAAATGTACATCGCTCATTCTCCTTTGTCTCGTTTCGAGGGTCAAAGGAGGGCGCAAGGCAATCTTCAGTAATGATGTCTCTAACCAGTAACATTAAAAATTATTTTGCTCAAAATTTGATTTAAGCTTATTTAAAAGTCCAGAGTTATGTAGTAGTCTTTACTGGTAGGTAGCTTGCAAATCTGTTTAGAAGGAACCTTCCATTCAAAAAATAAGTCTAGAATTATATTCCATAAATATATATACTAATAATTTATTAAAGCTATAAGGTGTAGACACTAGCCTTCTTCAATAATATGAGGCAAAAGAGGGTTACAAGAAAATTTCTCCGGTGAGTGACAAATTTTTTAACAATAAGCTTTTTTTTCAAACGAGTGCAATATAAAATGTTGTGTTGTGCCTCTTCAATAAATCCTGAGAATGATTTTGGTAGGTTGAAAGTTCTAACTATTCAATGAGATCGCCATTCTTATGCATGTCATAAAAACAAAAGCAAAGACTACTATTAGTTAGAAATCTATAATTACTTCAAATAGAGCTCTCATACCAAATGCAAGATTCAAAATCCCTAAAACCTGAAGCTGCAGTACTGTTATATCTATTAGAATAAATAATGTTTTTTTATCTCTTGGTAGTTAGGCATTTAATATGCAATCTAGAAACATCTTGAATTATCTCGATCTCTCCTCTCTCTCCACCGTAGCCTATTAGAACTTTCTGGAGGTTTGCAAAATGGTTATAAATACCAGCCTCTTGCTTCATGTAAGTAACAATTTTTTTTGATAGTGTTTATTGAATAAAGATTTAGTTTACTTTGTGCATCTCTACCTTGCCCTGTTCCATTCTGTTCTAGTCTATTTGCTGCTCTCTTTTATCTTTGTTTTTGCTGCTGTTCTTGCTCTATTTTTTACCTCAAGTTTATCATGGTATTAGAGCACTCTTAGTTTCTCGAGTGTGAATATATGTGTTTTTTTTTGTCTATGAATCTTTACACTTGCAGAATGTAACCAAGGAGTGAGTAACAATTTGTTTTGGGACAAAAGAAAACTACATCAAAGGAAAAAATTACAGCAAGGGAAAGAACTCTTTCATAATCTGGTGAGAACTTTTCAATTTCAATTTGGTCATCAAAGCTTTTTGAAATTTCTTTCATTCTGATCCAAAAAGGAGAGGAATTTGACTATGGAATCACTCGATGTGACTTTGCCTATAGTTAAATTAAATGGGAAAAATTATTATGATTGGGTATCTCATGTTGAAATCACCCTAACTCTTCAAAATTGTTATGATATTGTGACTAGTAGTGAATAGAGGCCTACAAATCCAGGAAAGGATCAAGATAAGTGGGATAAAAGGGACAAGAGGGTAGCAACACTAATCAAGCTTACACTTTCAAAAGAGGTTTTTTTGGAAGTTTGTAATGAGAGAACTGGAGTCAAAGTATGGGAGATTTTGAAAGATCTATATCAAAATTTAGGTGATGTATGGATTTTATCTCTCACTACTGAGTTATATAATATGAAATTATCAAGCTCACAAGAGATAGTCTCACATTTAAGTAAGTTAAAGGAAAAGAAGAATGAGCTTGCTTCTCTTGGAAAAGAAATAGATGATAGAGATTTTGTACAAATTATATTAAAAAGTCTTCCAGGATCTTATCAATCATTCATAAGGGGTTTAGACACTGCAGATAAATTAAAAAGTATTAAATTGGCAGAATTATGTGCTAAGTTGGTTCAACAAGAGAAAAGACAAGTTAAAGAAAAAGAATCATTTGATGGTGAATCTCAAGCATTTTTAATGAAAGGAAAACAATATTATAAGAAGTCACAAGATAATCAATTTAAAGAAAGAAATTTAAAGTATGAAAACAAAGGTTCTTCATCCATATATCATAATAAAAGCAAATGGAAATGTAATTATTGTGGCAAGATGGGTCATAAGGCAAATGTATGTTTCAAGAAGAAAAGAGATATAGAGGAAAAGGTAAATAATTCTCCAAAATTGGGTGATTCTAAAAGAAATGCATTTTGTGTTGCACTTAAAGAAAACAATACTTTCAAAGATGATTGGGTTATTGATTCTAGTGCTACACAACACGTCTTATAATGAGAGTCAATTTGAATCAATAAGTGAAAATACTATAGAAAAAATATATTTAGGAGATAATAGTGCTTTAGAAGTTAAAGGGACTGGTAATGTCAATGTTGATAATGGTTTGTTCAAAAATGTGAAGTTAGTCACTGAATTAAAAACAAATCTACTTTTAGTATCTCAAATTGCAAGTCAAGGACATAAAATAGAATTCTACAATGATAAGTGCTTAATCAAGGATGTCAATGATAATTATAGAGTTATTACAATTGGTAAAATGGAGAATGGATTATATAAGTTTCAAGAATTTACTTCTAAATGTGGAGATAAACATATGTATGCTATTGCCCAATATGATGATATGAGTAGGTTATGGCATGAGTGTTTGGGGCACATCAATTTTCAAAGTCTCAAGCTTATGGAGAGATTGCAAATGGTGCATGGGCTTCCAAAGATATCGTTGAGTCCCAAGGTATGTGAAGGGTGTGGAATGGGAAAATAACATGTGGAAAGTTTCCCACAAGGTAAATCATGGAGAGCAAAAACTCCTCTACATCTAGTTCATAGTGATGTAATGGGTCCTTTTAAAACACCTTCAATTGGAGGATCAAGGTGTGCTCTCACCTTTATAGATGATTATAGTAGAAGAATTTGGGTGTATTTTCTACAAAAGAAAGATGAAGTGTTTCAAAAGTTTGAGTTTAAATCTTTGACTGAAAAACAAAGTGGGAAGTGTTTAAAGATAATAAGAACTAATAGAGGGAGTGAATACATGAATAAGGCCTTTTTAGATTTTTGTAAAGAACATGGCATAAAGAAGGAATCAACTGTCTCTTATTCACCCCAAAAAAATGGGGTTACTAAAAGGAAAATTAGAACTATAATATAAATGGCTAGGTGTATGCTTCATTCTACAAATCTAGAAGCTAAATTTTGGGCTGAAGCGGTTCATACTGCCATATATATCTTGAATAGAACACCTACTAAGGTAGTTTTGAAGATAAAACCTGAAGAGGCGTGGAGTGGAAGAAAGCCTACAATATCTCATTTTAGAATTTTTGGTTGTAAAGCATATGCTCACATTCTTGATGAAAGGAGCAAACTTGAGAGAGAGTGTGAGAAGTGTATAATGGTTGGATATAGCGAGGAATCAAAAGGATATAGATTATACAATCCTAGAACTAATGAAATCTATATTGAAAAAAAATGTATGGTTTGATGAAGATGTTAAGAATGATAACTCTCCAACATTATCTTTCTTTCCAATTTTGATTGATGAAGAAAAATCTACTTATACCAATAGTCAAAGTCAAGGTGTGCAAACTACTACATGGGAAGAGACTCAAGTTGAAGAATCAAGTGAAAGTGATAATGAAAATCCAAGGAAATTTAGAAGCATCCAAGAAATTTATCAAGAAGGTCCTAGAAATATATTTGCTAACTATGCTCTTATGACTAAGGTGATGCAGGTTGACACTCCAAGCACATATGAAGAAGCAAAGGGAAAAGATGAGTGGGAAGCAACTATGCAGGAAGAATACAACTCTTTGATAAAGAATGGAATGTGAGAATTAACAACACTTCCAAGAGGCAAAAATGTGGTTGGTTGTAAGTGGACCTATAGAACAAAGTTTACATTAGATGGAGCTATTGAAAAATACAAAGCAAGGATAGTGGCTAAAGGTTTCTCACAAATAGAAGGTATAGATTATACTAAAACCTTTGCTCCAGTAGCTGAGATGACTTCTATTTGTACAATAGTTGCTTTTGCTGCAAAGTTTGGTTGGAAAATTTTTCAAATGGATGTAAAAAGTGCATTTTTACATGGTGACTTAAAAGAAGAAATTTACATGCAACAACCACTAGGATTTATTAAATATGGTGAAGAAAAATTGGTGTGTAGATTAAGAAAATCGCTCTATGGTCTTATGAAAGTACCAAGGGAATGGTACTCAAAAATAAATAAGTACTTTTTAGATGTTGGATTTAAAAGAAGTAACTCTGATCTAGATGTGTATGTAAAATATTGTGACGATAAAGTTGTTATCATTGTATTGTATGTGGATGAATTGCTTAGTACAAGAGATCACACACATGATATTGAGATAACTAAAGATCAACTCAAACAAGTTTTTGAAATAACCGATTTAGGGTTAATGCACTACTTTTTGGGCATACAAGTATGGCAAGAAGAATGAAGAATCATGCTTTCTCAAACTAAATATACTCTTGATGTACTAAAGAAATTTAATATGAGTGATTGTAAAAAATCTAATACACCATGTGAAGTAGGATTGAAGTTGAGTACTAACTCTACTCAAAAGAAGGTGGATGGAAAATTGTATAGGCAACTTGTTGGAAATCTTTTGTATCTTACTATAACTAGACTAGATATTGCATATGCAGTTGGTATTGTATCCAGGTACATGGAAGATCCACACATTGAACGTAGGAAACCAGCTAAAAGAATGTTAAGATACATTAAGGATACTTACCAGCTTGGCATCGAATATAGATATGGAGGAGAGCCTACTTTAGTTGGATATACAGATTTTGATTATGCAAGTGACAGTGATGATAGAAAGTCAACTTCATAATATATCTTCCATCTTGGATCGGGATCAATCTCATGGAGTAGCAAGAAGCAATCAATAGTGTCACTATCATCTACAGAAGCATTGTGGCTTAGGAGGTTACTTGAAGAATTGCATCATCCACAAGACTCTTCAACAACAATATTTTGTGATAATCAAAGTGCTATCAAGCTAGCAAAAAAATCAAGTATATTATGCAAGGTCCAAGCATATAGAAGTGCATCATCATTTTTTTTGAGATCTAGTTGAAACTCAAGAGGTGGAGCTTCAATTTTGTGGAACAGAAGATCAATTTGCTGATATATTTACAAAAGCATTGTCTATTGTAAAATTTATGAAATTTAGATATCTATTGCAACTCAAAGATGTTTCAACTCTCTCCAAATAAACATTATGGGGGCAAGGGGGGTGTTAGAATAAATAATGTTTATTTATCTCTTGGTAGTTAGGCATTTAATATGCAGTCTAGAAACATCTTGAATTATCCTGATTTCTCCTCTCTCTCCACAGTAGCCTATTAGAACTTTCTGGAGGTCTACAAAATGGTTATAAATACCAGCCTCTTGTTTCATGTAAGTAACAATTTTTTTTTATAGTGTTTATTGAATAAAGATTTAGTTTACTTTGTGCATCTCTGCCCTTCCCTATTCCATTCTATTCTAGTCTATTTGCTGCTCTCTTTTATCTTTATTTTTGGTGTTGTTTTTTACCTCAAGTTTATCAATATCAAAAGAAAACAACTATCAAGACTATTGCTCAGATTTTCCAATGATGGGTGATACAAATTATATAATGAAAACCAAACCACAAATTAGACACATAATACTTTTCTTTATATTAATTTTGTAGGATACTGTTGCAAATTAAAGATCGGCAAATTCAAAAGTTAAAAATTACTGATTACAATGTTGATTACAAATTTGTTTGCAATATTCTGGAGCTGCACCCAACATAGACGTACTTTGGAACTTGTTAGAACTCATAACTATTTAGTACTTGGAACTTCTTAGAAATTTTTTGACTGTTGCTTACTTGGAGCTAAAAATTGTCTTGAATAATCATTGCTCTCTACACAATTAACTACTGCAGTACAAATTTCTTGGTCCAGAAATGTTGTTTTAAACCATTCCAAAATTTGACTGAGTTAATAGAAACATTTTTTTCTCTTGTTATTAAAAAAAAATTTCTCCCTCAAATTCAAATTTCAAACTAACCTTATCGATAAATTTGTTTTCAAAAATGATTGTAAGAGATGTAATGTCAAGAGCAATTGGGTAGATACAATCTTGATATCTCTTAAGTAATCTCCAGGTTGTATTGTTTTGGATAAATAAAATCATTTTTTTATTAACATCAACTATGCCAAGTTTACGGCAATGACAACTCACAACATTGTTCTTATCATATCTATGGTTCCATTCTTTGTTGCTCTTGCCTTGTTTGGAGCTATTTTAATAGATGTGAGCTCTAACGACTGTTTCCTTATAAGGAGCTATCTCCTTTGCATATCCATTTGTTCTCAACTAATTAATCAAACTAAAGAGATTTGTATAAAAATTTGAAATAAATTTATTGTTCTATTGTAGATTCTTTGAAGAAGTTTCCAAACTTCTTTGACAAAGTTGCTACTAATTTGGGAAATATTGATTAAATTACTCCTATCAAGCTCAATGATTTTACATATCTTCTACTTCCCTCCTTCAAAAGGGTCTTTAACTTATCTATTAAGTTAAAAATTGAGTTTCTTTTGCCCCATCACTGTTAGAATAAATTAATTATTGGCCATACAACCACTTGTTTCTAGAATGTTTAGTGGTCGATGGTCAGTAAAAACTACTCATTTTCCATTTGCAGCCATCCAAGCATCGACCAACACACCAGCCTCATCATCCAGCATTATTTGTATTGCCAACTCTTTGCTACAACATTTAATATGAATTTTCTTATAAATAGAATAAGTTGGACCTGTTGTCAACAGAACCCATTTTATGGGTTTCTCCATGGTTTTTTCTCTCTATGGCTTTCTCTCTTGTTTGGTTTCTTTGTTGTGTTGTTTTGTAATTTTTATCATGGTATCAGAGCTAATGGGATATGATCTTGGAGATCATGGAGAGGTTGATGATCTTGAAGTTTTTTTTGGCAAATGAAAAATTTCAGCCATTGAGTATTTTGTCATTAAGGTTGTGGCATCATAGCCCAATAGGCAATGACATTTGAAGTTATCTTCTGCAAGAATAAAGAGAAGAACAAATCAAGAGATTGCTATGAGAATTAAAGAAGCCATGAAAAGAAGGAAGCTAAAGTTGAAGTGCGTTTAAGTTAGTGTTGTGTGACGTTGTTTTTTCTAGAGAAAAAGCATGTGGAGCATCTCTGTGCAAGCGAGAGTGCTAGGGAATGCATACACATGGCATGGAAGATATTGGTCATGGAAATGTTCATTATGTCTTTGTGTTTTAAGTATGTGTGTTTGATGTTACAAAATAGTTATTGAAGTTAGTTGTGGTTGCAGTAAGTGAAAGTAGGTTGGATTAGTGGTGAGTTGGTTGTCATGATTCAAAGGCATTCTAAGGTCTATGATGATGTAAAGGTTTGCATGTGTGCCGATTGGATAAAAATGCTAGGATCAAACGTGAGAAAATGTTTAATCAATTGTGAACGCTACGATGTTGTTGATAGTAGTCAATGTAATAGAAGTTTGTTGCATTGATATCCCCTAATCAAGTTATGGAGATTTAATGAGAATTGTTTGTTAATGGGCTATAATAATTTAAGGGGTGCATTATTGGTTGTATTTTACACCCTAAAGTTTGGTTAACATATTGATGAACCATGTATTAGAAAAGAATTTTTATTAAACTAGAAAGTATAGTGGTTGGGCACCCATGTATCTCAGTAGATGGATTTCTTTTTATATGGACTCAATAATTAGCTTGATGCAGGTACAAAAGACAAAGGCCTAGAGTGATGATAGTTTCCCCGTAGTGATGATTCGTGGTCATTAGAACTAGTGAGTGCTTGGTTTGTGGTAATCCAAAACCACTTGAGTGCTTGAAGTTTGTGGTGATCTTAAAACCACTTGTGTGATGTTTGAGAAGTCTTTGGTGAACTTAAAACCACTTTGATATTGCATCAGTTATGGGTAATCCATACAAAACCTAGAGTGATCATAATGGGTGAAACAAGATCAGTGAAAGCATTTGATAATTGATTGTAAACGGGTACCTAACAAGGCTTAAGGCTAGGATCCATCATCTCTAGATTATGGAGGGATTTCTAAAAAATAAAAAATATGATGATTAATTTATGGAGGGATGTTAGAATAAATTAATTATCGCCCATACAGCCAGTTGTTTCTAGAATGTTTAGTGGTCAATGGTCAGTACAAACCACTCATTTTCCATTTACATCCATCCAAGCACTGGCCAACACACCAGCCTCACCGTCTAGCATTATTTGTATTGCCAAATATTTGCTACAACATTTAATATGCATTTGCTTAAAAATTGAATAAGCTAGACCTATGGTCAATAGAGCCCATTTTATGGGTTTCTCCATAGTTTCTTCTCTCTATGGCTTTCTCTCTTGTTTGGTTTCTTTGTTGTGTTGTGCTATAATTTTTATCAATCACTACAACCTTTCACAAATCATTTATAACTGTGATGGTCTCCATCTTCTTTACCCAAACATCATCATTTTCTTCTTTTATAAACTAACAGTTGTTGCCAAATTTTTTATTTTTCTCTAGCCATGTATTTCTTACGCAAGAAATTTTATTGCACCAAAAGAAAAATTCTCAAACTCACTAGAAATTAGAGTAAAATTGTTCCAATACCAAGTTAAATGTCTATAGCTGTTCAAAATAAAGCTTCCATATTAAATGTAAGGTATACAATCCTTAAAATCACAAACTACAATGTTATGATACCAAAAGAAAACAACTTTGCAGACTACTGCTCAAATTTTCCCAATGCCAATTTCTGGCAATACAAATGCAGAAGTGTAAACCAAATCACAAACTAGAGACATGTAATTTTTCCCTTTCAATTAAATTTGTAGTTTACATTAAAAAAAATTACAAGAATTGTGGATTAATACATGTTGATTACAAATTTGCCAGCAACATTTTGGAGGTGCATCCAACACAATGCTAAGAGCTTTTGAAGCTCGCTACAAAGTACCCGAAGTAATCATTGTTTTGTGTCCAAAGTTCAAATATTTCCTGAGGAACAACTTCCTTCACCCAGAACTATTGCTAAAAACATGTATTCTAAAAAAATTCTAAAAATTGACTAATTGATACATTCTTCTCTTTTGTCTTTTGACGTTCACACATAAAATCTCTAGCAATTTGAAATTTCAAACTAATAATGCCAACATATCTCTCCGTCAAAAATGATGTTGGAGTTGCAATGTCGGATACAATTGAGAGGATCCAACTCCAATGTCAGTAAACAATCTCTAAGTCTGTTTAAAATCTTCGATTATTATTTGGAACTGATTAAAATCTTCAAAAATATTCATGCATCTAGTAATACTATAATGTCCCAATTACCCATAAGCACTAGAATGTGTTTCAGATCTGTTGATTAAGATTGTTAATATTTAATTAAGTTCCAAAACTCTTGTAGCAAGAGACAGTAAAATATCTTTATTGCTGCCATAGCTAGAAGAAGTTTTTTTTAACAATTTTAAATTACTACGTGTATCAAAATGATGTGCAATGTATCATTTTTTGTAGAACAAGAGCTCTGAAAGAGCTAGAGTCCCTGCCTCTTAAGCATGACAAAACATAAGAGTTTGAGAGACAAGTAAATCCTAGAAGACAAATTTCTGAATTGGAGGAGTGTTGGTTTTTCATTGTAGGCTTTATCAACCTATTAGTCCACAAAGTTAGAAGGCCTTGGTAAATATTCATTTAAATTAAATACAATACAATATATCATAATATAATAATAACAAATTTTGCTAATGTAAAGATAAACAAAAGTCAATATGCACATCCATAGATAGAGTGGATGACTTCCATGTTTTGTTAATGCATCATCTATGACATCTGGAAAATGTGTTCAACTACATAAATACACATACTTGACCTGCTTTGTAATTGGTAGTATCCTTAGAGTGCCAAAAGAGACCTCTATGACATGATATCAACATTCTTATGTATGCTCATATTAGCAATGTGTTTGTGTTTCAAATGTTCACCAACTTGAGCAAGCCTAGTTATATTAAGATCCATAAAAATAAAACTATAATAAATAATTTAAATTCCTTAAAAAAATATAATAATAAATAACTTAAGTTCCTTAAAAAAATATAAATTGTAGTAAAAAAGAACTTAATTAATATTCTATTAGACCATTAACATTTGAAATACATAATTTTATAATAGTTTCTCAACTTTCTTTTGCACACATTATTTTTACTTGTTTCATTAATATGGTTACATTTTTTATCATTTCTTTAAATTTAAATATACTTGATTTTATTTTTAAAATATCTATATTTGATGATAAATTTTAGTATAAATATTAGGCAAGAGCCTACAACACAACGGTAGCCTCCTACTTGTGAGATCTTGGGTTTTAATCTACTAAAGCTTAATTAATAATAACAAATAATTATTCAAGACAAATAATAATAATTAATCTTGGCCAACAAAAATAAATTAATTAAGACAAATAATAATAGTAATTTTAATTGAAAATTTAAAAAAATTATTATAATAGCCTATCTTTTGAAAACAAAATAGATTAGTTAATTGAAACAAAATTTTAAAAATGTTTTAGCATTAGTTACAATTATTATTTTTCATTTATCTATATTAATATTGTTCTAAGTAATAGAATTTAAAGATGGTAAGAGATTAGTTTTAATCTTATATGTATGTATATATGTATGTATATATATATATATATATATATATATATATATAGATATATATATATATATATATATATATATATATATATATATATATATATATATATATATATATACGTATACATATACATACATATATGTATATATGTACATACATACATATATGTATGTATATATATACATACATATATGTATGTGTGTGTATATATGTATATGTATATGTATACATATACATACACACACACACACACACACACACACACACACACACATGTATGTATGTATGTAATAAGTTATAAGATCCAAAAATTAGTTATTCGTAATTAGTGAAAATTAATTACTAATAGAAGAAAGTGAATTTTTTTTGGCCAATACAATAATGTTGGGTGAAATATTAAATTAACTTAAATTAGAATCTTAAATAAGAATACTTTTTATAATGGTTATGACATAAAATAATTTTTGAAGATTACATGACATTTGAATTTTTTTAAAATATCTGTAACATATTTTAAAATATTAATAATAAGATTGTATTACAAAATATTAAATTAAATTATTATATTCTATATAGATTATATAGAAATATATTTTATATAATTTAAATAATAATAATTTATAGTATATATATAGTTAAAAACTCAAATAGTATATTATCTATATATATATATATATATATATATATATATATATATATATATATATATATATATATATATATATATATATATATTTGTGATATATTATTAATAGATTAATTTATATAACTATATAGTTTTTTTTAATACAATTATATTTTGTAGTTTTATCTTTAAAATATATTAATATTAATATTTGTTAGCAAAAATTTAGCTTAAAAAAATGAATATGGAAGAATTTTGAGAAAAGGACTCTTATAACACAAAACTGTTATAGCCAATAGAATTTAAGATAAATAAATTTTATAATATAAAAAATTAATAAATTTATTAAACTAATTATGAAAAACTGAATGCAATATTACTACGACAAATACAATAAGGAATTTTTTACTTAATTTTTCACTCAATTTTTAATTAAATCTAGATTTATCGAAAATGGGCCTAAAGATATATAAAAGAAAGTTTCTTAAAATTTATAAAAGAATGTTTCTTAAAAATTTATAAAAGAAAATTTCCAAATCATTGGAAAAATAAAAATAGATTCCTTTAAGTAAAAAATAAATTTGTGATGGGGGTCTTCAACGCATTCTTTCTTTTATTCTTTTCCTCGATCTTGTAAAACTGACTCTGAGGGTGATATATATATATATATATATAATTTTACTAATTTTTATAAATATTTTAAATGAAACATTTTTTATTATTTGAATTGAAATAGGCACATCAGTCATGGTGGAGGCCTACAGAAATTGTGTGAATCACATTTTGTTCATTTTGTAAGTTCCCCAAAACATGTTGCATTAAAGATATCTAACTTGCCTATTGCCATAGTTGTAGAGCACCCTAACAATCACCATTTTTCGGCTCTCAGATATTGTGAGAAATCAATAATTGTGGGAAACTGTTGTAATAGGCAGTGAGAGAGAAAGTAGAATTGAAAGCAGGGAAGAGAACAGGTAGAGGGCTAGAGGCGGACATATACTCCTCTCCCATCGACGGTGAAAGGGATCCTCATCTGCTTCTATTTCGTGTTGCTCTTGCGCTATAGGCATTCGATTTTTATTAGATTTGTTACTACCGATTGTGTTGCATGTTCTTAAGGCGTAAATGATGGAGTTTTCACCCATATTTTTATTTGGTTTGAAGGGTACGCATACTATTTCTGCATAGATTTTCATTTTTTCCATAGTATGCATCACATGGCTGATTTTGTGATGATAAAAATGTAAGGAAAAGAAGAAGAACATGAAAGATAACACATTGTTTGATATTTTTATTATCATTTTGTTGTTTGTTGATTGCTTCTAAATGTTTGTAAGCAATGCTACAGAGATTGGCATGGGAGGCAAGTATAGCTGTTAGATCTTAGATCATGTTGTCTCAGATATGTTCTAGATTTTTCTAGACCAGAATGTTGTAGAGATATTTTAACAATTACTAGAAAGTTATAGAATGTGTGACAAATTTTTAGATTTTTTTAAATTGTAGAACATTCTAGACATTGATTTTTTTTCTAAATTTTGTGCCAAAAAATGATTATTACCCCTGGCTAAATTGCTATTAGCCAATCAAAAATTAGTAATTCTTGTTTAAAAATTAATGAAAAAGTAAATTGATTTTTAAACTTTAGAATTTAATTAGTTGTTATTGTAAAATTTAATTGTTACCTTACTGAAAACGTTAGTTCCCTTAGGCAAGGACTAACAAAAATAAGAAATATATTGTTTCACCCTGAGGAGGATTAAAAGAATATCTATCTTGAGCCTATGTCTTGGCATTGGGAAGAGAACTCCAAGATTTGAGGTACCTAAGATCTTTCTCATATACAAATGTTTAAATATTTATTTGTTAACTAAATTATTATCTATAAGAAATCAAATTTAATATTGTAAAGAGGTTACATATATTTATGTATAACAATAAAAATTTAATATTCTACCATTATTCTAATTCATTGATACTCATCTTAAATTTAAAAAATTAAAATAAATAAAGTTTAGTTAAAAAAATTTAAGATTCAAAAAATTAAAATAAATAAACCTTAATTTAAGATGTTTAATTTATTTTCTTTATGAAAATAGATTTTAAATTTATTTAGTTAAGCATTGTGTGTGGTTTTTTATCAATAAAAGGTAAATGTCCATTATATTAATTTCACAAATATATACAATTTTACAAGCCCCATTCAAGTGCAGGCACTGGGGGAAAAGAAAGGGAGAAAGAAAACTCTGATATAGCTTGGGACTGAAGTTTGGATTCCACACAGTTGCCTAGCCTGGGACTTGAAGAGGGCATTCCCTCTTTTTCAAAGAAAATTAGGGGGGATACCCCTTAGTACAAGAATTTAATCAAACTTAAAATGGTAAGTGTTAAAAAAGGATTGAAACCAAGAAGTGGAGATCATTTGTGAAGCCATGAGAAGGAATGACCAAAGATCATAATATGCTAAAGTTTCCATCTATAGCAATCAAACCCTCCAAGAGACAGATTAATTCTTTCATTAGAGTGTGAGCATAAAATTATAGAGCCACTAGAAGATCATTAAAAAAGGGTAGATATGGTAATGTTGAATTCCATCATACTTAAATCATATGAAAAAATATTTGAAGAACTATCATCAAAAACTTCCATGGTGTAAAGATTGCCCCTGCAAAACCATTGCCACATCAACAATCTCCATAAGATGCGGAAAATTCAATGAGAGTCAAAGACTTTTGAATATTGACCAGTCAACATTAGTTGATTAAATATCATTAACTTCAACAAAAATGATACATATACATATATGCTCAAATCTAATGGAAACCATAATTTGGTTATCAGATTACCGAGAGGTACCAAACATGTTGACCATGTTGACAGAAGCTCAACAACCTGTCTAGGAACACAAGGGTAAGAATATTGTAGGATTGCTTTACCACCCTACCACAAAGCTATAAAGCTTCCCCATAATCTTTCCTGACATGAAAGATACCCATCTCAGCATCGAGGAAATCCTAAACAAGCAAAACTAGGAGAAGAGCAATGGAATGTGTGACAATAAGTGTTATTGCACAAGTGTTAGAAAAAATAGTTTGAAAATATAACATGAATATCTAAATTCCTTGATTATCATCCTCTCTTCATGTTCAAGTACTTTAAAATATACATGACTTATTCATATGAGGAGTTTCATGATATTCTGTATGCATATCCATTAGCGTACAATGGATAAGAACCTTAATAACCATTAACTCATTACATCAATCAATCATATCATTTAAATAGAACTCCTTTACATCTAGCATCCTTTTGATATCAACATGAAAACCTACTCATACAATGTAAGAAACAAAAGAATGTGGCCTATTAAGCACAAAACAATCAACTATTTCCATGTTCTCAAGGAGTCTCATTATTCATAAGGAGATAGTAACAACCATAATACATATTGCTTCTATGTGAATAAAATTGATATCCATTTAAAAATAGGATTGACTTCATATACTTCACTATACAGTAGTTTTTCCAACACTTAGGACACACCTTATTGCATTCCCTGAAATTCTTATCCGTATGTGATTTAGAACATACACTTGTTGGTCAATGTGAGATACTAAAGTCAAGATTAATAACAAGAAAAAATGCATGTACTTTTTTGTCCACAAAATACTCCTATCTATGGAAGATGTAGATGATGTAGTAGGATATTTAAAAGAAATTTAATTTACATTTCAAGCACACCTTTCTATTCTTCTCTAGTTTGAGACACCCATTATCCTTAGGTAAGTGTGACCATTCATTAAACAATGTGATAGATTCTACATTAACTCGAAGTCAATTCATTTCTTATACAACTTAAAGTATAAATGTAACATTGATATTGGTAAGTATTTAATCAAAATATAATTCCCTCACAAATTCACAACCTTCTCAAGATGATCTTTATCCTTTTACTATAACATAATTCCTCTCTTATAGGAGAGTTAAAACAAACATTTAATATTGTAATTTGAAATAAAGTTGATAATGGTCTACATCCACAAGAAATTTATTTCAGTACAAACTACAACCATTCCAACTGAACTCATAAGAAGTAAAATATCCACTAAATCGCACACTTTTTCATGAACAACAACGATTAATTTGAAAGCAATTTTTTGTTCAATACTAGACCATTCAAATTTCTATTTTTCTTAATAACTCTCATATTAAAGACTATCTAAGAACATTTTATTGATATACCTAGTTGTCCCAACATATTTTTTAGAGACTCAATAGAAGTAATTTATAGAAATCCAAATATAGTTGTTTGACCAACGTCGCTATTCAATCCTTTACACATTTATACAAACATTTCCAATTTGTCGTTGATGTATGCTGGGCTTAATATCAAAGTTTTGAATACAGGTAAAACTTTTTTGACAGCCAAGAGTTCTATGATAATTTATAATTTTAGAGTGTAATGTGTTGTTCCCTTATGTAATAAATAGTTGTATATATTTTTGGATACTCGGTTCCAAGTAAGGCTATTGATAGCAATCCTAATCCCTCTAAGGATGATAGTTTACATAGATAAGCGTTCAAGGTTCTACCTACTTAGTTATGTCCTAATAGTAACATAAACATTCAATAGGTAACAAAAATCAAATTCTTTGGATAGAAAAAATGACATTTGGAACCTAGGAATACTTGACCCTAGCTCATAACATCTCATAGGCTGCAACCAAGACTTCTATTGAAATATAATTGAAAACTCAAGTAAAGAGTGACAATGGTTTCTACAGGTCATGACAAAACATAAATACACCAAGCATCATTAAGAAGAATTGGTATGTCCTAAGGAGTTCTCTGCAATGGAAGCTTCTTAACCCTTTTTAACCACTCATTTCCCCAATAAAACATCAGCTAAGGGAGCTTCTTCTATTCCATCAATTTATTCTAATTTCATGTATTCATTAACAATAGAAAATTTAAGGAACAAACAATGTAATAGATTTAAATACTTAAACACATTCATAACTACATCTGGCTGATTCTAATCCATGTATCACCAATATTTTTTTTGAAAAACACAAGTTATGTTGAGCATTTAGAATAGACTAGAAACTTTAGAAAGGAACTTGTTTTGATCATTGTTGTCTCTAATCTAGTTTTCCCAAACCTTGCACATCTTGAGTAACCTTCCCCCTTGCCCCTGCCCCTCTCCCCCCCCCTATATATCTGCCCATACTTATGGTGAAAGGGTCATGATTGAACTTCTTTTCATGAATCCCAGAGTTGTTTCTTAACAATTAATATATAATAGTTAGAATTGAAAAACCAACTTGTAACCATCATCCCCCTATGTAGCTAACAGCCTAATAATCAACTTATAAAAATTATGTTATTCCCGAATAATTTTCTTTCAATAAATCTTAAGAAAGATAAAATTTTTGACAAGGATCCAAGTGGCAACAAATACACCAATTTATTTGGCTTAAGAAAGGAAGGGTTGTTACATCCCCCTCCCCTTAGAAAGTGCATCACCCTTGATGCATGGTTAACTTGTGGAACTATAGTCACAAGAAAACAATATATTCATTTCAAATTAATCATATTCTAACTTTCATTGCTGAAGACAACAGAACCATTAATTTAAGCGATGTAGTTAAAGTAAGTAAACACACTCTTAACATAAAAAATGCATCATTTAATCATTCAAGGATATTTTCTATGTGAGTGTGTGAATTCCATTACCATCCTTCAATTTTACATGGTTACAATTACCTCTCTCTGACAATATGAACTCCCTTTCTTATGATGTGGCATTCCCTCTATTGCATTATAGGAACAAAACCAATTTTAATGATGTAGATAACTAAAGATAAAATACTACATGAATGTGCCACACAAAATAATTTGGAATTATCTAGAACTTCACAGTTCAAAGGGAGCCTAAAAAAATAATACCCCTCAAGACAAATTTAGTAGGTGGTTTCAAAGTCTTCTTTAATAAAGAGCTATCCAACTACTTGCTGAAAGAAATCAGCTAAAAATATTCCAAAGGATAACAAACCATTTCCATCTCCATATAATCCATAGAGGCTACAGATTGCCAGGTTTTGCCTAGATTTTTTGCCTTCCTTATTTAAATTATGTGAATTTTAGACTTCTTCTTATAGTACTATCAAATTAAGAAAATGCATAAGCTTTAAGACAAAATCAATAAGTAACTTAAAATCTAAATTATTTGAGAGCAAACCATTAGTCCCAAGTCTGAACCATAAATAAGACAAAATTTTCAGCTTGCCTAGGCTATGGGACAAACTTTTAACCACAAAATATAATACTCAAAAATCAAACCTCCAGAAAAAAATATAGTATACCAAAGTAGGTTATTCAAGATTGATTTTATCGACCAAACCATAAAAAATATGAATTAGAGTTAGATAGTAAAAGTTCTAAGAAAGACCAACATTGGTAATAGTTTTACGCTTTGTCAAAAATAAAACCAAGAAAGAACAAAAAGAAGGCCAAGAAAAGTATTCATTCCCTGAATACTTATCAAAGATCTTCTATGGCATCTCATAGGGCTCATTCATGAAGTATCCCTACTTCTTCTAAGTATTGCTCCAACCAGTCCAAATCACTAGGATCCAAAATGGTAAAAAAGTAGAGAAGAAATCTAATGTTCCTCTTACAAACTCCCCTATCTTCCTAGAAGCTTTTCGGGTCCTCTATAAAGATAATAGGGTATACAAGAACAAGTTCCAGCCTAATATATAGCGTATTATAGTTGGGTGCAAGAGGAATGGTGAGATCACCTCTGATATTCATAAGGACAATATCAAGATTACCCAACAAGTGATCATCAAAAAGTTGACGATAGAAACTAGCTATTAAACCATTTTCATCATAAAAATGACATACTACTACTATGCACATGGCAACAATATCCACATTAGAGTGGAACTTGTACAAACAATTGACATACTGGGTACCTAAGCATTATAGAGCAACTCTCCAAACCACCTTATTCTTGATAGGGACAAACTTCATAATTCTCTCAATCTTTATGGGCTTATCAAAAGCCATGAGCCTTGCAATAGACGTTAGCTTAATTGAGGTGTCCATGATACTTGAATGCAAACAAAGTGGTTGACATTCCTTAATAAATAGCTACAGAGAAGGGCTGCCCAAATTTAACCACTTATCCTAGGAAAAAAAGGTGTATTTAAGAACCACACAAGGAGTGAATTGATCCATGCATAAAAGGTTCTTGCCAACTCGTAAAAGTAATTAATTCTCATTTATTAGAAGTACATCCAAAATTAGAATTTATATAAAAGGCTAAAGTGTTAGAGGGGAGATCAAAATGTTATTCCCAATAGCCCCTAGATAAAGTTGCCAAAAAAACAAAAGTTTCTCATATAATCTAGTTTAATCAGATTCTCTAGAAAAATAATACTAATTTAAAGTTAACATATATACAATGGGACTAACTACCTAGATACAACTAAAAAATAAGACCTAGAAATCATCAAGGGGTTATAAAATGTAGATCCCTAAAAAATTCCTTCCTAAGTAGAAGATCATCTGAACAAAATCTTTGAGAGACACTAGTCTTATTTGAACGATCAGCTCCTTTTCCAATTGATCTGCCAAAGAATTTGCTTCCCCATAGATATGATTCATAGTAATATGCTTAAAAGATGGAAGGAACTCAATGCTTTAGCCAGCAAGGATTGCAGTTTCCAATTAGGCATGTAACCTTTTCGTAGAGCTTTAATGATTATGGTCAAGTCCCCTTCAATCACAATGTTCTAAAATTTGAAGATAGAACAAAGCCAAAGGCCCCTCACCAAGGCTCTTAGCTCTGCCTTATTGTTGGACATAAATCCATTGAATTTACAAGTTTTGATTATAATTTTACCCTTGGAATTTCTAATACAACACCCTATAACAGCCACTCCTGAGTTTCCATGAGAAGCTCCATCAAAGTTCATTTTTACCCAGCTTTCTTAGGGGGGGACCAAGCACATTTGTCCCTTTCACTTTTATCCTTCCCTTTCCCTATGAAGAGGGAGAGCTTTAGCCCCAACCATTTGTGTCTCATAGAATCATCCCATTGAGTCATGGCTTTGTGGGATTCATTGTTGTTGCATATCTTGCTATAAATAACTTCAATAATCAAGGTTTTCATTTTAATAGTAAGTTCTTGATATGTTATCTTCAAATTTCTAAAGACTCTTATATTCCTTTCTTTCCATAGTTCCCATGGGATTAGGGAGGGAGAGATAATTCATAGACCCCTGAAAATGGATTCTTTAAGCAAGATGGGCCAAGATAGGAAAAGAGATCTAATGGAATTAGGCAAAGAAGATTTCTAGGACATCTTTTTGAAGAGTCAATTCCAACACAGGCTAGAATAGTCACAATAGACTAATAAGTGGTCGAGATGCTCCTCGTTTTCACATAGTGGACACTGAAGGGGTCCTTTATATCCCATTCTTCTAAATTTGTTAGTAGTTGGGATTTTTTATCGAAGGGAAAGCCAGTAGAAGGCTCCTACCATAGGGAGGCAAAGGGAATCCCAACACAGCTCAGGGAGATTCCTAAATTCTATCAACTAGTTGTATCCCTCTATTACTATATATTTCCTTGTTTTGTATCCATCCCCAATCAGTTTATCTTCTTTATCTGTTAAGACTATGGATATTTTTTCTAAAGTGGACAACATAAGATATTTAGAAGACTCAGGATCCTTAAGGTTTTGGAGGATTTCCATTGCCAATCCGCTGGGGAGGATTTATGTTTGACAATATAGTTACTTAGAAAAGGGCCCCAAGCTTCTTCTAGGATCTCTCAAAGTGAAAAAAATTTGTTTAACTTAAAAATGATAGAGTTTCCTTCCAAGGAATTAGTCCACAATCTGAACTATTCTCCATTTCCCGCTTTCCATGTAATTTTGTCAGAGATGATAGATTTGCATTTGAGCATGAAATTCCAAATGTCTGATCCTATCAAGGGATTTTTAATTCTAAGGAGACTTGGTGGATTGAATGGGTCAAGATACTTATTGTACATGATAATGAGGGTTTCTAAACATTCTCCATATTAATTTAGCACCAAGCGATAAAGCTTGATCTTGATGTTCCTTATCCCAAAACCACCATTTCCTTTGGCCTACAAATCTTATCCCAAGCCAATAATGGTAATTTCTTTTTTATTAGAGCCTTGCCCTAGAAAGTCTTTGAAAATTGTATTTAGGCCATCCTTGCTCTGGATAGATAGATTGGTAATCGCAAGATGATATATGGGCATACTTGTGGATACTAATTTTAGCAAAGTAAGCTTGATTGCTAGAGAAATCTATTTGCCTTTCTAGAATTGAATTCTTGTCATGATCTTACTACTTAAATTAACCTAACTAGTTGATTGCTTTTGCCTTGATTATAATTGACACCCAAGGTATCTATAGGGAAAAGTGCCAGCTTTGATGCTAAGAATTTTACTGATGTTGACCTCTAAAGAAGGGATTGTATTACAAAAAAAGACTTCACATTTTTTCATGTTGATCTCTTTACTAGATACTGCCATGTAATTATTAAGAATGATTTTTGTGCTCTTAGCTTCTAAGATGCTTGCTTCACCATACAACATAGTATCATCTACAAATTGTTGGTGCGAGGTGAGTTGTTCATTCCGAACTGGTTGAATGCCTTTAGGTAGCTTATTAGAGCAGATATTTTAGAATGCTCTCCCTTGGGCTTCTAACATCAGAATAAACAAGAATGAGGAAAGAGGATCCCCTTACCTTAGTCCTCAAGATGGAGCAAAGGATCCTTTTGGAGTACTGTTTCTAAGAACCAAGAATCTAGGAGTAGAAATGTATTCAAAGATTAAGTTGATCCAAGGTTTTGCAAAGCCAAAAGCTTAAAGATATTTTAAAAGAACATAGAAATTTACTATCATATGCTTTCCATATATCCTATTTTATTAACATTCTAGGTTTCCTATATATTTGTAGAGAATGCATAATTTCTTGAGCTATTACCACCAACATAAATAGATCTATCAAGAACGGAACCTGTTTGTTCTTCATTGATGAGAGATAGAAGAAGAGTTTGCAGCCTACTTGCTAAGGTTTTTGCTCGTAGTTTGTATAATGCATTGCAAAGAGTTATAGGTATATAGTCTTTAAAGCTTTTAGGAGATTTATGTTAGGAATTAAAGCTAGGAAAGTGGGGTTCACTTCCCTTAGGAAACCTCCTCAGTTACAAACTCCTTCTAGAGCCTTTGTAACTTCACCTCCTAAGAAATGCAAATATTTTTGAAAGAAAACTAGTTGGGAAGCCATCCAACCTTGGAGACTTGTCCAGATTTGAATTTTTTTAAGAACCTTTTCTACTTTCTTTCTTAGTAAATTTTACCAAGAGTACTTTGTTCTTATTTGGTGTAACTAAACTAGGAATGTTATTAAGGAAATATTTATGGCTAGATGATGAGGAATAATCACAAAGTATTTTCTCAAAAAAGGAGGAGGCCTCTTTTGCCACCTTTGAGGGATTTTCTAAGATCAACCCAAACTCAATTTGAATCCTAGAAACCTTATTTTGAGCTCTATAAAGTTTTGTGCTATTATGATTTTTTTGTGGTTTCATCTCCTTCTTTGAGTCAAGATTCTCTAGATTTCTACCTCTAATAAGCTTCTTCCATAGCTAGAACATCTTATAGCTACAATTTTAGGGTTTTTTCATGGTTATACAGGTCGTCTCTTATCCCTACAATCATGACTTCTAGATTTACCCATTCAAGTTATGCTTCCACTTCTATTTTTTTATCAAAGATGTTTCAAAATGCAAACTTATTCCATTGAATGAGATGGTTCTTAATAATTTATAAATTTTGAACTACTTTATACATGTTAGATCTAGAGAGTCTTGCTTCCTTCCACCATAGCTCCAAAAGGGGTAGAAGAGAGGGGTCAAGGAACCACATTTTCTCAAATCTGAATGGATTTTGAGTTGGGGATTCTCCCATAAAAATATTAAGGAGAACATTAAAATGATCTAAGCCTGCAAAAGGTAGGGTTTCAGATTTGAGATAAGAATTTTGATCAGGGTAGTTACCCTAGGAGAAGAATCTATCTAATATTTCTACTATTTAAGTGAAGCCTTGCCTTATGTTATTCTAGGTAAGGCAAATGTTGATGTTACAAGGGTTCCATATGAGGCACCTTCACATTCCCCATATACATCTGAATCCTAATTTTTTGTCCAATTTAGCTATTTCTTCCAAGTTTATTTTAGTTTCTTGTATAATGGCTATGTCAGGTTTATATTTATTAAGACAACACTTGAGAAGGTGTTGCTTGTTAGGGGCATTAAGATCCCTAATTTTCCAAGATAGGACTAACATGGCCCCTTGGGAAGGATCTTCCTCTTCCCTACTTCAAAGAGATTAGTAAGTTTTTATTGCCCTTCAGATCTCAATTCATTAAAATATTTCTTTCCCCTTTTTGAAGATATTCTTTCTATGTTGGGAGAGATCAAGGAAGAATTAATTTGTTGGATACTTCTTAATTTGTCTAATTCTTCCATTTCTACCAATTCAACATCAAGATCTTCCATAGTATATCCTTCACCACCTAGGGAAACCAATTGATCAATAAGCATTTTTTTTGGTAGTCTAAGTCATTTTTTTCTGTAAAGGTGTTAATTATGTCCTCTATCAATTTTTCACAGGGGGCATATTTTCGTTCTCTACTTAACCTTTCGAGAGAGGATCCCCTATTGTAAGAGAAATAGGATCCTTCCTTGAAGTGGAGGCTATGATTCCTAATTACCTGAGTATTTTTAGTAAGAATCCCCATGTTGGTAGGACAATTTAGGGACTACTCAAGAGAGCTTATAGGCTCAAAATTTGGGATGTTATTCTAATTTTAGATTCCCATGTTATTACAATCTTTCATAGGAAGAGATAAAATCCTCCTTTAATAGAAGGATTCTTCCCCATAATAATAGAGAATCCCCCTCTCTCCCCCCACCCCCCCACCACACCCACCCCCTCGCCCCCAAAAAAAAAAAAAAGAGTTAGGAAAAACATAGCAATCCAAATTAGGACCTTTACAAAGATGTGAAGGATATGCCATAGATATCTTTTGGGTCCCCTCTAAAATTACATTACTACTAAGTAAAGGGGTAGTAGGAGAGCATGCTCTTCGGGAGGAGCTACTGATCTTTACTAATCTTTTCTAGACAACTTAATCCTTTCAAGAGAATCTCTTAAACTACTATTGTTCGAGTTGGTCGGTTGCCAAAGAATGTAACCCTCATAGGAACCCATGAAGATTTTTGGATTAAGATAACAAATGGATTGATTTGTGATTATTCTTAGGGGTTTAAGAAAGGTAACATTTGCGTTGATGTCAACCAATATTTTGACATTTATAGAGTTAGTAAAATTTTCTTCTATGCCTCTAAAGCCTTCCAGAGAGTCCTCAGTTTGTCACAGAATATTCTCATGGAGGAGCTTCATGAGAAATTTTTTTGAAGGCAACCCATTTCATTATTTACTAATTATCAAAATTTTGAGTATTAAAATTAGGTTTCTATTCTAAGAATTCAACATGTTGGCCTTCCAGGAAGAGTGGGGCCTCATTAAGCAATTTATTTCTAGGTTATGTTGATTTAAAATTAATAAAAATATTGTTATTAGAGAGATCAATAATACTTACTTGGTCCCCCAACACCATTATCATTTGCATGAAGAATTTAGTTGGAATGGGGCTCAAGCCACTCCACTTTTCAAATAAACCCTGATATTTACATTGTTTCAATTTTTTTTGTATTTTAATTACTAATTATTAGGGTTTAGAGATCATTATCTTTCATATTGTTTGCATTCACCACTGGGGGATTTTCCCTATTGCCATTTTGAATCAAGGGATTATTTGTTCGGGGTATTTGACCAATGTTATCTCCTATTTATAGAAAAAATTAGAGGATATTCTAATCATTTCTTGCCCCAAAGGAATCAAATTTTCTCCTACGCAACTGAGGGGATTCATGTCGAGATCACCAACAAATTTTTGTTTCTAGCAATCCCAAAATTTGTGCCATATTTTCACATGGAGCTGAATTCTAGGCGTTGAAGGAATTATCCTCTAATCTTCTCCTTTGGGCGAGATGATGAATTTCATTAGAGTTAACTTTACATTTTGCAATGAGAGCAAACCTTTGACCCTTCGTTGAAGCAAGAAAAACCCTATCCAAAGAAAAAAATGGGTTTCTAATGGCTATGAGAGCCTTGGATGAGCCATAAATAGATTTGGAAACCCCTGGAGCAGAAAATTTTCCCTGAGGAGTTGGAAGGTCACAGGGATAACAACCCTACATTAATGGAGATTTTCAGTGACCAACAAAACTTTTCAGTCTTTTCTTTCTTGCCATTATGTTTGTTTGTTAATCATATAGTCAAACGTTGAGTTTATTTTTCTTTGTATTTTTAAAATATGTTCATTTTTTAAAATATATTCTTAATTAGAAGAAATAGTCCTTGCAGTCAAAATTTTGTATAAGGGTTACTAATTAGAAGTTTATATTAGATGTGAAATTTTTAAACTAATCCAATGCATATTTGTTAAAGTATTAAGTATGTGGTTGAACTCACTGAATGTCTTAAGAAGCATCTAATAAGGTCTTTTAGTTGATTATATTTATAATATTTTAGTTAAATTATTATATTTAAGATTACAATACTTAAATTCATAATTGTTTTTTAAGGCAATGAGGCCTTCTATTTTAAATACCCTAATCTATTTATTTTGCTTATCTTTGATTTGCTAGAAATGATTGTAAGTTTATATCAGTATAAAAGACATAAAAGACAAATCTTATTATGTACGAACTTTAGTTTTATGATTTTTTATAAATGTCTTGCTAAATAAATATTTTTAATTTTAATGTCGCGGAGACTGGTCCGATAGAGGAGCTTTGCCTGAAATGCCAGCGACCTGTTTGTTTAACCGATAAGGCCCCTGGAGAGCATGCCATGGAGCAGTTTGCTTCAGACCTGTCTCACCACGGAGATGCTCCTACGAATTACCGCCTTGTACAGATAGATATATAAAGGAATGCATGAGGCGTATTTTTACCACGCTTACAGTTACAGCAACAGAGTTATTTTGAGGGAAGATCTTCTAACAAAAACATTGTGGACTGTTTTAATTTGGTACCATTGGCTTTCCAGTGTAGTTGGTATGAGATGTGTATTGGGTTCCATTCTGACTGATTGTGCCTCTACTACCATCAACTTTTAATTGAAAACAGGAATAAATTAAAGATGGAGGAATGATTAGGGCCGCGTAAATCAGTTCTAAGAAAGCAACTTCACACTTTTGCAAAGTGGTTTAGCTAAATTTAGAGCTTGTTCACTATTTGTTTGAATATCTCTGCTCTGCCCGTGTGGGGAGACTTATCGATTCAGACAGTGTATAGCAGCACTCGATTGGATGCATATGCGTGGGGTTTTCGAGCTCCTCATGCTGAGATTGTTCAATTTCATATTCATAGGCAGTAGTTCTGAATTTCGTTGCGTCTCCACTTTCGCCACTAATAATTTCAAAGTCTTGAGGTATGTATTGAAGTCTGAGATGAATCATTTCCATGAATATAAATTGCAAATTTTGTATATGGTCAAACAATTCATATGCCTTGTCAATTACCCATATCAAACTTATCTCGTCATTACCCACGTCCGTGCATAGACTGAGCTGGTCAATCTGTGTATTATTGCGGAATCACAAGATGACCAATCGTTAGAAGTTGATGGCAATAATAACATTGGATGGTTTAAATAGCGAAGACGAAGCACATCGCCTTCTCGCAAGTTTTCCAAGACCAGAACTTCCTTCCGTTAGAGGAATCTGTTGTAAAATCTGGTTTCGATGTTTGAGACAACTTCATGTTGCTTTAATTTTATCTTTAGTTTTTTGTAAAAGGTTTTGGATTCGTCCAAAACTTATTTTTACCTTAATCTAAAATAACACTATAATTAAACAAGCATAAGAACAACAATAAGATACCATGAGAAGAGCAGTTCAAAATATTTGACGCATTGAGAAGGTAGGAACAAAGGCTTAGGGGATCTGGCCATGCTGGTGATGCAACTTAGGGGCTACCCTTAAACATCACACACTAAGGAGAAAATTAAGCTTGGGAAAAAAATCAATTTTGACTATTTAACACTTTTAGTCTTAGAATGGAGCTTAGTGTGTGATGTTTGAGACGTTCGAGGGAGAAACATTCATTCTGTTTTCCTTACTCCCTTGTGACAACACATGCAATCTAACAATCTAATTATTTAAGAAAAAACCTCAAAATAATACAAGTATCATTTCTAAATTCCCCGACAATGGCTTGAGCACAATTATTCTTTTCTACACAAAAATATGAATTCAACCTCACTGATTGCAAAAGAAACCTAAAACAATGGTTAAGAATGCTTATAGAAGAACAAAACAACAAAGGGCCAAATCCCCAACTCCTTTCAATTTTTAATAGTTCAATTCATTTAACAGTTTGGAGTGTAACAATATGGTATTTAGTAATTCTATCTCATAGTTTAACATTACTTTAAAAAAAAACTGTAATTCTTAATTGATAAAAGTGAAAATTTCAATTCAAAAATATGTATTTTGAAAAAAATTATAATGGTTTGTTGTACATAAAAATCCTAACAAAACATGGAAATATTTAAGGGTGTGATGGATTTGGGAAGTTCATTCAAATTGAAAAATTTTCAAATACAAAGTTAATTATTTTATCATTAATTCACAATATAATTATGTTTATAGAGTTAATATTGTATTAAAAAATATAAAATAAAATTATTTGTACTACATGCATATGTTTGAGATTTGTTTCTTATTTAAAAAATTTATATTTATATGTTGGAGATGTATCTTATATGAAGTCATCAAAAACAAAAATTGAGTTTTATTAGAACATCAAATATGATGATTTTGAAGTTATTCTTAATAGTTGAGTATTTTTTTACATAAAAATTTGTACTATATATATTATATAATGAAATAATATAATTTAAATATAATTTTGTATTTTAACTAGAATATATTTTCTATAGACTTCATGTTGTTTAAATATAGAAGCAACCAAAATGGGGGCTGGCCCAAAAATAGAAGAACAACTATCCGTAGATTAGTTGGGATTAACTACTACAAGATTACCCCACCCCCTTTTGAAATTTCAAAAAGGTACCCATACCCATAACCAATAAGTAAATATTACCATAAGCATCGAGAATCTTATCAATATACAAAATCATGCCCATATATAAGATAAATATTGGCCCTACTATTAGTCCATACATAAAAACTAAAAAAGGCTCAAAGGTATAAAGTATAACTGAGCATCATAAAAAAAAAAAAAAAAACTAACCACATTAATAGGGGAGCCATCAAAGCTAGTCGTCAGCTAGGAAGCCATACAGGGTGCGATTGTCTCCACCTCCTTATCATCGATCCCTAGGTCTCGGTTAGTTTTTCATTAGATGGAGTGTGGTGGCCTCCAAGTGCATGGCACAAATATGAGAAATTTGCTACCCTATCAAACTTTTCCTCCAGGTCCTCGTTCCATTTAACTAACTCCGCAATTGATTTTTCTAGTTTATCCACCACCTAGCTCCCATGTTCAGTGCTCTCATTTCTAGTCATGGTGTCTTTCTATTGAGTGTGATCTCCCCCTACTCATCCCTAGCCTCTTGTTCTCCCCCTATTCTTTCTGCTCGGGCTTGGCTATCTACAGTGCCCATCTTAACTAGAGAGGTTACCGTGCCATGCTTAACATTCTCAAACTTTCCAAAATCTGGAGTAATTGTTTTAAACATGTTAGAAACCATGGAGGGAAAAGGGTTGGTTTCCTTCATATTCTCAGTTTTCCTCTTACTTTTTGTTTCTTTTTTTTTGTTCACCATAGTTCCTTCCGGTGTCCTTACATTTGGGACGAGGCCCAAAGTTTTTCCCGAGGGTGTCTAGTTTGGGTATAGCATGGTTGGTGGAGGGAATTTTCTCTCTCAACCACTTGCTCGACTGATTAGTGTCCTTACTCATGATTCCAATTTTCTCAACATCCATAACTTCAATTTTTCTTCCTTAATTTTTGTAGCCATGGCACTGAGGTCCTCTTTGGATGTGGGTTTAGAAGGGGGGTTTGAGCTATGAGCAATAATTTTTAGAGGAGGAAGGCTAATGCTCAAAATTTGAGGGTGGAGGCCGTTATAAAATTTAAACAAATAGAACATCAAGTCTTGGTGATAAATAGTGTAATTTTTGTCATCTTCACATTTTTTTAGGTTATATTCCAAATGCAGTCCTCCATAGAATGGAGTAGGAGAAAAAGAAAATAAATGCATTCTTTGCTTCAAAAATGATTTAGGATAGGGAAATGATAATAATATAAAACCTCAACTCTATCTTCAAGGGTGGTGTGGTGCATGATAATATAGTAGACCAAATTTTGTGGCTCAGGAAGCTTTGCACGAACAAACCCTCCTCGAAAATGAATAGGGGCTTCATCAGAGTTGAAGAAACTTATGAGACTCACTTCATCTTTAACTCTAGGATGCTTCCTCCATAATTTTCCTTCTAGTGATAGGCTAATGGCATTGGCTATTAGTTCTTCTATTACCTCAAAAGTGACCCTGTCGATGGTGACCCAATGCTTCTTCTTGGAATCAACAAATTGCATGGTGACCATCTCATCATGGCCCTCTATACTTTCCATAGAAGGGATAAATATGCCCTCTTTCAGATAGGACCACACCACTTTGTCTTCCCTAACAATCTTCTCAATTCTCGATGGTTCTAGTTTCGAATTTGCCCCTTCCATAACCTCATCATCATCCAAGTCAACCACCAACTCCTCGTCTTCCTCATTAATCTTAGCTACCATTTCCTCCACCCAAATGATTAGATTTTTAGTGAAACCCAGAGACAAACCCTAACAAAATATTCAATAGTGTTTACAGCTAAAGGGACCCCAAATGAATATATCTCTTTTGGGAATCATAGCAATTAAGTTGAAATCAAGTGGACATATCACCAAATCCTCATAATATCTCCTTATCTCCTTGTCTCAAGATTTGGAAGCCCATCTTAGGTGGCATGAGAAATCTCCTTAAATTAGGTTTGGAATATCAACTTTTCCTTATCCATTATGAAAATTTAAATTACCATCTTCTCATTAGAAATAGGGCAAAAATTAGAGGTTGCTTCTAAAATTATCATCATCGTGGTACACCCAACAAGAATGGTAGGATAGATAAAAATCTTTGCTAAATCCATTATGAAAGGACAACCCTTATCATATGCAAAGTTGTGTTTCATAATTTAAATGCCTCTTTATGAACAAGCGATTTGATTTCCGTCGGGAGATCTTTCTCATCCCGCCAAACTTGATCATTAATGATTTAATGTCTGTATCTTGCTAGGTTGTCCACCACTTGGTTCCTTTTCTTGTAAATGTGTTGTATTCTAACCTCATTAAGATTTTTCATGATACATTGGGTGTCCTTGATAATCGATGTTGCATTCCATCTCATCTTATTCTCCCCCTTAGCCACTTTAATGACTATCATAGAGTCTCCCTCCACAATAAAATTTTGAATTCCCATACTCCTAGCTAACTCAACCCCCCACAGAAGTCCAAGCACCTTAGCCTCATTGCTCAAGACATTTTTACATTTCCTAGAGCATCCTCCAATACTGCCACCTAGAAAATTTTGAATTATTCCTCCCATAATAGCTCCCTCCACTTGCTTAGATCCATCAAAATTTAGCTTCAACCACTTTGAGGGGGGCAGGGGGATGGCTTCCATCTAGTTTGCATCCTCTGGATGGTCTTTGAATTATCCATTCCATCTATTATTTGATTAATGTCCCACACTCTTTCCTAGGCCTGCTCAATGCAGTTCAAGGGATAGGGGGGAGGTTCCCACTTCCATATCATCCCCCCCTCAGGAATTCCTCCCATACACTTGCAAAACACCACCCCTAGAGGTGTACTTGTATATCTAAATATGTGGTTATTTTTATCTTTCCATAAGTTCCAACTTACATATGTGGGAATAGCCTTCCAAATCATTCTAATAAGGGGATGTTGTAGAGGGCACTTCCACCTAAGAATAAATTGGTAGATTGAATGGTGGAAGACCCATGATACTCCAATCTGCACCAGGATACTTTACCAAACTTGGGTAGAGTAAGGGTTGTGGATGAAGAGGTGTGGGATGGACTCTTCCTCCTTATAACATACCACAAATCTATCGCACATTTGGAAGTCATGCCTTTTGAGGTTATCAATGGTGAGAATATTATTGTACATGACCAACTACTAGAAGAAACTGATTTTAGGTATAAAGTGAGGGTTCCAAACATTTTTTCACTTTGGATTCCCTCTGTCACCCACTAGGGAATCGTAAGAAAATTTCACACTAAAATCACCATTTGAGTTTTTCTCACTTATAATTATGTCCTTCTCTAGGAAGGAAGGGATCTATGTCCCCTTCAGCCTAGTGTTAAATTCTTCAACTAATGCTTTGTTCCTCTCATCTAAGTTATTTGCGATGAAAGTATTGCATTGATAATTTTGGATGTAGTGTTTCACCATTTCTGCTATCCCTATCTCCCCCCTACCTTTTAGCACCATAGACTTAGTTCCTTCCAAAGGACCTTCTTTCCACCATATGTCGTTTTAGAATCTGATCTGTTTACTATCTCCTAGGTTCCATCTCATACCTCCTTTCAATTGTTTCCTTATCTTTGTGATGTTATTCCATATGTTCGAACCAGTAGCCAGATTCTCCTCAAACAAAGTCTAGGAGAAAGGTCATGAGTTCAAATATTTAGCACTCATAATATGACACCAAGGAGTGGGTTTTTGTGTGAACCTCCATCCAACCTTCATCATGAGGGCTTTATTAAGATCCTTAATTCTTCTCAGGTTTAGACCTCCTTGGGATTTACGTTCATACAAGTTTTGTCCCAATTAACCAGACTTAATTTTTGAACAAGTGCACCAAGTTGTGGTACCAAAAGGGGAATATATGTGGCCACTTCTTTTTTTTCTAAAATCAATATTTTCTAAACTTTGACAAAAATTTGAAGATAGTTACGCTCAAAATTTTAAGATATGACAAAAACAAAAGTAGTAGTCCTTTGAATCTAGTTTCTAAACTACTAATTGTTTTTCAAAATGGTTTAGTTTTAGGTCCTCAAAAAAGGGGGCCACAAAAAGTAGTACTATTTTTTTAGGAAAAAAACATAACATAATGCAAAGTGTGGCCCCCTTAAAGTTTTAAGTTTTTTTTTTTTTTTTTTTTTTTTTTTTTTTTTTAATTCTTTAATTGCTTTGGTCAAAAAGTTATCTAATATTGTGTAGTTGATCCCAGATTTTTTAGGTAATTTTATAATGTGTATTTTTTATTTTATGAATTATTTAATTTGACACATCCCAAAAATCTAGAATATCTGTGTGCTCCCCCTAGAAATGATTGAGAACTAATCTAAAATCAAAACTTCTTTTTTTCAAAGTGTGCAGAATGGAGTCCAGTTTCTAAAAAAATTAAGTTGTTGCAAAATTCGAAGAATGAGCTAAAATCTTCACCCCAATTAGTACACATTGGTTTTTGATAGAAAATGGACAAACATACAAAAGAAATTATAGTTGAAAGGCTTGAAATAGTTCAAATTCAAAATAAACTATATGGTTATATAGATAACATAGAGATCTACAATGTCATGTAACCTAGTTTTATTGATGCTCAACCACGAGGAAACTTGAAGGAGAGCACACAAGAAAAATCAATCATTTTTTATATGTTTGCTGCAAAACACGTCTCAAACTAGTTTAGAGACTCCAAACCTTTGGGTTAGATTCCCAAGACAAAACCAAGCCTTAGACTTGGTAGAATCCAAAACTTTAAATAGCGCATGCTTGCCATAGCGAGTACACACTATTTAAAGAATTTTTAAATTTAGGCTTACATAGTGTGTATGTGCATTAGTGTGCACACACTCTATAACCATGAATTTCAATAGAGAGGGAAAGAGAGAGGGAAGGATAGAGTGAAGGAGGGTAGATAGTGAGAGAGAGAGAGAAGAGGATGGGGAGAGAGTATGAGATGAGAGAGAGTGGGATAGGGAGAGAGGGAGGGAGAAATAGAGTAGGGGGTGGGAGAAGGTGGGATAGGGAGAGAGGGACAGAGAAATGGGGAGAGAGAGAGAGAGAGAGAGAGAGAGAGAGAGAGAGAGAGAGAGAGAGAGAGATGTGTGTGAGAAATATTTATAGTAAAAGAGAGCAGTGGGAGAGAGATTTAGCTAGAGAAATATGGAGATGAAGATCAAGATAGATACATGAATATATATATATACAGAGAGAGAGAGAGAGAGAGTAGGGAATGAGAGAGAGAGAGAGAGAGAGAGAGAGAGAGAGAGAGAGAGAGAGAGAGAGACACTGGGGCATGGGAGGGGGTGGGATGGGGAGAGAGAGTAGGGGATATGAGAGGGTGGGATATATATATATATATAGAGAGAGAGAGAGAGAGTAGGGAAAAGGAGAGGGTTAGATGGAGAGAGAGAGAGAGAGAAAGAGAGTAGGGGATGGGAGAGGAAGAGAGGATGGGATCAGGGTGGGATAAGGGAGAGAGAGAGTAGAGGCTGAGATCAAGATGGGATAGGAGAGAGAGAGACAGAGAGAGAGAGAGAGAGAGAGAGTAGGGGATGGGAGAGGGTGGGATAGTGAGAGCGAGAGAGAGAAGAGGATGAGAGAGAGAGAGAGAGAGAGAGAGAGTAGGGGATAGGAGAAGGTGGGATAGGGGTGAGAGAGAGATAGAGTAGGGGGTGGGAGAGAGGGAGAGAGAGAGTAGAGGATGGGACAAGGTGGGATAGGGGAGAGAGAGAGTTGGGGATAGGAGAGGGTGGGAGAGAGTAGGGGATGGGAGAGGGTAGGATAGTGGCAAGAAAGAGAGTTGGGGATGGGAGAGGATATGATAGGGAGAGATAGATTTTTCACATAGTGGGTACATACTATAATGCATGCGCTTTTAATAGTGCATACATGCTATAGTGCGTATGCTCAATATGAAAACACCAAAAAATAGTTATAACAAAAGTTTGAGTCCCTACTGACTGATATTCTATTTGTTGTTTGTTGTTTGTTCTACTATTCCAGAAGAAAACACAAGTTTCATGCTGTTGGAAGTTAGAAAACACCAAATTCAATCATTGGATACACTATTTGAAGGCTTTTGAACATTCTTTCTATAGAAAAGGTTAGTGCAGTCCTTTTTAAATATTCTTTGTTACTATAGAGACAAATTTCATTATAATTTGACAAGTTGTTTAATATATAGTGAATTCATTTAAATTTGTATGTTTGAATGAATTATTATTTCAAAATGGTTAAAAATTTGACAAACAATTTCATATATATTTTTTATTCATTAAAATAATTGTAATTTATATATTTATTTGAATGATTTGTAATTTACGAATTGTAAGTAATTCAGATGGTTGAATAATTTGACATATAGAAATCATCATCATGCCAAGGAAGAAACCAAAAACTCAAACAATGGAAGAGATGGGGAGAGACTTGGCAATTTAAAGAGATAAAATGAAACTACTATGTGAACAAAGAAAATTGTAATGCAATAATGAAGAATTGTCTTTTGAAGAGGAACAAGAACCACCGATATAAAGAAACAAAGAGGAATAATTGGAAAGACAAAGAGAATGATTGAGACTCTTATGCTCAAGAAGAAAATTGAATTGTGAAGCTACACCATCTTCCAATGTTGGGGTCATATCATCATCTTATGTTGAAGATACACTAATTTCTACATCTAAACATGTACACACTCCATCATTTCATGTTGAAGGCACAATATCAACATATCAAGTAGGTGATATTCCATCTTTTGCATCTTATTGTCAAGGCACATCATCTTTGGTTCAAGATACACAAAACACTCAACTTTATGCTCATGTTCAAAATGTTGAGGGAATGGAAGAGATTATAACACTTTCTAGAATTTTTTTTAGAAGACCAAAATATTTGATTAATATTGATACTAATATTTTGAAATCAATGTCTGACAAGATTAGTAAGCATACTTGTCAAAGAAAAGTTAATCATATGTGGAGATTATTCCTTTAAGAATTAAATATTACATTTCAATGCCAATTATTTGTTGAAATGATGGTGAATTTAAAATTTAGGCCCATCAGAAAGATTCTTGGGCTAAGAATGATAGATGATTCAAATAAAAAAATTTTGTAAAAAATCTAATGAGTGCATATGAGAAAGTGGGTTCTAAATCACGCACCAAAGATAGTAATATCACAAGACACATACTTACATTAGTAATAGTAAGTATCCAAATGAAGAAATCTCAACTCATGAGAAAGACAAGAAAAATATTGAAAATCTATAGAGGTACTCTAAGGAGAGCCATGGTAAGGCATGAGAGATTGGAAGATCCAACAAAAAATGAGTTACGAACATTTAGCAGTAGACTATCACAAAAGGATAAAGAAATTAGTGAAGCTTTGAAATCATTGATTAAAATATTTTGGACAAATAACATGTGTGTTTCCCCTAATCAAAGAGATGTTGTAAGAAGGAGGATTCATAGCCAAAATTGTGACCCACATGCGGAACATTTTTTAGACTCAATTTAGATACAATTTTTGCAAAATTTATTCTTATGTATCCTCAAATTCAATAAGCCAAATATTTTTTGAGATAGGTAAACATTTTTGTGTGAAGATAAATCACACATGCACAACTTCTTGTTGTAGGATACATATTGAGTTTTCTAACCATTTTGATGTTTTTAGGCATATATGTGTGTTTTTGCATTCTAAGTTTGTTTTGCAGAATTGTAACATGAATGAGCCACCTAGATCTTCAAGGGAATTCATATCCAACATTTTATGTGAAATAGGAGATAGTCAACAATTTTACCAAATGTCATACTTGGATGCTACATGTTAACTTTGTATTTCTTTGCAGCTTTTATCAATTTGTGAACACATGGATAGTACACATGCAATTGGAAATTAAATAGTAGATTACAAAAAATATAAGATAGTGACATATATTCTAAAAGATGAGAAACATGGTAAAAGATGTGATTTAGTCATTGAAAAGATTCTTGTGTATGAGTTCATGAAGATTTTTTGTGAAAAGATTATTTATGAGTATGCAAGGCATACACATAGAGCTCGATGGTTGGATTTGCAATTCAAGTTGTGCAAGGATACATTTTCACTGGATACCATTGTTTTGGTTGTAGACTTCGCAGAGAACTACACACTAAAATCGCAAAATGAAGTGCAAGAAAATTATTATACTTCTCAACAGGTTTTCATATTTGTTCACATAACATTCATGCATTCACCTAAAAGTACAAAGGATGATAGGAAGATATTGAGGGAGTACCATTTTTACATCAGTGATGATCGATCACATTCTACAAAGTTTGTACACGGTTGTTTTCAACTATTTTATGGAGATTTGGCTAACAGGGGCATACCATGTCACCAACACATTATTTGGTCAAATAATTGCACATCTCAATTTAAGAATGCATAGATGTTCTATTGGTTGAGTAGGATTCATAGGTTATCTAGAATTCAATATATGTGGAATTTGAAAGAGGTTGGTCATGGAAAGGGAGAACACGATGGTGTAGGCATGCACATCAAAAGAGCCTTAGCGCATGAAGAACTAAATTATAAAAATGGAGCAATATTAATAGATGCAAAATTCATCGTCCAATGGTGTAACACCACAATAGGTCCAGGTAAGGAAGGTTAGTCTACAGTTCGTAGATTTTTTTGGTTGATGAATAATATTAACATTGCACTTATGAGGATTGTTGCACACTAATAGGATCAAGTGAGTTGTCACTCTTTTATAAGCTTTGATGCAGGTTTATGAAGTATCCACACATGAAAAATGGCATGCTATTGTCTATCATGGGGTAAGTGCAAGAAGTTGGGTCTCACTTTTCGGCAAAAAGTCGAAGTGTTTTTTCCTATTTTTTGAAATTTTGTATTATTTGATGTCAAAATTTGAGGCATTTAGAGATTGAATATAAAAAAAATTTAGGAATAAAAATTTTAGTGTTTGGAATCTAATTTCTGAATATGTAATTTATTTGTGTACCTATATGATAGATTTTATTTTTGGTATGGATCTTTAAAAACCACTTTTTCAAAATGTTTGTTTCAGGATTATACCACACTCGTGTACGGACACAATAATTTGAAACAAATAAATGAATTTTCATAAATCCTTTTAAAGAGAGTTACCTAATACACATAAAATTGATGACAATATTTTTCATTCATTTTTTATTGAATAATTTTTTTATTATTAATTGGCTATAAAGGTAAAATTATAAAACCTCTTATGTATAGACACCATAATTTGATCAAAATTTCACTTTTTTCAAAAAAAAAAAAAATTTAACCTTAAAAGAATTGTATGTAGATTGATAGCATATAAATTAATTTAAGAAAAATTAAAAAATAGAAAAGTTATTAAAGCTTTAGTAAAATTCACCATTTTACATTTAGGTACCACCTTTCATTAAAAAATAATGAAAAATAGTAAATAAAATCATAACACTATAAAATTTATATTTATGAAATTAGGACAGTGAGTTCTCTAATGGGTTTTTGTTTCATAAAAAAAATTGATCAGAAAGACCCTCTAAAAATTATGGCAAGGCGTGAATTTGTTAGTTTAACGTCTTAGCCAAATCTTGAGAGGCCAAGGCATAGGCTTGGTCTCACCAAGCCTATCCTAAACCAAAATCCGAGGTGGGAGAAAAAATTTCCACCCAATGTTGTAAGAAATGGGCATCTATTATTTAAAATTCAAAAAATGGGTACTCGTTTTGAAAATGTCAAATCGGCATACAAAATCCCCCAAAAAACAAAATTTTAAATTTTTAGAAACGAGTTCCCATTTTTTAAAAGTAATTTCTTTATTACATTTTCAAAAACAGGTTCCTGTTTCTAAAAAGTACAATTTTTTTATGTTTTCAAAAATAGGTACCTATTTTTTGAAATAAAAAATGGGTACCTGATTTTTTAAAAATTGGGTTCCCATTTTTTAAATTTAGGATCAGGTGCCTGAGCCTAAAACAAGTACCCGTTTCTAAAGGAGCACGATCTCAATCTGCAGACTCCTATGGAATTGAGACCCAACTCCTTGCTTCTACCCCATGTGCAAATGAAAATTGGGATGAGTGTGAGTCAACTAAATGGGTGGACAAATGGGATATATAGGTTTTGTACCCAATTAACACCTATCATCCCCCACAAGCACTAGAAATGGTAGAGATGGATTCATCCATTAACTTTGACTATTTTTTTGATCTAGTGCAACCTAGTAATATATATATCTTTGTAAATTTAATATGTAACTTTATAAATTTTACCTAAGTATTTTTTGAATTAATGACTATACTTTGTACATTTATCACTGTAGGTCGTGTTTTTGTTGTTATTGCACCTAAAGACAATGAAGAAGGGACAGATTATTATTTGTGTTGTTGTGTCTAGGCCAAATTTTTTTTGGATTACTAGGTTATAGATGGTGAAGGTTTAGAGTACCATATAGGTATAGTGGTTGTAACCAACACATGGCGTGGATGATATTTTATGAAGAACCCTAACTTGTGGTTATTCGAGGATTGGAAAACAGAGAGGAAGATTATTCATTATTTGAACCTTGTTGTCATGTCAAATGTCCACATGATGAAATATAATGGAAAGCCACATAATAAAACTTTTTGGAAGGTTCGCTATTCAGACCATGAGGCGATACTTGAGACATTAAAATGTAGAGCAAATGTAGTTGGTTCATTAGATTGAATATAACTACAAAAACATGGAGTCCTAAAGTAAAATATTGTTAGGTTTGGGAAACTAAGGTATTTGGTTACCTAATAGGTCCTCAGAATCCTAACTAGGGTCCTAGAATGGTCATAAATTGACCCATTTGATCAAAAGATGTAAAGAGCAAAAATTGTTCAAAAGCTGCTCAAAAAGATGCTTGAGAAACTTTTGCAATTTTTGCAAAGAAAATGATAGTTTGGGAAGTTATAACTACCCACAATTAGGTATTTAAGCATGGGGAAACATATTTTGGAAGGTTAGAAGGTTTTCAATATGGGGAAGCACTCAAATTCCCAGGTTGGGAAAAAGTTGCTTAATGAGCCAAAAGTTGCTCAATAGGTTAAAAGTTGTTAGGGATGAGAAACTAAGGTATTTGGTTGTCTTATAGGTCATAGGAATCTTAACTAGGTCCTAGAATAGTCCTAGATGGACCCATTTGACAAAAAGATGTAAAGAGCAAAAAATGCTCAAAAGTTGCAAAGTTGCTTGAGCAACTTTTACAACTTTTGCAAAAAGTTACAAATGGAGTTTGAGAAGTTGTAACCACCCATGATAGGGTAAATGAGCATGGGAAAAATATTTTGGAAGGTTAGAAGGTTCCTATTCAAATTTCACACTCCTTTCCAACCAAATTACATATTTTAGCAACGTTTACAACTTTTGCAAAATTCACTAGATTTCACTTCTAGGACTCGAAAAAGGTTCCAAATTTTGCCTAATTAGGAATTTTTTTCTCATATCTTGCACAAAGTGGCCTAGGCATATATATCTTGCTCATATCTGTTTCATTGTTCATCGTGAGATCAAACTGTCTACTATGTTAGTTCCATGTAGCTGGGTAAACCCTAGTCCCAAGCTTGTCTTGTCCTATTGACTATTCAAACATTCTGAAGCATGTCAAACTGAATCGACTCTAAGAGTCATTAAATGCCACAAGGAAAAAATATTTGATGGGGCATATCTTGGAGCTCATGCAAGGTATGGATGAAATTCTAGGTGCTACAAGATCATGTTGTCAATGCCTAAAATAAACTCTCTCACTTTTTGGAGATTGGATTCTATTTTGATTTTGCAGCCCCATCTTGGGTGATGCTAAAACTTGTAGTGTTGGCTAGTACAAAGTTGTCAACTATTGAATCTCTCTAACTGTTCATTGTAGGATCAAACTATCTATTTTATTAACTTTGAGTAAACCCTAGTTGCAAGATCATCCTATCCCATTAACCACTCGAACATTCTCTAGCACGCCAAATTGAATTGACCCTAACAGTCACTATATGCCGCAGGGCAATGATCTTTGGCAGGGCATATCTTGGAGCTCGTAGGAGGTATGGATGTAATTTTGAGTGCTACAAGATCATGTTGCTAACACCTAAAATAAACTATCTCTCTTTATGGAGATTGGATTCTATTTTGATTTTGCGGCCCCATCTTAGTTGATGTTGGAACTTGTAGTGATGGCCAGTTCAAAGTCGCCAACTGTTGAATCTCTCTAACCGTTCATTGTGGGATCAAACTATCTATACCATTAGCCTCTAGGTGGTTGGTTAAACCCTAGTCCCAAGTTTGTCCCATCTCATTGATCACTCAAAATTTTTTGGGTATGTTGAACCGAATTGACCCTAAGAGTCATTAAATTCCATAGGGTAGTGATCTTTGATGGGGCATATCTCAAAGCTCATGCAAGGTATGTATGCAATTCTAGGTGCTACAAGATTGTGTTCTAACACCTACAGTAACCTATCTCACTTTTTGGAAATTGTATTTCATTTTGATTTTGCGGCCCCATCTCAGTTGATACTGAAACTTGTAGTGTTGGCCAGTATAAAGTCGCCAATAGCTAAATCTCTCTAACCATTCATTGTGGGATCAAACTATTTGTTCTATTAGCTTCGGGTGGCCAACTAAATCCTACTCCCAATTGCATCCCATCCCATTGATCACTTGAATGTTCTTGGGCACACCAAACCAAACTGACCCTAAGAGTCACTAAATGCCATAGGGTATTGATCTTTAACGAAGCATATTTCAAAGCTTGTGTGAGGTATGGATGCAATTTTAGGTGCTATAGGATTGTGTTTCTGACACCTACAATAGCGTCTCTTACTTTTTGGAGATTGGATTCAATTTTGATTTTGTGGCCCCATCTCAGGTCATGTTGAAACTTGTAGTATTGGCCAGTACAAAGTCACCAACTACTGAATCTCTCTAAGTATTCATCATGGGATCGAACTGTCTATTCTGTTAGCTCCAAGTGGCTAAGTAAACCCTAGTCCCAAGCTCATCCTATCCTATTGACCAATCGAGCATTCTCAGGCACACCAAACCGAATTAACACTAAGAGTTACTAAATGTCATAGGGCAACGATCTTTGATGGGGCATATCTAGGAGCTTGTGTGAGATATAGATGCAATTCTAGGTGCTATAGGATCATGTTGTTGATATCTTCAATAACCTCTCTCTATTTTTGGATATTGGATTCCATTTTGATTTTGTAGCCCCATCTCGAGTGATGTTGAAACTTGTAGTGTTGACTAGTACAAAGTTGCCAACTATTGAATCTCTCTAACCATTCATCATGGGATTGAATTTTCGATTCTGTTAGCTCCAATTTCTGCGTAAACCCTATTTCCAAGCTTGTCCTATCTCATTGACTGCTCGAACATTTTGGGGCACGCTAAACCAAATTGACCTAAGAGTCGCTAAATGCCATAGGGAAGTGATCTTTGTTAGGGCATATCTCGAAGCTCAAGCGAGGTATGAATGTAATTCTAGGTGCTACAAGATTATGTTTTCGAAAACTACAACAAGTACTCACTTTTTGGAGATTAGATTCTGTTTTGATTTTGTGGCCCTATCTTGGGTGATGTTGAAACTTGTGGTGTAGGGCACCTAGGTAGCAACTGGATATGTCATCTCATCCAATGATGGAGACTCATGATAGAAGGTAAAGGGTTGATAATACACCTTATTTTGAACATGTTATTTTCTTATGGTAATAAGGCAATCCTTGTTTGTAAGCTCAAGCAACTTGAGGTCACCTATAAACCCAAGTTGCCTTATTCCTAAGGATTTTTTCTTTTTTGTTGTTTTTGTTGATAAGTTGATTCAAGAAGTGTTTTGAGAGTCATTACACCTTATATAGATCCTATATGTTACCAAAAACCACTTGGTTAAGGTCTAGAAAGAGTTAGTGCAAAAATTATATTTTACAATAAAAGTTGCTAACAACTTTTTAGAAAATGTTCAAATGAACCTTGTAAAAAATCAAACCAATTGCTAATCAGTTGGGTTGGATGTCAAATGATGAAAATACCCTCTATGAAGTTATAGGAGGCATAAGGTGTATGTTAAAGAAATTGTTAATACCAAATATATAGATTCTTCAAACCCTTTTCTCCATGACGATTTCATTGCCACTATCACGTTTTCAATTGTTGATCCTCTATATTTTCCATGAAATCATCGGGTATTTACTAATTATCAGCCATATCCATAATAAGAAACAAACTTATGGTGTCAACTTATAAGATGGTGATCTAAAAAAACCAAGGGAACCTTTAAATCTTCCTCAACTTTATATGAAGATAACATGTAGGCACTATGATCATATAACTGCCCTTATCTTCTACATGACATTACATATTCCACAATTTGTCATTTTTTGCGAAAAAAATGCTAACTTTTTTTTGACAATTTTGCATTTTTTACACATTTTGAATTTTATACTTTCACATGCTTTCTTGGTAATCAGAGGACTGAAATTGTGAAAACAGTAAGGATAAAGTTATCGATGAAGCCATCATTTTGGAAAATAGCATGATGAGTAATCAATATATTGTGTTTGTGTCACCAAGGCAAGGCAAACCTTGGTTGTAGATGAAATTGATTGGTTCATGTGGAGAAAAGGTACCTTAGATAAGGAAGCCACTAGAGATTGGCACAATGTTGATCATTCCTTTAGTCCAAGATAGAGTTGAAGAATTGAAGATCACAATTAGGCCTCCAAGAAAGATAGTAGAGATCATAATCATTTGGAACAAGATGAAGGATATGAAGGGCAATGGTTTGACAAGGTGGAAGGAAGTGAACAAGGAGGCATCATCAACACTAGACAAAGTCCTAGCAACAAACTCAAGGGACTTGAGTTTTTTTCAACAAGGGAAGTATGGTGCAGGATCACCTTGACCATATCCTTGGATTTTGGAGTCATAATTAGTAGGTTTGTGTCATGATAGGTTAGGTAATTAGTTTTTAAATTCATGTATTTAGTGTTCAATTAAGGTCATGTTGACCAAGTTCATGTGTCAAGCAATGTGGATCAAAGTAAGTCAAATGTGGAAAATTACCATACAAGGCCATAAATGGAGTGTAAAAAAGTGTTAAAATTCCATGTTGAGATGTTGGACCTATTTAGGGTGTCTAGAAAGCATGAGAAATCATAAAATGCAATTATGTGCAAAAAATGTAAAAATGTCAAAAAGTTTTGATAAACAATTTTTTGCAAAAAAATGACAAGTTTTGGATGGTGAACAGTCATCAATCTTGGTCAACATCTTAGAGGAGGTGAAAGGTCATGCATTTGTATAAGAACAATACATTTTCATGTAGAAGACATAGAAGAAGAGAGGAGGAGTAGAAAAGAGCAGATTATTATGTATAACTTTGTATAATACAAGTCTATTTTGTTTTTAGTGAAAATCAGCATATACTGGTATTTGAGTTACACTCTTAGTATCTTCTCCTTTGTCTTGAGGTGTTGGTGATTATTAAGTTCTTTTTATATGGTAAGGAATCACTGCTGATGTTAAGCTTGTATATAGGATCATTGAGTTATTGTCAAATATCATTATTCCCTATTTTAGAACAACAAGCCCATACTTTGTCATAATGAAACACACTTTAGCTGCATGTTATCATTGAATGGAGTTAGTGG
The DNA here is from genome assembly GCA_028749045.1 of Cupressus sempervirens. Lineage (NCBI taxonomy): Eukaryota > Viridiplantae > Streptophyta > Pinopsida > Cupressales > Cupressaceae > Cupressus > Cupressus sempervirens. The sequence continues at coordinate 425,907,215 of CM053792.1, forward strand.
AAGATGTTAAGGATATTCTAGGTTGTATTAATAGACATCTCATGGGTTTGAAACATAATCATTGCCCTTTGTGAAGAGTTGGCTAAAAATCAACAAATTTCATGTTGTTGCAAAGAAAGTACAGTGAATCAACAAGTAAGAACGTGGCATAGGTTGGTGTATGATCTACATGCATGTTGGAAGATTTTTTTCACTCATAGGATGTTGAAGAATCTCTTGGAAGGATGGAATAGATGAGATACTGAAGTTTGTGAGATAGTTATCTTATTGAGTAAGGAACCCCTCATTATAACAAGGGTTTGGAGGTTTGTGTATCTCCTCAACTGTTAGGACTTTGAAAGTCAAAATTTTGTAAGATCTTGGTAAGGTAAAATTATAAACAAGTTCATTTATTATTATTATTTCAAATTTTAATGAGTTGGTAGTTAGAAGGTATGTTTTAGGCCTATTTGTCTAGAATCAGGCCTGCAAGTTATATTCTTTATTGAACAATTGGAAATCTATGTTTTTGGGATTTAGTCAAGCTTAGTATTGGGTATATTAATCCCTCATTGGCGTTAGTAGTTGTTTGGAGAGATTTTTTATTTTCTACCTTAAAACCCCAAAGATAGGACTACAAGAAAGAGCCTCTTTAGGTTTTTTTGTGAGAATTGATATTTTGAAACCCACTAAGGTGTATAGCATCTTATGAATGTTGAAACTACTTAAATGGAAATGAGTTAAGCCTTTTAGAAGCTTATTAGGATATGGTGTTGTTAAATACCCTAGAGGGTGTAAGGTAGTGGAGGTGTTGAGTGTTGTGAGAGGTAGTTTCCTGATTTTGTGAAGGGTTAGGTAGAGGCATTTGGAATAGGTGATGGTGGCATAAGGAATAGGCCAACCGCATGGTCTCTAGCCTTGGAAGAGTCCTGAGGTACTATTGATAATATGTTTGGTAGGCTTGAAAGAAGCCTAGTGACAAGAGTTTGGTAATTAGAATCTAGTATCACCACCTCCTTCTTGCATCAGTATCCAAATACCTATTTTGTTTATTAGGTTCAATTGAGAAAAACAAAGTTGTTATCCAAAAACCACAAAAAGGGCTACAAGGGAAATTAGGCCTATTGAGAGAAATTTTCCAAAATACATGTTAGGAAAGTAAACTAGTTGTGGAAACCTCATTATTAGTTGTTCCTTAAAGTGTCTAGGGTGTTAGTTTGAAGTAAGAAATTGGTTAGGATCAATTTCTCAAATTTTCTCTTTTCTCCCTCATTGCTTCCCAAGTCTTGAATAGGGAAAGTGATCAAGTAGTTTTGTGCAATTGGGTAGAAGTATATTCAGTGCTATAACCAAGTTGGGAAGAGTCTTTGAAGACAATTAGGAAGGTGGGAAAGGTAGTTTTCCTTAAAAAAAAGAAAAATAAGATATATTTTATGATAACCAATAATGTCATACATGAACAAAAATATAATATATTATGATAAATAATAATGTCATACATGAACAAACATATAATTTATTATGATAACCAATAATGTCATACATGAGCAAACATATCATATATTATGATAACCAATAATGTCATAAGTCTAATAATGTTATGCATCAAAATAAAATATCATATATACATCAAATGTATGTCGAATATGTCCACTAACATAAAATCCAAGATATATGTCCACTAACACCTATACATGTGTGTCTATCCTTATATCTTCTCCTTCCCACAAGGGGAAGGAAAAAAATCCCTAGAGATCTTCGGTTGTTACGTGTAGAGAGATGATGGGGACGATGGGGTCTTCCTCACATGCTCAATCAATCTCTTGTTTAGACTTATCTCTAATTGGAGCTTATAAAAATAAAGTAGATATGAATCAATAATTATTATACATTGAAATCAAATATATGTACACAAAATTAATTATTTTTTTACTGCCATCAAATAGTCACTCCGTACATCCACCTCAAAGGCTCATGGATGATCAAGAGTAACAAGGCTCTACAACAATTCAATCAACATAATCAATCAATCATACTTATAAATACCAATTTAAATTTCAATACTTACTATTATAAATAATAACTAAAACTATGACAACTCTTTCATAACTTAGTCAATGGCTTTAAACTAGCCATCGTGGCAACAACTCCACATTTGATGGACTGACAAAGATGAGGAGTCTTAGACGTTAAAAAATTCAAATCATATAATACAATTTACATGTGACATGAAACATGAAACATATATAATCAAATAAATTAAATTAACATGAAACAAATGTACCTCTACGAAGCTCATATTATGCCTAGGCTTAGAGTCTCTTGTGAATGTAGATGGTCCATAGAGAACTAATGCACATGTATAATTTTTTTTGTCAATCCTTCATATGATTACTTAATAAATATATGTATTAATTTAAATGATTAAATTAATACATACATCTCTACTCGTCGACGAGATGTAAAATGGGGTCGAGAATCTGTACTAGGGCCATCAACACTTACCTTGAATTTTGAATAATGTCAAGACATGCTAATTAATTAGTCATTCCTTGTACATACGAAATGTGATCAAATTAGTTTATTATAATTGTAATTTACCTGTGTGTTAATGCCAAATGTGTCACTCAAGCAAAAACTCATCAATGACTAGCCCATCATCCATACTATCTCCAACATGACTACCAAATGTGCATAAGGATCCATATGATGTGCACATGTGACCGTGATGCAAAGAAGACTCCTCCTCAACTAATGGACTAGAGAAATGAATGAGGGTGTGTGTCAAAGTATTGATAGTCCCTAGAGTACTAGTCTCTACTTGTTACTTCACAATTGAAGGAATAATCACATGCTCACCCTATGGCTTGACAATAGGCACTCTAACTACATTAAGGTCACGATGTTCCCTTGGCCTCTCAAATGAAAAACCCCCACCTCCACCCTAAGAATCTAACATATCAAAATAATTGGGGATCTCCCTAAGGACAAATTTACAATACAATTTCTTTAAGAAATACATTGGAACCTCATGATTATTATAGGGAGGGGCATCAAAGACCATCCACTATCAAGCTACATGGACTATAATGGACTCAAGAGAGGATGTCAAATGTGCTCTCATAGGATTAGTTTTCCTGCAAGATTTCAACCTACCAATGATTACTTTTAATTAATTTTTCTCTTTTTCTATTTCATTCATTATGTTGTCTTGGGCACTAGGAGGAGGCGTTTCAATTAGTGGAGGTTGCGGAATTTCTTGGTCTTCTTGTGGAGGGTTTTGATTTTTATCTTGTGGAGGGCTTTTATTTTGATTTTGTTGGTCAGGCTAGGAATTTGGTGGTTTATTATTCACATTTCTTGATCTAAGAAACCAATTGCATTTTAAATAAATAAAAAAATTTGAAGTAAAACTACAAAAATATACAAATAATGTAAAAACATATAAAACAATGCAAAAAGAAGAGTAGAAAACATACTTGACTATCCAAATCTTGATCTCTAGTGATGAGGAGCCTTTTGACAAGGAGAATAAGAAAATTCTTCAAATTCCACAAACCGTGTGCGTACTATGAGGGGAAAGAAGAAATTAACATAAAGAAATAAGGGAAAATAGAATGGGTGGCAGGCTTGCAGCCCATTTATAGAGTTCTTAAAAAGCACGTGCATGCTTTTAGAAATTTGAGTTGTGTAATATTTTTGGCACCACAACTTGGTGCATTCACCCTTCTTCTTTTCCTTCATTCCCCTCCATAAGAAGTTACACTATATCTTCTTAATAGTATCTCTAAATTTATTGGATATATTAAATAAGGACTAGTACAAAGGGATACCTTGCAATGAAGCTGAGAGAAATTGAAGCTTACTCACATTTCCTAAGACCTTCCCCTTCCAACCTACCAACTTCCTTTGTATTCTCTCAACCACTATATTCTAGAATTGGGAGGTCACATCTTTAACTATAAGGGAGATACCCAGATAAGTATTAGCGAAGGAAGCAACTTGACATTCCAATTCCTCAGTAATTCTTTGCTGAGTTGCCATCTCTGTATTGTAGAAATATAATTTACTTTTCTAATAATTTATATGTTGTCCTGAAACTTCATCACATCCATTCATAGTCCTTTTTCCAGACCTTCACCTCTCTTGCAGAGGATATTCCATAGAGAAATGTGTCATCAAAAAATTGTTGGTGAACCTCGAGGGGTAGAGTCATGGAAGGCTTGATCCCTTTAATTTTTGACATGCCACCTATTCTAGAAGATTTCTAAAAAGAATCTCAGAAACCATTACAAGAAAATAGGTTGATAATGAGCTTTCTTGTCTAATCCCCCTCTTCACTAGGAAGAAAGTGGTGGAGGGGCACCTATTCAAGCATTGTACAAAACCACTAAAATGTATAAAATAGAGTGGAAATGATATTAGATAATTCTTAAATTCATTTTAATCATGTTTCAAGTGTTTAGGGAAAGTTTGAAGTCATTTGGATAATAATTGTAAAAGTTGTTCAAAAGTTGTCAAAATTGTAATGACAACTTTTACAACTTGGTGACAACTTTTTAAAAGTTAGTTTAAAGGTGTTAATGGGTAGTTGTAGGTTGGTTGGAGAGTTTAATTTGATTCCAAATTATATATATTTGGTCTCCAAAATATGAAATTTTAAGTTGGAGAAGTTGGAGGAAGGATTTGGAATAGAAGAAAACTTATTTTGATGTTGTATATTTTAGTTTTTTGGGTTTTTTTCTTGCATTTTCTATAATGTTTTGATTGGTTCAAACTCAATTTGAATGATACAAACCTAAAAATTATATTTTTGGAAACATATATGAGTTAGGTTTGATTTGGTTTTGGTTTCAATGATTTTAATTACATTTAGAAGAAGTAATGGTTGTTTTCATGAAGACTAGTCAGATTCTGTCATAATATGAACAACATTGAGGAAATTGTAATAATTTTTATTTCCATTCTTGGATTTGGCTATAACTTGGAGAAAATTTTGGAAACTCACTATTATTGAATCTCATAAAAATGATTGGTTTCATTATTTCATTTATGGAAGTTATTAATGATTGATTAAGGGTTTTAAATTCTACCCTAGTTGAGAAATTATTCTTAAAAGATGCAACATTATTGCATTCATTTCAATGGTTGGAAAAGATTATAAATGTGAATCCATACATGTAATTTCAAAGTTTTGTGGAAGGCCCATATAGCACAATTATGTTGTGCTCTCTGCATCAAGTGGTATTAGAGCCCAAAAGGTCTAGGCAAAAGATATTTTGTGGTTGTGTGTTTGTCTTTTACAGGTTGAAAAGAGAGAACCTGGATACCAAGAGACTAGGCCAAGAGATAAAAGAGGAGAAAGGCCTAAGGAAAGGTATCAAAGATAAGAGGAAGAAGGTAAAAGAGACTTTCTTTGAAATGGATTTATTTATGAAATTGATGGATGGTAATTTTCATGGTATGGATTCACAAAAGAAGGAGGAAGAAAGAAAGAAAAGACAAGAGAAGATAGAAAGATTGGAAAAAGAAGAAAAGGATCTCATACAAAGAAGTTGGAGGCACTTCTTAAAATCCTAGAGCAGTGAACTAAAAATGGTGAGGGAGATGAAGAATTTAAATTTGCAAAGGTTCAATAAGTTGAAAAAGATGTGGAAAAAGAGAATGAACTTAAGGAAGAGCAAAGAGAAACAAGGATAGAAGAAACAAAAGAGGAAGAGTTGATTGAATCTAATATAGAAGTTGAGCCAATTGAAGACTCCATGAAGATGAACGTTTTTGAAAATGATTATGTTGCAGCATTTTCATATATCAAGGATAATAATGAGAAAATGGTTGAGAGTGATTAGATCTATGATGAGAATGGTGGTAAAAGGGAAGACTTTCCAAGAAGCTTTGAGAAGAAAGATGCAAATTTTGTGATTTATTTTGATACTAATCAATTAATTTTTGCCCATGATTTTTTTGTTATACTCATTTCAATGTAGGTGATGAAGAAATCAGATTAGAGAGGACATAAATTTATTCTTAATAGGTTGATATTTTCAAGCAAAAGTATTGAAAGACCAAAAATGAAGATGAAGAGATCTTTTCAAACCCCATTTCCAAGAGGACTTGGAAAAATTTCAAAGTTGGGGAGTATGGTGCAAGGGAACCTATTAAAGCATGGTAAAACCAATAAAATGTATAAAATAGAGTGGAAATGATATTATATAAGTCTTAAAGTCATTTTAATCATATTTCAAGTGTTTAGGGAAAGTTTGAAATCATTTGGATAATAATTGTAAAAGTTGTTAAAAAGTTGTCAAAATTGTAATGACAACTTTTTAAAAGTTAGTTTAAAGGTGTTAATGGGTAGTTTTAGGTTGGTTGGAGAGTTTAAATTTATTCCAAATTATATATATTTTGTCTTCAAAACATGAAATTTTAATTTGGAGAAGTTGGAGGAAGGATTTGAAATGGAAGAAAACTTATTTTGATGTTGTATATTTTAGTTTTCTGGTTTTTTTTCCTACAATTTCTTTGATGTTTTGATTGGTGCAAACTCAATTTGAATGATACAGACTTGAAACTTATATTTTTGGAAAGATATATGAGTTAGATTTAATTTTGTTTTTTTTTCAATGACTTTCATTACATTTAGAAGAAGCTATGGCTGTTTTGGTGAAGACTGGTCAGATTCTATCATAGTATGAACAACATTGAAGAAATTGTAATAACTTTTATTTCCTTGCTTTGATTTGGCTATAACTTGGAGAAAATATTGGAAACTCACTATTATTGAATCTCACAAAAATTATTTCTTTCATTCTTTAATTTATGGAATTTATTAATGATTGATTAAGGGTTTTAAATTCTTCCCTAGTTGAGAAATTATTCTTAAAAGATGCAACATTCTTGCATTCATTTCAATGGTTGGAAAAGATTATAAATGTGAATCCATACATATAATTTAAAATTTTTGTGGAAGGCCCATATAGCACACTTTTTTTGTGCTCTTTGCATCAGAAAGGGCTTAGTGAGCCATTCACTATCATTGAAAATTGGATAGTATTGTTCATCACATCAATAAGGGTGAAGAATTGTTCCCCACACCCAAGTCTCATGAGGATCTTAATAATAAACTCTCTTCTAACCTTTTTTTTTTAGCCTTAGAGATATCCAATTTCAAATCCATAGAAGGATTACTACTCTTTTCCATGGAATGCATGACCTCATAAGAAGTGATGAAAATGTCTAGGATCTGTCTCCCAAGAACAAATCCATTTTGAGTTGGACTAATTATTTTGTCCAAGATGGGTTTTATTTTATTAACCATCACTTTTGAAAAAATATTTTAGATGGTATTATAGAGGCTTATTGGTTTGAATTCTTATAATCTCTAGTAGGGTCAGTTACTTTAGTGATCAAAACTAGAAAAGTCTCATTGAGTTCTCTAAGAATCTTACCTGTCCTAATGAAGTCTCCCACCACATGGACAAGATCATATTTGACAATTTCCCAGAATTCCTAGAAGAATGTTGGGGGAAAACTATACGGTTTATGGGATTTGAAAGCACCCATCGCAAAAATCATGCTCTTAACTTCCTCCTCTGCCACTTTCCTAATTAAGTCCTAGTTCATGGCATTGTCAATGACCAGGTGCATTACTTCCAAGAAGTCAGACTCAATTTGGGGACTAACTTGAACACTAGGGGGTTGTCAGTCTCCTAGAAGTAGTTGGTCACTAATTTCTCCAAATCTTCCTCCTCCTGAAGTTCAACACTATCATTAATGAATAGCTTGCAGATCATATTTCACTTCTTATGCTTGGAAGTTGACCTGTGGAAAAATGTTATGTTTCTATCTCCTTCCAGAAGCCATTGAACTCTAGATCTTTGCTTCAGAAAACCTTTTCCCTTCCAACTGTAATGCTCCATTTTTGTCCCCACTCGTGTTCTTCTTTATGAGTAGTCATTGAAAGGTCACCTTCTGTCGTCCTCCCTTGTATCTCTTCCACCTTGCACTCCATTTCCTTCTTATGTTTAAATATATCCCCAAAGCAATTTTTTCTCCACTTACCAACTTCCCTTCTAATCATTCCTAGGTTGCTCACTATCTGGTACATAGCAAATCCTTGTATTTTAGTGTTTGACTAATGATTGATTTGATCTTTGAACTAAGGATGTGAATGCCACATGATTTCATATCAGAAAGGTTTTTTCCTATGGTGATTATTGGAATGCCAAGTGAGAAGGAGCATTGAGTGGTCAAAGACCAACCTTGGGTACCCCTGGAGGGAGGTGTAAGGGAAGATATCCCATCCTACCGATATTAGAACTCTATTAAGTCTTACCTGAATAGGATTCTTCCCCCTCCTATTATTAGACTAGGTAAATTGAACTCCCTGAAGCTTAATATCCATGATTTCATTTCCACTCATGAATCCTTCAAGGTCTTGCATGTTCTCTAAGATATCATCCATGCCACAGTTTTTCTTTGAAGGGTATAAGGGGATCTTAAAATATCCCACACACATGAAATTTCTCTCCTTCCAATTCTTGATATAGTTAGAAGCTTCCTCTTAGAGCTGGAGTCATCCGCCTCTAGTGTTCAAAACATATATATTCAATAGCACCCAACTGTGAATCTCCTCATTGAGGAAAACTACCACAAAATAGGGGTGACAACATAGCTTCACTCCTCCAAGTTTATTGGGGTTCCACATAGTGGCAATCCCCCTAGAAGCTCCCATTGCTTCACTATAAGAATATTTTTCTCCTAGCAACAAGTAGTTGGTTGTTTTATCAAAAAAAAATTTACTCATTTTGACTTCTTGAATGAGAACTATGTCTAGGTTATAATCTTTGATCATAGATTTTAGAGAAAATTGTTTCCTGGGGCTATTGAATCCCTTGATATTACAAGAGTTTAACATCAATTTTTACTTCTTTGGGCATCCTCCAAGGTCCTCTATCACTCATTTTTATTTCCTGAGAGGTAGCCTTTGTTCTTGCAACCCTCATTGGGGGCCTACCAATCCTTGTTTCCAAGCCCAAATCTACCTTATTTTTGCCTCCCGCTCTTCATTTGGGTTCCTGCCACCTCCCTTCATCCCAAAAGGGGTACCCAGAGTTGGTTTTGCACTCATCTCAATCATTTAAAGCTCAATACATAGAATATTAATCGCAAGGGTTCCTCACGATGGTGAGCCATTCCTCTCTTATTTTTCCCTTCTCGTAGTCATGCACCCTCGACCATCCTCAAGTTGAACTAAAGTCTCTTCTTCTTTTGACTGAGGCTTCGGTATCACCACCTTCTTAGTCGTCCTTTCCATAATAGCCTCCATGATAAACCCCAAAGCTTCCAAGGAACAAACCAAACCATGTGTACTTTCCTTGTTGGTCAAGAGAAGCCCCACCTTATCTATCTCCTTCTAGATTTTACTCTCCTCGAAGAGTTTATCCTAATCATTGTTACCAATCTAAGACTTATCTCCATCTTGGTTCATTTGTCCCCCCAGAATGTCCAACCATAGGGGTAGGTCCTGGGATGTTGCTAGGGTTCTAGCCAGATTCGCATCTGTTGTACCTAGCAGTTTTGTGAGTTTCAACTCTTTATCACTTCATTTCCTAAGATCCATTTTGCATCCAAAGACAACATGACCATACTATTTATTGTTTTTTCAATATAGCCCTACATTCTTGTAACTAATAGCTTGCCTTTATGTTCCCCACTTGGATCTCAAAACAATACAACTAGGGATTGTATTATTAACACCATCATTCACAAAAAAATTCTGGAAAATCCTTATCAGGACATGTTTTTTGTAACAATGCACACCTAAATGAAATTCTCAAATGAGTCATTGATCCATTGGAAGAGCTTATCATACTAGACTTCAAATGGAAAACCTAGGAGATGAATCCAAGTTGAGGCCATTCTCTACAAGTCAACAATAGGGTTGAAACCAAGTTTCTATTTGGCTAGAACCAACATGTGTTTCCCCAACTTCCAGGATTCCAACAAAACCTTATTTCTATCTTCTTCATTTTCAAACCTAAATAGATACATTGCCCCCATGCCTCCACTTGATAATGTCCCATCTCCTAACCATCTCTATAGTAGGTCTATAACCCAAAAACCTTTCAACCAAGCTAAGTGAAAAAAATTTGAAAACATTTTCCACAACTGCGTTAGGCAAAAGGTACTTTGAGCAAGAGTCCCCATACAAGATGGTGGGGTTAATCTTAGGCATGGGATTGGGGCCAAAATTTCCCACCAAGACACCTTTCTAGCTTGGTTTAGGGTCAACCATGCCCGACTCTAACTCATGAACCCTAGGCCCCAAAGACTATAGAAACGCTAGATCCTCTGGCAGATTTGATGAAGCCAAAAATGTTAACTCCCCCCATCCAAGCTACCCCTAGAACCTAGGCCTTTCCCACTAGACAAGACCAACCATAAGTCTAGGAAGACCTCTCAGGCATGAGGGGCCAGATTTTCCCACATAGTAATCACCATTAGCCACCATTGACAAGCAGAGCAGAGTTGCAAAGGAGATTTTTTGTTACAACTTTTTGATATCTATAAACTTCATGTTATAACAAAATTATGTGTACATAAAATCTTTTAATTTAGGTTTATTTTTTATTAAATAATAGTTTAAATTTCACAAAAATAATTATAAATTTTATTTTAGATTTAAATTATTCTTTATAAACAATACATGAGATGGGTCTTAATTATATATCAAAAGAGTTGTATTGCTAAAATTTATATCTATATTTTACTATTGAAGGCTAGATTTTCTACTTTTAATTAAGGATTCAACATAGGCCATACCTTTTTGTGAATAACAATATCTTTTATATTCAACATAAAGTTTGAAACTTGATGTAATGCTAAAAAAATAATGCAAGTAATTTTAGTTAGAGTTAGGAAAGTGACTGTGAAGAAGAAAAGAAGGGGAGGACCAAGAAGTGAGAGGGAAAGAAGAAAAGAAAAGGAGGAGGAGAAAAAGAAAAAGAAAAATATGGCAAGAGAGAAGGAAAAAGAGAAAGGAGGAGGAGGAGGAGAATGAGAAGAAAGAAAAAGGAAACGAGGAGAACCAAAGAAGAAAGGAAATGAGAAAGTGGAGAAGGAGAAGAAGAAAATGGAAAATGGGAAGGAGAACACTAAGGAGGAGGAGGAAAAGGGGAAGAAGAAGAGAAGAAAAATAAGGAAAGAAAAAGGAGGAGGAGAAGGAGATTAAGAAGAAGAAGGATAAGAATCAAAAGGAGGGGAATGTTGAGGAAGAAAGAGAAGAAGGAGAAAGGAAAATGATAGGTAAAATCAGAATGAGGAAGAGAAGGAGGAAAAGGAAAAGAAATGGAAGAAGAAGAAGAACAAAAATGAGGAGGAAGATCAGGAGGAGGAGGAGGAGGAAGGGGAGAAGAAGAAAGAGAAAAAAGAAGGAATAGGAGGGCGAGGAAGAAAATAAGAATAACAAGTTCACAAGAAGAAGAAGGGAAGGGAAAGAAGAAGAAAAAGTAGGAGGAGGAGGAGGAGGAAATGAAAAAGTGAGAGTAGGAAAAGGGGAAGGAAACAAAGGAGATAGATGAGGAGACAACCAAGAAGGACGAGAAGAGTGGGAAGATGAAGTGGATGAAGAAGAACTATAAGAAAATGGAGAAAAGGAAGAATTACAAGGATAAGAAGTGTAAGAAGTACTTAAGTTAAATAGGTAAAATTCTTTAATTAATGTGTATTTTCTAAAAAAAATAAAGTTTAAATTTCACAAAAAAATTTATTGTTTTAAAACAATACATGAAATATGTTAACTTGATGTTTTACATTTTGTGTTGAAAACACTATGTGACAAAGAAACTAGACAAGGAGAAGGAGAATACCAAGAATGAGGAGGAGAAGTTTAAGATTAAATAGAAGAAGAAGAAGATGAAGAAGTAGTAGTAGAAGAAAAATAAGAAGAATAAAAAGGAGTAGGAGAAGGGAAAATGATAAGATGAAGAAGCATATGGAAGTGGAGAGGGAGGAGGGAAAGTAAAAGAAGTAGAAGAACAACAACAAAAAGGAGGTGGAGAAAAAGAACGATAAAAAAATAAAGAAAAAAGAGGAGACAAAAAAGGAGGAGGAGGAGGAGGAGGAAGGAGAAGAAATGGAAGGGGAAGAAGAACAAAGGAGGAGGAGATGAATCAGTAAGAGGAGGAGAAGGGGAATCCAACAAATGATATAGAGAAGGAGGAGATCAAGAATGAAGAGAAAAGGGGAAGATGAAGTAGAAAAAGAAGAATAATAAGAAAAAAGGAGAACTAGAAGGACAAGAAGTTGAAGAAGTAGGACAAGAAGAAGAAGGAAGGGGAGAAGAATGAGAACAAAAAGGAGGATGAGAAGACACAAGAAAGAAGGAAGAAAAGGACCAAGGCTAGAGTTATATTACAAGAGCATACTAAGATCATGATCTTGATTTTATAAATTTAAACTACAATAATTTTTATTTCCAATATATTACTATCAGTGTAACCATTGCATAAGGAAAAGGAGAAAAGAAGAATTAGAAGGATAAGAAGTTGAAGAAGTATGGCAAGAAGAAGTAGGAAGAGGGGAAGAAAGAGAACAAAAAAGAGAAGACATGAGAAAGAAGGAAAAAAGGGACCAAGGCTATATTCATTTTTGTTGTAGTGTTCTAGAGCATCCTTAAAGAAATATCTACATATACCAGAGAAGAAGGAACATGGAATATATTGTCGATATCCTCTACATCTAGCCTCGTGATTACCTTACCCCTTGTATCTTTGAGTGCTCAAGGCTCTTTCTCAAAGTGGGGTGCACATACCATCAGAAATTCAGGTTTCGATATCACCGTAGGAAATCTTGAAAGAAAATGCATATGATTTTTGAGAATTTAATGCATTTCATCTTTTGGACTAGGTACCTATGTCATCTTGATGAAATTTGACATATCCACATGCCCAATTTTTGTGTCTTTGATTTCATCCACGCTTAATAAGGCAACATCTTTGATTGAATTGCTTTATTTGCTTTATTTATCACCAATTATTGTTTTTTTTATTTCAACACTCCCATTTTTGCGTAGGCTGCATGTAATTTGATCAGCTTGGAGACCTATAAATAAATTATTGTCTTCTAAAGACACATTAATAATTGATTATAAATTATTATACAATTTAAAATAGTTTTGTTAAATATTATCATGAAATTGTCGAATTGAATTCTTGAACACATTAGCTTTAAGTTAACTTTTTTTACTCAAGCTTTATTGCTTATTAGCATTTTGTCATTATTTTGAATATTCTATTTTTTAAAACTCTATACATTGTTTAATTGTTGATTATTTCAACAAAATCATTTAAATATATTTTGCATTTCGCAAATACCATAGTTTATTTAAATTATTTTTTAAATTTTGTACTTCATATATTTTTATTTTAGAAACCTATTTGTATTTTGTATGGTATTAAATTTTGCAATGCAAAATTTAGATAGAAATCGTATCATATATTTTATATTTCATTAGTTTTAAATTCTAATATTCTATTAAATTAGATAATATAATTATTACAAATTATTGATATTATTTATATTTAAACTACATCTAGCATTTTATGTTTTATATTAACTTTTCTATTTCTAACTTAAAATTGTATATATATATATATATATATATATATATATATATATATATATATTTATTTATTTATTTTATTTTATTTTTTAAAAAATTTCATATATATATATATATATATATATTTATTTATTTATTTATTTATTTATTTATTTATTTATTTTAAATTTCAACGCTTTGACCTAGAGCTATGAACCAGTGAGGCCACAAACGGGGGACCTCATCCCCATGAGATTTGAACCTGGATGGCAAGGATAACAACGCAACAACTTAACTATCACAACATGCATTAAAACATATTCATTTTTGTATTTGAGCAGACAAATAATTATATTCATGAGAAGCATGATTGGCTAAATTTGTTAAACCATACGCAAAACCTATCTTTTAAATTTTTGAAATTCAATCAATAATTTAAAATTTTATTTTCATTGTTTCAATGCTCAAAATCTAAGACTTTTGTTCAAATATCAGAAGGAAAATATCAGAGAGATGAGTGTACAAAAGATGAGACGAATCAAAATAATAAAATTTAATAATTATTGGATAATAAAATGATTGCTTCTAAATTTCCCATATATGCCACACCTTGCAAATAAAACCTACACAACAATAGAATAGAAAGGGAAGATGGGAGATTTAAGCGAGATAGAAATGAAAAACAGAGCTCCCTGTGGCTAGTGTAGCAATGGGTAAATGGCCATTGTTTCCAAATGACATTAACTGGAATATGCCACCGGTTAAAGCATTTGACAAGACATAAAAACCTTCTACAATTATTGAAGACAATGAATTGGCTCACATATAGCATTATGGTGTCTCTGGTTCTTGAATTTGGTAGCCCGCAGGCAAACTTTAGAATACAGAAGAGTCACGAGAACAGTAAATTACGAGATTGATACAGAGGCAGTGTTCCCGTGTGATTTTTAACGACATGGGTTTTGGTCCCATTCCTCTCCACTGGAAGTGCGAGTGTGAGACTGGTACGAAGTTCAATTAGGCAACCGCCTGCAACAAAGAAATTGTGGATGCGCGGCTTTTTTCCAATGGGTGTGAGGCCGTTGTTGGGACGATCAATGAAATAGCAGAGTTTATATCTCCTCAATCAATCAAGTCGGGTAGAAATTTTGCTGCTCAAATGCGACTAGGGCTACAATTTTCTTAGAGCATAATTGGTGATCTTTTTATCTAGATTTTTGATGGTTTCAAAGGATACACATAATATTTCTACACAGATTTTCTTTCAAACTCGGATAAGCATGTTGATTACATGAGAGGAAGCTTTTTGGGCATGGACCGCAGGACTAATCTTATTAAGAAAATAACATGGCAAGAAGGCGGACATGGCTTTACAGAAGGTTTCAGGCTGGTGAGGCTTTACAGAAAATCTGCCTACAGACACACAAATAGCACAGAGTTTTAGCACCAGAAGAAAACATTTTTAGGTTCATGAAGATAACAATTAAATACTAATAAATGAAAAATGTTGCAGGGTAAAGCTAGAAGACATGTAGAAACAAGAAAAAACCCTTCCCAACTTTCACTCTGTTCTCTCAAATTCGTCTGCAATGCACCTTGTTGTTTCATCAAATTGTCTGATTCAGGTTTTCCACTTTTCAAACATGTTCTCTGCTTTATCTAACTTCCCAAACGCAAATTAAATGCCTATCTATCTTCTAGAAATGAATGTTTGCCGCTTTATTAAATGCATCTCCATCTTCTCAAAATGAATGATTGCCACTTTATCTCATCCAACTATCATTTCACACAATTCCTTTATTTTTAATTTTCAAAAAGAGCACTTAAACCTCAGGAAATTCGATTCAACCAATCAAAAATCAAGAATTAGTATCCAATAATTACTTTTTAAAATACAACTTATCTAACTTTAGACTATGACATTGGATTAGACAAAAAAAATAAATTGAACAAGTCCACCAAAAACATTAGTTCCCTGTCTTATAAAGGTAAGGACTAATAAAAAAAGAGGAGACAAAGGAGGAGAAGAAGAATGGAGGAGGAGAGAAATTAGTAAGAGAAGGAGAAGGGGAATCCAACAAATGATACAAACGAGGAGATCAAGAATGAAGAGGAAAGGGGAAGATGAAGTGGAATAAGAAGAATAATAAGAAAAAGGAGAACTAGAAGGGCAAGAAGTTGAAGAAGTAAGACAAGAAGAAGAAGGAAGGGGAGAAGAATGAGAACAAAAAAGAGGAGGAAAAGACACAAGAAAGAAGGAAGAAAAGGACCAAGACTAGAGTTATATTACAAGAGTATACTATGATCATAATCTTGATTTTATAAATTTGAATTACAATAATTCGTATTTCCAATATATTACTATCAATGTAACCATTGCATAAGAAAAAGGAGAAAAGAAGAATTAGAAGGATAAGAAGTTGAAGTGCAATAATAAGTAGGAAGAGGAGAAGAAAGAGAACAAAAAAGAGAAGACACAAGAAAGAAGGAAAAAAGGGACCAAGGCTATATTCATTTTTGTAGTAGTGTTCTAGAGCATCCTCAAAGAAATATCTACATATACCAGAGAAGAAAGAACATGGAATAAATTGTTGATATCCTCTACATCTAGCATCGTGATTACCTTACCCCTTGTATCTTTGAGTGTTCAAGCCTCTTTCTCAAAGTGGGGTGCACATAGCATGACGAATTCAAGTTCCGATATCGCCATAGGAAATTTTGAAAGAAAATGCATATGATTTTGGAGAATTTTATGCATTTCATAAACTTGCTTTCCTCGCACGAGCTTGAGGATGTTAGTTGGCAGCTAGCCATTGTTGTTAATCAAATTATTCTCTTTTGTACCTCTTTTGAGTTCATTAGGTTTACTTACATTCTTCGTGAATGGAATAGAGCTATTGATTGTTTAGCCAAATGGGCTTCTAGTCATGCTCTAGGCTGGAATATTATGGATAGGGGGCAACTTCTCTTTGAGATGGTGCAAGAATTTGATGAACTTGTTGCTCAGGGTAGAGCTCCTTGTTGCACCTCTTTCTATCTTAATAAATTTTTACCCCTCTTTTTCAAATCTTTTGGACTTGGTACCTACATCATCTTGATGAAATTAGACATATCCACATGCCCAATTTTCGTGTCTTTGATTTCATCCATGCTTAATAAGGCAATGCCTTGACTTGATTTATTTGGTAAGTAATGCATTAAATAATAGACACATGTGCCTTTGTACATACATTTTATTCCAATGACTTAATTCTGATACAAACCATTTTTGTGTGACAATGTGAGTTTTCAATGGTAATCTGATGAAATCTTGCAGAGCACTTATGAACATATATAAAACAACTCATAATTAAAATCATCTAAAACCTTGCACTAATTGGTACAAGTGCTAGTATTATAAGCTTTCTAAGACTTTTTTCTGAAGTTATTTTTATTTTTTAAATTTTAAATTATTCTTTTACTCACAAAAATAAAATAGATTTCAAATTATCTTATTATTAATTGATACACGGAGAATTTATCAACCAATTACTGTTTTTCTGATTTTTCATATAACAAGTTTTATTTTTATTTATTTTCATACTGGTAACTTTATAATAGATCATTCTTATAAAATAAATGTTGCAAAAAACATAGAAACTGTTCCATTGTTTCTCAAATTTCTCCTCTGTAAATTTTGAAAGTTAATGTTTAGCACCTGTGGACATCTACTTACGTCATGTGGGAACAACAATCCTAAGATTTTGTGCAATCAAGCCTAAAAGCACCGCCCATAAAAGATTCGAGCAACGTCAGAAATTTTTAGATTTTAAGATTAACATCGCCCACGTATGAATAAACGCATCTTGTGTTTCTCAAAGACAGAATTTAAGGGTTCTCGAATGCACATATTGTCAAGTGTGTGGCTTTCATAATGGCTTTCACATAAATGTGATTTGAGATTTTTAATTGACTCAAAATTAACTGACCAATTTCACGACTTTTTTCTTCAAATTTGACAGGGGCTCGCAGCTTGGATCTTTGTGGTTTCTTTCTTGTAATTAGAAATGGGTTCTACTCGATCTGATGGAGATATTCTGATTTCCAAGGATTCACCTGGACAGCCTACTGTGGAGAAAAGGATCGTGCATTACTCCAACTTCCATCATATTTTATTAGTGGGGAAAGGAGACTTTAGAGGGTTCACTTAACTGCAACGAAGTTCAACTCAAGAAAATGAATGAACTGGAGAGACAAAGAGATGACGCTCTCTATAAAAAAGAAGCAGTCTGTAAAGAAAAAGAAAAGATTGTCAGACAACTAGCTGAGGCCTTGAGACTAAAAGTAGCAGCAATTAATGTAAAAGAGAGGATTTTGAGGGAAATTTCAAAAGGATGGAAATTTCTTCTGTGGCTTGGATATTTGCAAAGTTGTTTCTTCAATGTACAGTCGGAAGAAGTAAGAGTAAAAGAACAAGGTGTTCTACTAATGAAGACTTGGCACACAGTACTGTTTGTGTTTATTAATCTAAACTTATGTAAATTTCAGCAATTCGTGTTATTTTGCTAACGACCCATTCTCGGATTTTTGGGTTCAGCTAAACTGTAATAGCTTATGTGATGTACTTGAGACATTTACCTCGTAAAGAATACTGATCTCTCATTGCATCAGAATGGTCCTACTTAATTTGTGCCTGTTTAATTTTATACCTTTCATTCTGGTTAATGAGTTCAGCTTGAAGGGGACAGAAAAACAGTTCGTAACAATTAACTAATATGTAAGAAGAGGATAGTTGAATTTACCGTTCACTAGTGATATATAAATAATATAGATAATTATATCATTCCCCGTAACTAGACAATGCTTTAATGCCTATTTGGTGAGGATAAAGACTGCCTAATACCCAGTTCATATCTGGACCGAGAAATATTTTCTTAGAGCATCTGCACAGGTTGTCAGGATCACACCCAATTGTAATAGGAATTTCAGATCCACAAAGGCTTAGTCTCTTACCTGAGACTAACTAGGGCTTGCATGCTCGCTCATGAGCCATTAGATTGCCTCTCGAAGATTATACATAAAATGTACTAATGACTAAAACTAAAATTGATTGGAAATAATATTCTAAAATGTGAAATAATTATTATAATGTTATTTATTCAATATCAATATAAGTCAGATGTCTTTTTAACTAATTGTTATGTAGTGAGTAGAGTGTAAAATATATTTAACTATTGATGATGGAGTGTTCTCCAATGTTTATTCTAGCACTAAAAGAATCATATATACCAATCTGGAATCTAGGAAAATATGTATATCAAAAAGCTTTAAGAAGATCAATAATAATTGTGAAGTCATTCACTTGTATTCATTATGATGGAAGCAACACAAGAGCTTGGGTGCCTTTCTATCTTTAATCAAATATTAGTAAAAAGTCATCACAAAAGAAAACAAATTAGGAGGTAGTTTGTTGGAAAAAAGGGGGGGAAAAAAAGAGTTATCACTTGAAAGAAAGTTACTCATTCTTGAGGAAGTGATATTGTTTTACTTTTTGATGGGCAAAGTGTCTATTGTTGTCGTTCTTTGACTTGCATTATTAATTTCCTACGCGGATGTGCAACACAGATCTTTGTAATTGCATGAGAATACAGGTTTATATTTTTCTTTTGATGAAAAGATAATAAGAATTTCACAAATATTGTTGCCAACTTTTTGTTATGTTGTTAAGGAATGTAGATATGTGATAAAGTTTTAATTTTATTTATAAATATGTTATCGAAGGTTCATTGATTTGGATATTAATGGATTTTACCATTCTGCAATCATATGACTACAAAGGTGTATGTATGATGTTTGTGTTTATCTACTATTTGAATCTATAATTTATATTGCACAATGTATAATATTGATAATCACCAATTTGTTGTGACTGCAGACATATATAAGACAATCGTTGGTGATGACATGTATTCGATGATGTTTTTTAAGTGCTAGATAAAGGCTATTATATATAAACTTGAATAGTCATGTCCCACTTAGAGGCATGACTGTATGTGGCCACGTAGGGTCATGTCCCTACATGGGGTTGACTCATTATCATTAACAAATTCTATAACACATTTGTTATTAATCTCATTGTGAGTTGGTGAACATAAATAGCATGGTTTGTGATCAAAGTCCAGTTTAATATAAATTTATATTCCATGATCCATAGTGTAATCACATTCTATGATCAAATTGTGATAATTTGATTGCAGTTTATGATTAGTATTGAATAACAATGTAATTATGATTGCTAGGCATAAAAAATAGTGTGGAATAATTCTAAGGTTAGATCGAACCATTTTGAATAATCAATCTGTAATTATACTACACATAGAAGTATATATATATATATATATATATATATATATATATATATATATATATATATATATATATATATATATATATATATATATATATATATATATATATATATTCGGACTTAATCTTAGGAGTTACAACCACATCTTAGTGATACAAAGTTTACCTTGAAATATTCCACTTTTTATATTGCAAGAGGTTTGGTAAATATGTTGGCAATCTATTGTTTAGTGTTGACATTTACTAACTTGATAACACTTTTTTCCACCATATCTTTGATGTAGTGATAGGGAATTTCTATGTGTTTGGATCTATTATGGAAGACTAGATTCACTGAGAGTTCAATGCAACTTTGATTATCGTAATGTATAACTGTGGGATTCAAGGACTTTCCAAATAGTTCAACCAGTAACTACTTAATCACATTGATTCTCGAGCTCCCATATATGTAAACATGTACCCTGCTTCAATGGAACTTTGAGCAACTATAGATTGCTTCCTATAAACCAATATATCATAGTAGACCCAAGACTAAAATAACATTATCTTGTGTTTTTTCGATCAATAGAACTGTCATCTTAGTCAGAATCCAAATAGCCTTGAAGTTGTAATTCAACATTGTTATATTTTAGACCAAGTCCAATAGTGCCTCATAAGTATCTCAAAATGGCATGAAATGGATCTTCTTAGGTTCACACATAAATTCAATTAATGTATTTGTTGCATAAGAAATACTAGGGTAGGTATTCCCCAAATGCATTAGAGATCCAATTATTTGTTTGTAGCATATAGGATATGTGACTTTGTATATAGATGCTTCACTTATGAGATTATGAGGATTTATCTCCATAGGAGTGAATAACGATTTACAATCCATCTTTCCAAATTTGTTCAATATATCAATAGTATACTTTCCTTTGATTAGGAAAATAAAATCTTCCTTCTACCATACTTCTAATCCCAAAAACTTAGAGATTACTTCAGCAGTGAATCATTGCCATTTGGCGATCCTATCTCATGGGTCGATCATAATTTGGCAAATAGTGCATGTAACATAGGTTAACCACATCCCTAGGTATTTATTTGATTTAGGTCCAATGCCCGTGGTAGTCGCCCATTAGTTATCACATGATTGGTAAAAAATATTGGTCCAATCACCAATGCAATATACATTTTGGATACATTTTGGATACATTTATTTTAAACATTTCGCCATCCTTTGCATGTTGTTTCTTATTGGACAACATTCTTTCACCATTACTGCAACCAAATAATTTTCCCTTGGGTTGGGCGTCACCTACCATTTTCTTGACATCTGTTGACCACTAGCCTTGCTTAGCCAACTGTTTCCTATTGTGGCCTTGCATAGGAATGTGCATTTTTCCTACATTTGGCATTGCTACTTGTTAATCCTGCATAATTTGACAACCTAGATTGGACTATAAGATATTATTATTCTACACAATTTTCTCTTTTCTAGTATGAAGACTAGCATTTCTTATTACTATCAAAGTTTCAGAGTGCTGACTGCATTGCCCATTGACTCATGGACTGTGATTTTTGTAAAAGGCAGGTGATTTTTTATTTTTTATTTTATGTGGGTAGTGGTACGAATACTAGTTATTTTTTTAGTTTTACTATCTAGTGTCCACTAGTGAGTGGTGACTAGACATCTCACATGCTAAGATAGCCTATAGGTTTGCAAATTTTATTGGGTAGTATCGTAGACTGTAGTACAATAGCAGTAGTACCCTTTTTATGAGAATGAATCATATTATTGTAAGTAGTCCGCTGTCACTATTCATAGTCTTTGACTCATCACTATTTGAGTCTTTTGTTCAACAACTAAGTTGATTTTTTTTGTAGACTTTATCGGTTTGCAATGTCAAACAAGAGGGGTAACAGGGATTCTGGTAGGATACCTGAAAGCCAAGAGAGGCTTCTATCACCAAAACATAGAACCATATCAACATATTTTGGTGGTGGAAATGTTGGCATCCTACAAGATTCACAAGTTAGATCTCTAGTGCTTATTAAAAAAGGAGATACATCACAAGTTGGAGATCATATTGAAGAAGTTCAAGTTGGCAAAATTGATGTCTCAGTTGAGGACAAACTTGAATATGATTTGGAGGCACTTCCCCTGAGTAGGGAGTCACAAACTGATATTATAGAGTTAGAGTCAGTTAATGACCAGTCAGGTGAGAAAACCAAAAGTGATTCCATAAATCATGTTCATGCACAAAAGGGGAAAATAAAATTGGAATAAAAAAAGATTGATCTCACTAAGATCTATCCAAAAGGAATTTTCAATTAGAATGGTTGGAAAAGTATTGGTGTTGGATACAATTGGCTAATTGATGTTACAAAAATGTCATATCAGTTGGCAGATAGTGCTTACTGAGCTCAGTTGGTCAGGAAAGCAAATTTCAGAGTCTACCGAGCATTCCTAGAAATGACTTTGTGTAGACAATATCTACTAAGCTCACTCGGGCATTGAAGGATTTTGTAGCAAAAGTCAATGTTAACTGAGCTCACATGGTAAATGAAGGAAAGTTAGTGTTTACCGAGTTCACTCGGTCTCCAAAGGATTTTGCAGGGTTCGCAATGTTAATCAAGCTTTAGTTGGTTAACACTGGAAATCTTTTTTTTGGATCAGTGTTTACTGAGCAGGGTCGGCTAAAGAAGGATTTTGTTAATTTGAGGAATAAAGTTTAATTGTTTCAAGTAATGATTGTAGCTAACTGGGGTAATGATTATTGGTAATTGTAAGTTGTAAATGAGCCGACTTGATAATCTAAAATGTATATATGAAAGGTCAAGTTGAGAATTTTAAAGTGTAATGAGCAAGCATGCAAGTGTGTTGATTGTTTAAAGAGGAAAGTGTGAGTGAAATTTGAAGGATGGTCAGATATCCTTGAGGAGCAACAAAGTTGTATTCGATCAAAGAGGATCTAGTGAAGTAGAATAGAAATCTATGTCAGCAATTCAGTTGCATCTCATTCAGGTCATTTCATTGTTACTTTCTCACCATTGTAGTAGTGATTCTTAAATCTCTTAATAGAGTTGGTTTAACAGCCATTTGTAAATCCTCTAACAAGGTGATAGTTCCTTTGAATTTTTCTAAAGGCCTTTTGCAAGGCCACTCCTAATAGGGTGATTAAATCCTCTAACAAGGTCACACCTAATAATGTGTTTTGTAACCTTTAACCAGGTTGGCTCCTAACAGGGCTCACTTCAGAAGAGTAAAAATCAATAGCTAGTTACTTGGTGGTTTTTCTCATATTAGGTTTCCATGTTAAATCTGGTGTCTCATGTCTTTATGTTATTTCTTTATGGTTATATGTTAATCATTGTGAAAGCTTAGGATCTGTTAAAGATAACATTCACTGCATCTATCGAGTTACAATATTTTTCTGTATGTTTACCGAGTAATAGTAGTAACTAGTTTTATCAGACATCTAGGGGATCTGTGGATTTGTTTTTCTAGTAATTGATTCACCCCCCCGCACCCCCCCCCCCCCCCCCCCCACTCCTAATTACTTAATCAATATTTCCAACAATTGGTATCAAAGCTTTTGGTGCTTGCAAGAAGGGTTTCAAGGACCTAAGCTAAACCAAATCTATAGGATCAATTCAATTGGATAGAGGGAGAAGTAGCAAGAAACTAATCAAATGGATAGAGGGAGAAGTAGCTGATACCAGAATAAGTAGAACATGATCAATGCATACAAAGGGAGAAATAATGTAAGAAGAAGTTAGGAGTAGTACAAGATCAAAGATAACAGTGGTAAGCCACAAAAAAGAGGGAGAAAAAGGATGTTCAGGAAGATATAGCAGAAAGGAAAGAAAATGGAAACAACAACTAAGAGGGAGAAGCAGAAGTAAAATAATCGGGATAGCAGATCAAAGAGGGAGAGAAGTAAAATAATCAAGATAATAGATCAGAGAGTGAGATGTGAAAACTAATGGCAACACATTTTTTTTTTGGGCATTTGATTTACTATTTTACCCTAGTTAGCATTTTGATAACTTGGTTGATCAATTTGGTTTACCATCAATGCCAAAGAGGGAGATTGTTGGAAATCTGATTGAAAAGATCATTGTAAGAAAAAGATTGATTGCAAAGAGGGAGATTGTTGATAAAGAATGTTTTCAATCATTGTTTTGTTACTGATGTCAAACTTGCTATTTTCTGGAATGACAATTTCTTATCAGATCCAAGTACTATCTCTTAGTTTATTGATGAAGAGGATTTAATCAACAAGATGTAACAAAAGTACCTAAGGGAAATGTTGAGTTATGGTTTTTGTAATGGAGTGCAATGATCAATTAAAAAAATGGTAAAATAATGTATTCATAATATACTTAAAGATACAAAGGTTGGCGACAGTTAGAAACTTTAGAAGTATAAGTTGTAACAAGGTTGACTACAAAGCTTAACTAAGTTCATTAGTGAGTGCCGAGCAAACTAGTTTATGGCAAGAAGATTTTCAGTTAGAGTTGAGGAAATGAAAAATCTAGTGTGTGTAGAGTGATACAAAAGCAGACAAGCGTGTTTAGGTGCTGAGAAAAGTAATAGGTGTCGAGCATCAGTAAAACATAGTTGATGCCGAGTAACACAATATGTGCTGAGCACCAAAATTTCAATAGTGCTAAGTTGTTGCATTGTTGGAAAAGTCAAAGATTCGCTAGATCTAAGCTAACAAATTTTTTACCTTGAATTTTGTGAAGTAGATGGAGGATAAGGATGATGAGCTGGTGGCACAGAATTTTAGATAAACTATTTTTTGGGTGAATTCAAGAGGATTCTTCAAGATGTTTCTAGAAGAAACAACATATGGGTTAGATTCATTGAATCCTACCTAATCCATTCGAACTCATATATTTTATGTTTTTTATTTACATCCTTTAATTATCATGACAATTTTATGAATCACTACTCATGAAACATGGGTCAATGAGTTTGACTCAAAAAATTTACATGTACATCCTGATAGCAATATCACAATTTGACTTGTGAAAAATATCTCCTACTTATCAACTTTAGGAGTGTTTGTGATGCCAATCTCAAAATTATTGTACAACCAATTTTTTTTGTATAATTTGTATTGAATTCATATTTTTTCTTATATTTTCTCTTGTAAATATATTTAAACAATCCCTTTTACTACTATAGAAGAAGGTATTTAAAGACAATATCTTGAAATTAAAAATAAAATTATCTTAAATATTTAAAGTACTATAAAAATTTGAAACATTTATTATTTTCCTATATTTCCTATATTTTTTTTTATATGTATTTAAAAAATAAATAAAACTTTCACATCACCAATTTTTTTAATAGAAATATTTTCATTTTTAAAGTGAAATTAATATATTAACATAAATATTTAAATTATTATTTTAATCTTAAATTAAAAACTAAAACTATTTTGATTATGAAATTAAAGAAAACAGGTATTAAAAAGATATTTTCCCACTTCAAAAGAACATGTAAAGGAAGGAAATGGTTTTTTCCTTCATACCTTCACAAACTGAACTAGAGCAAGAATTTGGGCTTCTTAGACAGAGCAGTGATTTTACAGGTCAATTTTTTTCTCCACTATTGTCTCCATATGGAATAAGCTTGTAAATCACCCTATAATGGCTCGTCTACTCTAGTGTAAGGGAGAGGTAGGGCTGTTGATCTCCTCTGAATAGAGATTTATTTTCATTCAATATCAACATGTAGTCAGGGAATAGTAAGACAGACAACTATGTATGAATTAAGCCGATAGGCTTATTGTGGGAGCTTTGCTCCCAAAAATTGCCTCTTTAATGGAAAATTTGTAGGACTTTACTGATTTCTAATTTCGGGATTGATTTTCTGATCGACTCACTTTCAAAAATTTCTAAAAGTTGAACTTTGGTTTTTCAGAAAAGTTTCTAAATTGCATTGATTGCCTTGCATATCCTATGGAACAACTGCAACACCGTCCAATAACATGAACAATTCACAACCATCATTATGATGCTTCCAATATGATTTGTATTCCAAATTCTATCTTGACAATGCGCCCACAACAAGGGTTTGGAGCCAAAGCCGCCATGAAGGAGACATGAGTCCCTTTGTTCCTATCAAGAACTAAATTTTTTGCTTGTTTGGCGCCACTGTGAATTAGAATTTCAGACAGGTATAAAGCATGACTTTACCTGTCAAGCCAAGTCTGAGATTCTTTTCCCCTTTTTTTTTGAATTTTTTTTGCTAAAATCCTACATATTTCCTTTATGTATTCTATATTTTACCTTTGATTTTGACAAAAAGGTACTGAATCTTTAAGCTTTTAGGCACAATGAAATAACTACATTGTTAATCAACATCAAATAATGAAATAAAAGGCCCCAGTTGGAAGTACTTATCGCTTATCTAACTGGATACCTTATATTATCATATGGGTTTTCCTGTAATCAAGAAATTGATCATGTTTATACAGCCATTTTTTATTATGCCACTAATGTGTATTGTAGAACGTGAACATTTCCTTGTATCTCTTCTATGAACTAATAAATCTGCCTTGTACATAATCGATGTCAGCTTTTGAACTATGTTTGAAAATACTCTCTGCTAAACATGTAATACACTACATTCTTTTGAAGCTAAAAATGAAAATCTTGAAGGTTCTCTATTATATATGTTAGGTCTGACCTTTTCATTTTCATCTCTAGGCTGAAACTCTATATTTGAGGCTTTTGTATGTTTGATGGTATCACTTGGTAAAACACAACTTCTATTATTAATGTGCTTCATAATGGCTATGAGCCCTTTAATTTTTGTTATAAGATTCAAAAACTTTCCTGTAACTTGAAAGTTCTTTTTTATTTTCTATTATGTGATTAACAACTTCTAGGGTCCATCTTATACAACTCTCCTTATTGTTATTAGTTCTCTTCATAGAAATGAAGACAATGCTTTCTGGACAGATTTACTGACATAATTCTTTTCCAACTCTTGCCTTTTGATATGGCCGACACCCGACTTTCATATAGATGGTTAGAATCTATTTTCTTTGAAGGTACTAAAAAGGGAAAAAAGAGGGTATCTGTTTGTATTATATGATCTAAAAATAATAATATACTCATAAACCCAAAAATCGGGTTCCCTGTATATTGTTGTAGATTTTTGTTCCCGAGTCTTTGAAACGTTGTGAATAAGTTGATCTTGTTTGTGCACACAAACAACTGAATACATTTCGAACCTCAGACCTACTATGTAGAAAGTTATTAAATTTTACCACAAACATTGTGCTTTTAAAAATAGCTATAATAGGTTCCGTGGAATTTCTCTATCTAAAAATATTTGTCCAAATTGAATCTATTTTTTTCATATTTGATTGTTCTATTTTAAATTAAGTCATACGCAATTTTTAGGTGCTGTGAAAAATAGTAAAACAATAAGAATCAGAATTAACTTTTAAAGGCACATTTTTTCTAAAAATTTGGAAAATAAAGCTCTATTTCAAAGTTTATTAAATTTATAAATTTTTTTATTATTATTATTATAGTTTCACACTACTTTCTACATAATAATTTAAAAATAAAATAAATTTTAAAAATATTTTTTTAAATTTTTTTTACCCACCTTAATTTTTTGACATAGTTTTCAGAAAATAATTATAATAGTTTATAATTATTTATAAGAAGTATATATTAATTTTTAATAAGTTATTTAATTTTTAAATTTGTATTTCTATTTTAGATTATTTCTAAGAAAAATATATTTATAAATATTTTATTCTTAAGTACTATAAATGTGCAATTGAATAAATAATTTTTTTTAATAACATTTAGATAAATTGTTTGTTTGAATAAAAAATAGACATTAATTTTAGTAATACTGTAAAAATCTTAAATTTATCAAACATGTTTGATAAATATATTCCAATCAATACTCATATTTTCTAAAATATTATAAAATTTATATCTATGTTTGTTAATGTCTAAGTTTTTTCTCGTGTAAATAATTTTGAAAAATTATAAATTCTTAATTTGTATTTTTTGTATTTGCAAATAATATCGAGTTTACATAAGCCATTAGAAAAATGTAAAACATTTAATTCATTTTTCAATCATTTAAAAAGAAATATTTATGGATTTAAAATGTTGGAAACATATTCAAATAAAACATGCAAAAAGAAAATACATGCAATTACCTAGAAAGCCCACACAACTACATACAAATGGTGTAATTCTAAAAATAAAATTGATCAAAGTATAAAATTGATTTTGGGGAAAAAACAATGTTAAAATTTCTAATGATATATATATTCTTCTAAAATCAATATTCATGTTTCTTAAAATAATTTAATATTTATATTTATGTTTGCTAATCTAATCTCATTTTCTATCGACGTACTCATTCAATGTACAAAAGCATGCGACTCCTAATGTGTAATTGTTTAAGCTAGCTTGCTTTGCGTGAATAGATGTTTTTAAGAGGGCCTTTAACTTACCCTCTCCTTAGGCCTTTTTACTTTCGCTTTTATTTTAGGGCGCCTAGATCTCAGTTTCATATTTATATTTTAGAAAATTCTCTGCAGATTTATTGACTTTTGTGCTATAGAGGGTTGAGATCACATAACTTCTCTTTTATGGTCTTATAATTTTTGAGCAGTGGTGTAAGAAATTGTCAAGAAATGGAACTATACGGAAGGCATAAGTATTATAATGCAATATCATATAGCGTTGGGTCATTATAGCCTTATATCTGCACTTTTCCAGTGGCGGGCTATAACTCCTGTTTGTGGGAAGGAATGTACTTCCATTTAAATCATTTAAAGAACTTTCCTTTATAAATGGGCATGTTGTTTCCAGAGTAACATATTACAAAACATTCAGGGTATGACATACTCATTATTAATTACATGGGTAGGCATCCTACATTTAATCGCTGCTGATCAGGGGAATGAAAGTACAACCATTTGATAATAAGCTAGTAAATTTTTGTCTAGGCCTTTTAGCTCCATTTTAAGTGAATATCAATTGTCACTAGAGATCTCTGGCATGCTATTTCCTAGATATAGCCATCAACGTATAAAACAATAGCCACTTTTGCAAACTATAGTATTAGATATGACACGGTAGTAAATTATGGGGCATATAATCTAGATAATCAAGAGTCAAACTTCAAATAATTTATTCTCCATACTAGATGGAAAATCAATTTCGTTAAATACAACAGTAGAATCTTAAAAATTCACCGTGCTCTGTTTATAAAAGAACAAGAGCTGCAGGGCAGCATAGTTCCTGCCTAGACCAGTCAAGACAGGTTGATTTAGAGATTAGAATAATGAGTGCCTGACTTAGAGTTAAGAGTAAGAAAGGTGCTTGTATTTGTAACATGAATCAGGTTGAAGACATTTGTAAATGGATTGATTCTACTAAGATATTAATGGAGTCATGTTGGTCCTATCAATGTAATTACAAAGAAATGATAGCCTAGAAGAGAATATACATTCATAGGCCAATACAAGAGTTTTTACAATGAAGATAAAAAACACATTATTCTGCTTGTAGCTAGGCCCTCCTAATATAGTGCATTTCCACTAAACTCTTCAGATAAATCACATAGAAAATAACAAAGTTTATCAATTCATAGTCATATAAACATCATCAGAGAAAATGGAGATAGAAAGAAGCAAATAAAGGAGACTGACTACAAATGTCACTTACTATTTTATGTTGAGGCTAAGAGATATTTTGTTGTGCCAAATGTAAGAACGAGTCCAAGTTTCATGCTAGGAGCTCAGACATATTGGTCTTATACGTGTAGGAAAGCAAACAAATTCATAAATTACAATTTCTAAGATGAAAATAAACTATTAAAGAGTTTGAGATTAGCTGGAACTAAAATTCCATGATTAGCAATTGATGTGAGGGGTTGTCAATAAACATTTAACTTTGATTCTTGACTATCGAGCTACCTTTGATTCCAGACTATCTTTTTGTTGTTATCTCCACCTCCTTAGAAATTTAAGCTTTAATAAATCTATAGACCATTAAAGTCTGATCAAACTTATCAATCAAATTTTAATTTCTGTGACGAACCAAAAATTTGAATCATTCTAATCTAATCTGAATTTGGCTGGGAATCCACAACTAGTGCATAAAAGTAGACAAGATTCAACTGAATAAAAAAAATCCTCAATGTAAAGGCCCTCTTTGGCAAAGATTATTAAAAGAAGGTAACAATGCAGCATTTCAAGTAGAAGTTGGTGTGTGTTAAGCAAAGTCAATGGCTTCAACATTAGAAATGCCCATCTCTTTGTTCAAAATATACAAAGTGACATCAATGAAAAAGGATGAACACTCAGTCAAGTAGCAAAGCAGCAAAGCAAAATAGTAAATTTAAAGAGAAGAACCCACCAATCATGATGTAGTCTAGGAAAATCTCAATAGCACAACTTTTACTAGAATCATGGCATCGTGAAAGAAAAATGATATTAGGCGAAAGAATAGGCCACAGATTTTGCGCTCTTATGGAAGCTACAACTGCATGGAAAAGCCAATAATTAAAAGCACATGATGAAAAGGCTATTGGACAATGGACATGAATAGTTTATTATTTCTATATATAGTACTCGTTAAAGAGTTGTGGCTCATGGTTGTCATGTAGGCAGTTTGTGGTATAATCTAAAAATGCATTTTAGATTTTTGAACTAGAACACAAAATTTTTAGAATCCTAAGGACAGAGAAGAATTGTGAGCATTTGAGCTTGGAGAGCATTTAAAAAGTTAGATCATGGAAAGAGAGTAAAGCCCCAAATACGCATGAGGATCTGCAACTTTTGCAACTGACTACCAAAATCAAGATGTTGACAATAGTAACATTACCTCATCTTGTAATGGTTGAAAGCGTGCTATAACTCTGACAACAATGGTAGTATTCCATGCAATGTCACATTCTATGTTTTAGTACACAGAATCTCCTCCTCACCTTGCCTCTTGCTGTAAGTTTCGAGGATTGAATATCCACACCAAAAGAAGAGGCCCTGTTTTGTGTAAATTAGAATGCATCAATAAACATCTGATAAAAAAAATCATTGTCACGAAAAAAGTAAGTTATTTCTGGCACGTAGATGACAACAATGGATTTTTTTGAGGGTAGCAAGAGGCAAGAGTTCTACAGTATCCAGAGAGGAAAGCCTAATCAAAGTTACAAAACTAGGAAAAGAGACTCAGGTAACAACATAAAAGTAAAGATCATACCTCTTAGCATCACAAATATGATGCGTTTTGTATATTTGTAATCTGTATAATACATCTCTTCTTTAAAGTAATCTTGGTGGTCGAGATATACCTCTCTTCTTTGGTACTAATCTCTCTGGTCGACCAATTTTTGCACGGGCTGGGCTGGATATTGATGGAATGATTATCAATGTTGCCTCTGCTTTTGGCTGGAATTGTTACAAATCCTGTAATGTTTGTTGCACTACTATGTAAAGACGCCTGAACTGATCTTGATGTCGACACGTGCTGGTCAGATTAGAGGACTGGATTATTGATCAGTAGCTTATCATTTTGATCAATCAGATGCAGGGCATGCCATGCCTGAAATCATTCAGACTAGCTTAATCATCTTCTATCCTTGCCTAAGCGGCTCGATGTTTTTCTATCTATATAATTAGTGTGTCTATACCAATTCTTCAGCCATTCTTCAGTCCATATACATTTTGTCGGTCCATATACCGCTTCTTCTGTGGGTGCATTGAAATTTGAATTTTGTTTTCATTTTGAAGTCCACAACATGGTGTTTTTGGAGTCCATGGTGGTTATATAAAGAGCTTATGTAGAAAATTGTGTTCACGCTTTTGAAATCAGTTTTACTTGGCAACACTTTTGCCCAAGGTTTAGAGCCATGGCAACTTCCAAGTTGTTAGCATGATCACATGTCCGGATGTGATGGTATTGGGGAACTCTGATATGGATGCCCTTGTGGCATTCAGGGGAGCTCTTCAAAACTCTGATGGACTTGCAGATTGGAAAATAGAGATTTCATTTGCTTGTGACTTGACTGGTGTGAGCTGCAAGGGTGGCATTGTCATCTCTCTCGTTCTGCCAGATACGAATCTACAAGGTCAAATTTCTTGAGAGCTTGGGAATCTTAAGGCCTCAGGAAGTTTTGAATCTTACTAATAATGTTCTAGTTGGTAGCATTCCGAGGAAAATATGGGGGCTTGATAAGCTTAAGAGTCTTAGACTTGAGCGGCAACTGTTTGCGTGGTGAGATTGATAGTAGCATAGCATAGGAGGTCTTGCTGAGATTAGATAGCTTGCTGTAGGTAGCAGCGCTCTTTCAGGGACATTGCTCTAGGAAGCGGTTTCAGCCTGCTTAGGTAGATTGGTACTAACGAGTAAAGCAGAGAGGACACACAGCTTAATACATGGGAAATGCATCTCAAGTGCATAATACACTAGCCACATGTCTCACATGCATGGAAGGGAAGAAGCTTAATGGCCAATTGGTGTATTTGTCCCCATCATGCCAAAAGATGTCACCTATCCATACAAAACTAAAGATAAAATGTTTCCCCAAATACAATGCTAAACCCAACATAGTTTCCTCGAACTTCGCCTCTTCTCTTGCCTTGATTATCGTAAATGCATTAATCTTGCAATAAGAAATGAGCCAGCATGTACATTGGACAGTCTACCCTTAACATTCAAGCATCTTCTTTTATTTAAAAAAGAAAAAAGATTGAAAGTAGTTATTGGTGAAGGACAAGAAAGCAATCTGATTGGTCATGAAACATAAGATTAATTACTGATTATTTTGAGCCCTTGGCAATAGTTTCCTGCCTGGGCAGGAACTGATAATTATCAATATTGGATTGAGTTGGCAATTAAATAGCTCTAGCGTTGATGTCAAACTCTCAATCCTATGTGGATATTTATGGAGATTAAGAAAATATAATTCGATGCATGCCAGTGACATTCAATTGAAAGTCTAGTTGTTATGTTTTCTTTATAGTTGTCTTAAAGAAAACTTTTTTGTTTACCTGAGTATAAAGTTTTGGCCTGACTACAATTCAGAAGTTTTGTACATGATTGTATCTGACTAAAACCATGAATTATCGGGCTAGTGCTTAATTTCCTTTACAAAGTCACATGATTTTTTGAATCATTGTATAATGAATAGTATACAATGATCCAATAGATATATGGGTTCTCTTAGTATTTGTGAGTCTGTGACTAACATTACCTTGGATAAGTCTGGCCCTTCTTGTGCAAGATAGATTTCAAGTAGTGTCCATTTTACAACTTGTGTTTGTCACATTAGAGGCTCTAGAAACAAGCACATTGACAAGCTAGGTAGTATATTCCTTTTACTAGAGTCGAATTCCAGCTGTGCAATTTCCTGAAAGAGTGCACATACTTATGTATGTTTAATTCCTAAAGAATTGAAGGAGAAAATATTGTAATTCCTTTTGTTAGGATGCCAGAGAAAACTTGTAAATGTTAAGTGGAAAACGTATATTTTTTGTTTTCATTGGGCTCATGAGTAATTACAATTCTTATTACATTTTGAATTCTTGATTCATATATTACACTATAGGATTTTATTCTATAAGAAATTTCAGTGAGTTTTTCTGCAAAATAAAATGAGGATATAATAGTAATATTAGTAGTAAATATGTTGTTGTGATTAAATCTCTAGACATTTAATTTGAGGAAGCTAACATTTTTTTAAGGTTTGCATTATTGGCCAATGTGAACTTATTTCATGAAATCCATAACAACAACACTGTCAACCATAAAACTAGAGATCCACAGAATCCTTATAGGCAGAGAAGCATCTACTTACTATCTTGAGAAATGAGTTTCTCTTACCTGATTTTAAAAGGATCTCTCTAACACATCTGGAATGCTTTTTAACTAGCATGTAGGATCCTAGAAACTTCTCTTTTTTTCTAGCCTCGAAATCCTCCTTTGAAAACCTAGACTTCCTCTCTTAAAGACTTTCCTCTTGACAACTTCCTTACTTTATCCTTCATTTCAACACAACCTTTGACCCCCACAGACAACACTAGGTCAAGGAAATCTTCCAATAGCTTGTTATAAAAGTCCCTTTCCTCCATTTTACACAAAGATCTTGATTGATGTTTTCCCTTATCCTTCTGGCAGTTGTATTTCTAATCCTTTTGAAGCCTGTGACCGACATGACATAGTTTTTGTGTTTGAAATATTAAAAATATTCGGCAGTATTCTTTCTGAAACCATGTCTTGCATAGTTAAAAGAACAACCCACTCTCATCCCAAACTAAACTTCAAATCAAATCCAACTTGAACCAATAGCGAAGGTTCAAAGAAAAATCACTTTCCATCAAAAGGTTAGTGCAATAGAACATTTACTTCCCACCACCAAATTTGACACCTCATCATTCAAAATACTTCAGTAGCAAGATGATCTTTGAAGAGATTACACAGATTAAATGCAACACATGCGTCGTTACCAAAAAAGGTGGTTTGTCCAACAAAATAAAACTAGCGATCGCACCGAAGGTGCCATGGGTACGCCGAAGTGCACTATTGTTTTTCAGACTAAAAATTGGAAGCCTTCAAAATTGAGAGTGATGATGACATTGACAATTCCTCGCTGAACAGTTGGTCCTTTTTTTATTCATATATTAATGTTCTTCTCTATCCATGATGGTCTGTGCTACTGATGGCTTAATTTATACCTTCCTTCACATGAGGTCCATGAACCTGTATATTACAAGAAGCATAAAATCATCTTTAATAGACTGAAATACATAATATTAAATTTATACAATATGTTGTATAGTTAAAATTCAGTAACTACCAGTTTAGTCCTGAATATTTGCTAAACAACATGCAACATTTTTAGTAGACTGAAATACATAATGTTAAATTTATACAATATGTTGTGCAGTTTAAATTCATTAACTGCCAGTTTGGTCCTGAATGCTAATTTGTATAAAAATGTGATCGAATGGCCTCTGTTTTGAACAAAATCTAAGTAGTTCGGAAGCTCTGTATTTCCTCTTTCATTATGCATACCTAAGCCAACACATAACCTCCCTATTGAACGATATTTATGCGGCTGGAGAGCTAAATATCTTTTCTTTGGCTATCTATTTTGTCTAGCTTGCAACTGTAATTGAAATTTATAGAACTGTGGTTTAGACAACTTGTGTCATTTGAAAGCTCTTCTCTAACTCTTTTTTTATGGTCAAATTGGGAAGAAGTACTAAAAAGAATGGATGAATTTGTTGTTAATGAGTAGGGCGCAACAGAGTTGTGTGGGTAGAAATGAGTGCAGCATTTCCAATGTAGTAATTCCCACACACATATTACCAAGGCCATTTCCTTGTTGAACGCTGGACACGCTGGAAATGGAGAAAGACTGGTTTCACTTCATGAATAATATGATAAAAGAAACAGGTGTCTTCTTTTTTGGTGTCACTCCAATCAGTTAGAAAAAGCCAAATCTAAGTTGTTTAACAAGCATTTCCATTTAACAGGTGTATAAACCGAAGTCAAATGTATATGTGAAGAATACTGTAGTGAAGAATACAGTAGCACGCACACCACAATTGGATAATTTATTTGATATAAATGGTACTCTGCTTATGGTAGAGGATTACAAGCACTATAAAAGATGAGAGATTGATTGTTTCCACTATGTTTTGCCTGAGGTCACTGCTAAACTTTGATTTAGTATTGAAAAGCTTCTTTGAAACATTCGCAAGACCAATATGAATGTTTGGAACCAAATACTTTGATGTAGATTGAATTTAAGGCATTTTACATTGAAATTATGTTGTTTCATGTGACATTTATCTGAATACCCCAGGGTATAGTACTGCATAAATTTATTGTGGTTGCACTTACAGAATGGGCTTGTACAACATACCCCAATTGAATTTTCAAGGCAAGGAGCTTATCATAATCAATATGAAGTATGAAGTATCAAATGAAAATAGATCGATGACTATATACTTTCACCAATTTCAATTGTAAAATGGCCAGAAGATGATTGGAATTAGTTGCAATTACAAAGCTTCAGAAATTATTTGCCAAGATTGTGTTGGGTGATCTGTACTATTCTAAGCTACCAGATTCTCTCCAGCAACCCTCAAAGTCTGGTTTAATTCTATACAAAGTCTGGTCCTTGTCAAATTCTCTCCAAATTCTCTTGCAGAGCTGCAAATTTGCTGCAAATTTTGACAGAGGAATCCAGGAAGAATTTGCAATGAATTTTGATGACTTTGTTGTTGTCTAGACCTGGGCTGAATTTGGTCTCAAAACATATTTTTTAGACTTTTAAAGTGCTTTTTTTGACCTCTCAACCCTATTGTGACCACTAAAAAGACTAGAAAAGATGTTTATGTCATTTATGCATTTGTGTATGAATATGAAAACTTGATTATAAAGTTAATCCAAATTGACAATAGCTGACATCTAAATTGATGATTATAGAGGAATGTCTTTAAAAAGATATGATATGTTTGAATCTAGGACTTCAAATTTGTATCACCTTTTGATATAGCCTGGTTAGAAATGCTTTAACCAATACAAAATAACAATTCAGATAATTGCACTTATCTTTTGACAATTCCTTTCATTCTCAAACTGTCCCCATGATATGAAAATATGTTCCATGCATGTGACCAAGCAAGTGTATCAAGTTGTTGTAGTGCTAAATGATGCAATTAATGTCCTATTAAACTAAAACATATATTTGGTGGTGTATTTTGGTATGTTCTTTTACTATTAGTAGATTCAAATATGGATTTGTTTTTTGTTGCATACATATACACACATATACATATTTTTTAAAAGCATATGTTTTTGTACGGATCAACCCAAAACAAATTTGAACCCAAGCCCAAAAATATTTAGACGAATTTCGAACCCACATCCGTACCAAAATCCAAACCGGAAACTTAGGTACTATTTTATCATGCAGAGCTTTGGCTTCTAGTTTCATCTGAAAAGGTATGAAAAGACCTCTTTTAGGATGAGTGAATTGGATAATAGGTCGCTCCCCTTCACTTGAGTTGTAGAAAAGAGAAAAGTGGTTGGTGCCAAGGTAGAGATCAACATTGATGGAGTGATCACCAAATGGACTCAACAGATATAATCCTTCACAATGTAGAAACAGTCCCAAGAAGACTTGGTCACTTGTCAACTTCAAAAAACATGAACAACAGTAGTCTTCTTCACCACATCCCCTGGTTGGAAAAACTTCAGAAAAAAAATGATTGTTTATATAAATATACCATTACGCATTCTTGCATCCTGATGGGCTCATAAATACAAAACAAAATTGATTTAAGAATTGATGTACACAATAGATTCCTATTCATACCAATAAATCATGTTTTACATTTTTTTGTACAACTCATTAAACAATCACTCTTCCTTATTTGTGTGTCTATAGCTTCAAATTTGATGATAGAGAGTATAACAGATGAGCATAAAACACAAAGGTAGATTGAATAACTCAGGTAATTCTATTATTTGTTTAGATTGCCAAGGTGAAGGAGTTCAATAAGCTATTCCCAATCATTGAATCAGAAGAAAGAGACCCATCGAGCACAAGAAGATTTGTAGATTCTCTTTGGCAACAACTTGATCATTTGGGGTTAGTTACATCATACTCATTTTTGCATTTGTTATGTGTTTGATATCATTCACTATTCATCTTATTTGATGTCATAAGAGACATTTTGTTTCTTATTAGAAATTTTTATATAATATGTATTTGGTACTATTCATCTTCTTCGAAGTCCTAATAGATCACCTCTTTATCATTTGAATCTTCTAGAAATTTTTGGCAGGATTTCAACTGTTAGAAATCATTTCAATTTAATTTCTCTATATAACATAAAATGTAGTATTTTTCTTTTTTGTAGGAACACATTTCTTTTAAAGAAAGAGGGTTTTTTAAAAGACTTTTTCTTTTTTCACTTTGTAGAAATGTAGGATTTGATCCCGCTCTATTCAGGATAGATCTTTATGGAAATGTTCTATAAAAAAAATGCAGACCTTGCTTCTCCACTTGTTTGGGAGGTTGATCACTGGTTTCCTCATTCAAGTATGTACTATTGTATATAGTTACACAGATTTGCATGAGATTTCATGAGATTTTGAGTGGACTCTTATGATTTGATATACTACTCTTTGTTGGATCGCAGGAGGAGGCAAAATAGTTTCGAGCAATCTAAGATTGGTCCAATGGAAAGTCAATCAAAGGAAGAAAAATAAACTAGAATTCCTTGTGTTGTTGTGGGATCTACAACTTAGATTCATAGTTAATAAGTTTTAATTGATTTTCTTGTCAAAATTTTTAGATTTCAGGTAGAGAATCTGTAATCTCAAACATAAATTTGTAAGTGTTTTAAAAAATAGTTGTGGAAAGAGTAACTTCAACAATTAGAATCATTTGTAGCTTTCTTCGTTCGTTCTAGGTAATATAGTTGATGAGGATTTAACATCTTTTTGTGGTTGATGAGGGGATGCATAAACATGTTATTTTAGGCAGAGAGCATTTCCTTTTCTCTTTTTTGTAGGGGTGAATGAACCATTTACTAAACTTCTGGTCGCAGATTTCCATTCTTGGCCTCAACATTTTTGTGAGAAGAAGAGTCAAATTGGTCTTGCTCCAACTCCTATAGTAAGGACACGCAAACAAAAAAAATGATACTTTGAAGCCTCAAAATGGTCTATCTATATATCCTTTCTGGCCCATAGGTTCAATCATTTGCATTTCAAAACACCTTAGTAGCATTTTTCTTTGAACTAAGTCATTTTTAAGCATTATCATGCAAGTCTTGTCTTTAAATAGAAATCAAATTTGTAAAAAAAGGTACCCTGGGTAGAAGAAGATGGACATTAGAAGAAGAGGAAGCTCTTCATCAAGTAGTTCAAAGATTCAGACCTAGTAACTGGAAAGAAATTAAAGTAAATGAACACTTGTTTAGAAATAGATCTACAGTGCAAATCAAAGACAAGGTTGTCTTCTATTAAAAACTTCACAAATCATATATTTATATCTCAAGGGTAATAACAAATGATTTTGTTAGATTTTGTATAGAATGTATTAGACTAATGTTCAGGTGCATGACAACTTCTGATGTGAAAATATGCAGTATTGACTAGTAAAAGAAGATTGGGAGCTGAAGGAGAACAAAAGAGGATATTTCCCTGGTAAGGAGTTAATTTGTCAACAACAATTCAGAAAGAATCTTGATTAAAGAAGACAAGAGAGAAAGATTTTCAAAGAAAAGAGGAAGACATATCCCAAATGTACAAAGAGCTGAAAGAATTACAACAACAAAATGAAGCAGAATCTCTTGTATTGGAAGATCTTGAAACCGTATTGATAAAGCATAGGATAAGATTAGAGAAACATAGAAGATGGTCTGAAGCACAATCCTCTTACAGAATGTGTTTGGAGAACGTGATAAGAGATACTATGCACCAGTAAGTATATTCATTTATGTTCTAAATCTATTACTTCAAAATATAGCATGTTCCTAAATAACAAATTAATTCATTTTATTTCTAAAATAGGTAATAGTCAATTCTCATTCTTAGACCTAATACATAACCTAGTCAAAATCTATGTTTTTTGGCTTTCTAATGGTTTGGACAGGGGAATTTTATAGTATGTATATTTTGTAAGCATCTATATCTATTTGTCACGTCAATCACAAGAGAACTTGCCAACATGGACAAAGGAGATATGATGTAAAGAAAAAACTAGGGCATATAAGCCAACATAATATTTAGAAAAAAGAGAACTCTACTAGATTAAAAAATGTAACTTCCCATGAGGCTCTAGTAAAACAAGCAATAAGACAAAACATGAAAGTAGAGAAAATAGACCATTCCAAGTAACTAGCCCACTAGAATAGATCCAATTGGATCATAAATTGGATTTTTAGTTACATTAACTACAACCAAGGATAGAGCAACAATGATTAAACCAGGAACTGCAACACCATCCTAAGAACACAATAAAAAAATTCAAGTGTTAATTCATATTATATGCTCGCAAAGTTTCAGGCTATTATTATAATGATTGGTTGATGTATCAAAAATTATCTCTTAGTCAGAAACCCTTGGAACAAAGAAAAGAACCATTATTTTATTTCTAATCTCCATGTGGCATTCTTTTCCTACTAATCTAATACCTCCATCATTACTGCGAAAGAAGTAGGGTCATGGCCGCACTAGAGATAGTCATGCACAACCATTCCTTCTGCTATAGCACCCTTTTGAATGGAACTTAGTGCTGCAACAAGAGAAGCACCTAAAAAGAAAAATCGGCTTTACAAAGATTATTCTTTTTTGCAAACTACACAAATCTAAGTTATAATTCATCAAATTGACAACAATGCAAAAAGAACACATGAAATTAACACCTTCCATGACAAATGATCCACCAATAACTAAAGCTTCCAAGAAATGTTTGTAGGAGGCTAATTTCAAGAACCATCAAATCTTCAATTAATGAATAGCAATTACATGACATGATTCTCAAATTAGGCAAATTTTCAAATCTAAAGCTAAAAGCCACTAATTAAGAACTTGCAATAAATATGACATTCAAATTCATTTCTAATAAAATGTTAAAAGATAACAAACCCGTGTGACCAATCACAAAGAGAAGATCATTGGAATACATTATTCTCTCCAGATTGACAATATCAAAGTTCAAGTTTCATGCATCTAGATTTGTTATACAATATGCAATATAATTGCAATTCGAACCTACACTTATCTGATTATCATCTATTAAAAAAAACTAAGTATGATTGTAAAGGCATATGTTAGGGCCAATGATTATTCTTTGTCACAATACTTTGAAATAGTCTATAATAATTTGAGAGTCACTTTCACATTGATGAAGGTACCCACTTGGTTGTTACTCTTCAAGGAGATGAAGCATATGAGGACTTTGATCTTATCAAGAGTGTGGATCCTATAATGCTTCTCATAAATCTTCAAAATGGAAGAGGAGAGGGTGAATCGTGTCCACGCAATCCAATGTAATGGTCTGAGAAAATATTATGTTGTTGATTGATTTTATTGCCAATTTTATATTGAAAAATTATTGATTATTGATAAGTACAATATTTTGTTTATTAGTGTTGGTAGCGTTGCTGGTTACTAGTTACCCTATCATGTTGAGCGTTTGTTTTGCCTTATTCTTCTAATTTCGCTATGTCAACCTGGCTAGATTGCTTGGATCAAGATATCTTTATAGTTGTCTTTGTAACCTTCAAACATCAATGCAGATAATTTTCAAACATTGTTGCTAAGAGTCAACTAATCTGTTAAAGTTGATGTCTAACAAAATATGAAGATCACAGAAGTGCCCTGATTTATTATCACAATCAAAGGCAGGTTCCTACATTAACTATTTTATTTATTAAAAAATAAAATGTCAGATGATATATTTATGAAAAAAAATAAAAACCTTCAAATTAAACAAAATAAAACGGGCCCAATTAACCTAATGATTTTGATGAAAAAATCTAAGTAATTCACCTTATGGGTTTGATTAAAAAATTATTATAGAGTTTAGATTTCTAGAAACGCCGCCCGGGAGTAGACATCTGACGTCAACATTACAAACTGTTTGTTTTGCAAGTATACATGCAAACTGTAAATATTGTGCTTAGTTTTATTTCATCTACAACTGATATATCACAACATCCAAGTACCTCAGGCGTTTCCACCATTGACATATTTTTCCGATAGCTTGGCTGATAAAGAATGCTCTTTTTTAATTATAAGGAGTTTCAGTGCAATCATAAGCTTTCCAGAGCGTTGTAGACACATTTCCAAAAGAGAGAGACTTTGATTTGTTATGCTAATCAGCTGGGTGTGATCTGAAAGAGAACTTTCCCTGTATTTCACCCACTGAACAGAGAATTGAATGCTTCTAAGAAACTCCATATTCCCTGTTTTACATCTTCCTTGAATTTGATTTTACCTTGTTGCATGTATCCTCCCATCTCCTTCACAAATTCCTCCCTCCGATTAAGAAACGTCCCAGAAAGAAACCCTTGCATTTTTGCACATTTTGCTACCAGATTTATAAGGTTTCTCACTCCATAACATTTATCCCATTCCTGCAATGGGCAAAGCATCAGATTCATCAATAAAGTGGTTTTTAAATCCAAAGGTCACAGATATATAAACCTGTTGAGAGAACAATTAAGCCAAGGGTTTGAGTGATCTATAAAGATAAAAGAACCTAAATAAAATGTCAAAGAGCCGAAGTTGGAAAAAAAACACCTTTTATATCTAACCCGAATCGTGAGCACAAGAATTGAATTGT
Source organism: Cupressus sempervirens (assembly GCA_028749045.1). NCBI lineage: Eukaryota > Viridiplantae > Streptophyta > Pinopsida > Cupressales > Cupressaceae > Cupressus > Cupressus sempervirens. The sequence goes on from CM053792.1 coordinate 425,949,502, forward strand.
AAAAATTGATGATTTTTTTCTATGTTGAGGAATTTGAAGTTTGTATTCTAATAGTAATCGGTGACACCCATTAAAAGAAAATAATTATATTAAAAACAAAATGCCTAAGAGCATATAATGATCTTTAGTCTTACATAGTGGAGGAGTTTGAATATGTTTTATTAATATCTTACAAGTAACATTATTTTTAAGTAAGGTGAGCTACATAATTGAATAAAGCAAATCACATTTCATATGGATATAGATATTATCAATATCAAATTCAAATCCAATCATAATAATAAGTGATTATAAATCTAATAGTAAGTCGTGATATTGCTATTAGCATTTAACTGTGTGATTTTGAGTCAAACTCATTGACCCATGTTTCATGAGTAGTGATTGAATCCATCTCTCATGAGAATATATGGAACACTTAGCTTTCATTGGATCTAGGTGATGATCAAAATGCAAGTCTTCAAAATGTCATGTAGCAAAGACTAATAAAATTGAAATATATATATATATATATATATATATATATATATATATTACGCCTAGAGTAATTGTTCTCGAGGCACCTATTTTTATTTAATCCCAAGGTTATTTTAATCACAATTGGGATTTATGAAAAAATAGGTGCCTAGAGAATGATTACTCTCGATGTAATATATATATAGGTATATAAAAGCTAGTGGCAATCGTGGCACAACAGGAAAAAAGTATTTTTAGTTTTTCTATTTTTGATATGGTTAGTATTGATTTATTTATTTCTTTTTAAATATAGTTGTATAAACATACTATAAAATTGTAGTAGTGTAAACTTACTATAAAATTATTCTTTAACATTTTATTTTTTAATTCTATATATAGTGTTTATTTGCATCACTTTAATTCAATTTTATTTTAAGGATATTGTTACATAAAATGTTATATTCAAAAGTAGAGTTAGGGTTAGGGTTAGGGTTAGGGTTTTAATTTGAGTTAGGGGTAGGGTTAGGGTTACAATTATAACTAGAGTTAGGGTTAGGATTAGAGTTACAATTAGAGTTAGGGCTAGGGCTATTTTTAGGATTACAACTATTGTTAGGGTTAGAGTTAGGGTTAAGTTTAAAATTAGAGTGAGTTAGTGTTAGGGTTAGGGTAAGGACACAAGTAAGAATTAGGGTTCAGGTTACAAATATAGTTAGGGTTAGGGTTAGAATAAGAGTTAGGGCTTGAGTTAGAGGCAGAGTTAGAATTAGACTTAGAGTAAGGATTAGGGTTTTAGTCAAGATTAAAGTAAGGGTTAAGGTTAGGGTTAGAGTTTTGAGTTGGGGTTAAGGTTAGAGTTAGGGTTAGGGTTTTAGTCAAGATTAAACTAAGGGATACATTTAGGCTTAGAGTCTAATTATGGTAGAGTTAGATTTACAATTAGAGTTAGATTTAGGGTTAGAGTTAGGGGTATGGGTAGGGTTAGGATTAGGGTTAGAGTTAGAGTTAGGATTAGGGTTATAGCTTGAGTTAGGGGTAGAAAGAGCCAAAGAATTATGGTTAGGATTAGGGTTTGAGTTTGAGTCAGGGTTAGAGTTAGGGTTAGAGTTAGAGTTTGGAGTTAGGGTTAAGGTTAAAGTTAGGTTTAGGGTTACCATTATAATTAGGGTTAAAGTCCAATATGGTTGAGTTAGACAATTAGAGGTAGGGGTAGGGTTAGGGTTAGGGTTAGGGTTAGGGTTGGAGTTAGAGAAAGGGTCAGGCATAAGGTTATCGTTAGGGTTATGTTTATATATAGAGTTGGGGTTATATATAGAGTTAGCATCATGGTCAAGGTTAGCGTAAGGGTTTGAGTTAGGGTTAAGGTTACACTTAGGGTTAGGATTAGGGTTAGAGTATAATTATGGTAAAGTTAGATTTATAGTTAGAGGTAGGGGTAGAGTAGGGTTAAGGTGAGTGTAAGGATTAGAGTTAGGGTTAAGGTTAGGATTATAGTTATAATGCTTAGGGTTAGGATTATGGTCCAGGTTAGGGTTTGGTTAAGGGTTAAAGCATGAGTTTGACTTAGGGTTAGGGTTAGGGTTATAGTTTGAGTTAGGGTTATAGTTAGAGATAGAGTTATAGTTATAGTTAGAGTTTAGGTTTGTAATGCCCCACCAATGGATCCAAAGAATTAACCTAGAATTTCACTAAGTTTGGTAGCATTTTTTTTTTTAAATATGAAAGTAAATACCACAAATAACTAATACACAATAATGGAAGCAATAAAAATGTCCATAAACATAACGTACATAACAGATTACATTCTTTAAGGATCCCTTAACGTTGAATTACATCTAAATCAACTAATATTATTGAATCCATCTAATATAACAACCACATGAAATAATAGTGATAAGTCCAATGTTTATACATTACATTTCTAAATGCTCAATCATCCACTATACATGTCACAGAGTATGAAAAGTTTAAAAGAATATACATATGTGGAATAAGGTACATCATCCTATTCTAATCCATGATACATCAAAGTAAAGATTATCACATGATACACATGATACATCATCATAGAAGATATAAACATCCATCATAAAAGATCAAACATAATAAACTAAGTGCATGGTTCCTTCCAACTGTTAATAGCATCATTAGACCACCGTGGGCCCTAGCCATCCCTTCATGTGTAACATTCCAAATCACCGAAGAGATCATCGGTATTAACATAGTAGGAATGTCACTCCTAACATATACTATATCATATGTAGAAAGTAATCTAACATGCAAATATAAGCATAAGATAACATCATCTAACATATGCTAATCATCAATGAAAGGATACATATCCACCATCATGAAGGACACATTAGCCACAATGTCTCAATGAATCTCAAATGATAAGAGTGGAAAAATACTACCACCCGACTGCGTGGTACCTAAGTGGTCCACTCCCACCATGCTGAGGAGATAATCTCAAGTCCCAAACAGGCTATCCAAAACACATAGCATAAATCTCTATAAGTCCAGGAATCCTAAAAGTATACTAACTCAAAGGTTCTAGACACACAAAATTGACATCTAATCCCCAAAGGCACACAAAGACATGTAGGAACCTACTATGCAAGCGAGAAAGTGTCATCGCATATATCATGTACAAGTTACCCTGGCAGTTAGCTAAACTCCACGGGTCCATACTGATCCTTATGTGGCCACTAGTATCCTCTCATACTGACAAGGCATACTATGGAATGCATGGTCGCAACCATGCATTCTCTCTACTCCCATCCTAGTCTGTACAAGCACTCGAGGCATGGCCAAGAACAAAACAATTATCTTTTTAGGTTCATTCAGTTAGTATTAGGTGTGAATGTTTTCACTTATTAACCAACTTACAATGAGTTACCCTGGCAACCTCTTAGGGCCCCAGCCCCCATTGCAAGCCAGTTCCCGACACTACAAGAAGATAACCTACCCTAAGCTCATGGAATCATAAATCTCCAAATCATAAAAGATAATCCATAATAAGAACATCAAATATGCATAAAAGCATCAAATCTCCATGAGCAAGCATTCATAGACAATCATGACCACAATAGCTCTCTATTGGCAACTGAAGTATCACTGATAATCAATAGTATCCATTGATTCTCAATAACCAAAATATATCTCAAATCATACTGATCGAAAACTCCAAAATGGTTGAGTCAAACATGTCACAACATGACATCATAAATCATATTTCAGTCCCATCATGGTGACTAGAAAATAAACCAAGGATAACTGATCGATGACTCAAAAATGATTGGGTCAAGTGTCTCATAAATAAGAATCTCAACTATAACAATAAGTAATTACAAACATTACATAGAGCATTCCATCACATAACCATGGTTGGGTTTATAAAGATCGAGATTAAAACATCATCATGACATCACAATCATAACCCCCAAGCCTCTGGTAGACATCCTATAACTGGCCAACACTAGTCAACCCAAAACTCAAAACAAATAGCATAAACAATACACAATGCGAACACATGTTTTGGTTTTGCTAAATTTACATACTTGAATTTAAATGTGGAAGTTTTAGTTTACGTTTTCCAATCTAGATATCAAGTGGAGAAATTTCACATTTTACCTAACCCATGTATTTGTTTGATAGATAAAAGTTTCTCCCTAAAAACCATTAGACTCAATTTTCTAATTGATCTAATAATATTTTGTTGAAAACATTCCCCATCAAACTACCAATTAAATTCTGTATATATATATATATATATATATATATATATATATATATATATATATTATAATTTAAAACAATTAATTAAATCTTAATAGTTGAATATTATAAAAGAGTACACCATTATATAAATGAACCTTTGATATAAATCATTTATCAATTATATAATAATTTAAATTTATTAATAACATATTTACATACTTACATATATACATATATATATTTATTTATTTATTTATATAAATATATATACATACATATATAAATATATAAATAATTATTATTATTACATTTTATAAAATCGAATTACATATTTAAATTTATTAATAATGAAAATTCGATTTCATATATAACATGAAACAACTGTTATATAAAAACTTAAACCAACATATATAAATGTGTACCGCTGGCAGTACGCAGGGCCTGCGATCTCTTCCCCCCCCACTTTTAAATTTACATATATATTTTTTAAATCACATAAACAATTTCATTCACCGTTTTATATATGCGGTTTCGATTTTTAAAAATGTTTTTCTTTGAATAACATTTTTAAAACGTATTCAATCAATCATGGTGTGATATCATTCGACTTTTAATTAAATATATATATATATATGTATATGTATATGTATATGTATATGTATATGTATATGTATATGTATATGTATATATATATATATATATATATATATATATATATATATATGTATATGTATATGTATATGTATATGTATATATATATATATATATGTAGATGTATATATATATATATATATATATATATATGTATATGTATATGTATATATATATATATATGTATATATATATATATATATGTATATATATATATATATATATGTGTATATATATATATATATACACATATGTATGTATATATATACGCAGAGTTTTATCCAGTATCACAGCATATATGTGTGTGTGTGTGTGTGTGTGTGTGTGTGTGTGGAAAATATAAACATGTATATTTTACATGAACATATACACAATTATTTAAAGGTTCCAATTTTCAAAATTTTCCTATAAACTATTTGATCTCTAAATTTATCCAATAATTCATCTAACGGGTTTGGATATGAATTTAAACCCTAGCCCCATGTTCTCTTCAGATCTATGCATATAAAATTTATCAAATAAATTTTAACTACCCATATTGAGAATGCATACAATAAAAATAGGAAAATTCTCAGAAAACATATGGAAGACACGAAGAAGATAGGAGGTGCAAGATGCGGGAATAGCATAAGTAAAATCACAAGAATCTACCCAGATTCTGATGCTAATTCGCTCTTGCTCAGAAAATTTGCAGAGCAAGCTCCTCCCTTCTTCAGAGTTCCCGAGTCCTCCAACGCTCCAAATGCTCTCCAAACGCTATGTCTAAGCTTCTAGGAATGCCTGAATATAAATAGCTCTCAACAAGCACCTAGAATGTCTCTAGAAACAACTAGAAGGTGTCACCAACTAAGCATGTGTCTTTTCCAACCTTCTAGATGAGTCATAAGGTTGTAGACACCATGTGCTTAATTGATGCATTAACCTCCGTGTTGTTGACATATGAGAAATGAAAAGGTGCGTTAACTCCTAGGCAAGCTTATAACTCTTATTTAATTTTTATATAACTTCTATTTAAATTTTTATAACTTTTATTTTTAATTTCTATAACTTTTAGTATTATTATTTATTTATTACTTTATTATTATTATTAATTTTAATTTTAATTTTTCTTTTTTTTAATTCTTTTTCCTCAATTAATTCTCATTTAATTAATTATAGTCAAAATATCAAAGATCATGATATTTTATATTAATTTTTTCTAAATACTTAATTTATTAATTAAATTTATTTATTAAGACTTAATTAATAGAAAATTCACCATAGACCTCCAAGATAAAATATGAAAACCCATCATAGAACAATTCACACAAAATCAATCTAAAGGGTTAAAAATCACGAAATATGTCATCTAACACATTCGGTGGGTAAAATATCCAGATACTTGTCCTACCTCACTAGGACAAATGGTTTAAGGGTTTGGGATTTGGATTTGAGAATTTATCTCCCTTCTCTTATCATTGAGATAGTGTAATAGGGTACGCTCATCCTAGCAATTCAGGGAAGTTGATACCCGGTACCTGCAACCTACAAAAAAACCATGCATGTACATACAATATATATATAATGCTAAGCTAAACAGGTAATGGCAGGAAGTGGTCCATCGTGTAGATCCCGACTAGCAGCTGACTACGACTCCCTTCCTTAACCATATCAAAAACACCATACAATATGAACAAACACGCACACCATACACATGCAAGTATGGGGTAAGTATCCATAATAAAGCACATGAGATAATAAACCATCTAACTAATCATCATTAATAACTAAAAGCAATGTAATGATCATCATGCATACATGAAATGTAAAGTCTAAATGATATCATCATATATCAACTAAATCCATAACATAATGTCTGATAGTCTCAAAATAATACTACTAATCCATCAACATAAAGCTAGTCTAACATAGTTTGATAATAATAGCAACAATATGTCCAGAAAGATGTGAACGAGGGCAGGCACTACAGGGTTAGAATTATGGTTAGGCTTATTGTTAGAGTTACAAATAGATTTAATGTTATAGTTAGGGTTAAAATTAGAGTTTTGAGTTAGGTTTAAGGTTAGATTTAGAGTTAGGGCTAGGATTAATATTAAAGTACAATTATGGTAGAGTTAGATTAATGATTAGAGTTAGGGGTAGGGTAGGGTTACAGTTATGATTACGATTGGAGTTAGATAAAGGGGTAGAGAAAGGGTTAGATTTAGGGTGGGTAGGTTTATATATTGAGTTAAGGTTATTTATAGAGTTACATTATTAGGGTTAAGGTTAAGGTACTTGTTTGAGTTAGGGTTAAGGTAAGAGTTTGGGTTTTAGTCAGCATTAAAGTTAGGGTTAGGGTTAGGGTTATATTATAATTATTATAGTTATATTTAGAGTTAGAGTTAGATTTAGGGTTAGAGTTAGAGGTAGGGGTAGGGTTAGGATTAGGGTTAGTGTTAGGATTAGAGTTAGGGTTAGGGTAAGGATTGGGGTTAGAGTTAGGATTATAGTTAGGGTTAAAGATAAGGGTACATAAAGTGTTAGGGTTAGGGTTAAGGTCAGGATTAGGGTTAGTTTTAGATTTATGGTTAGAATATGAGTTAGGGTTAGGGGAAAAGTAGGACCATGGTTAGAGGTATAGTTAGTGGCAGGGATAGGGGTAGGGTTAGGGTTAAAGTTAGAGAGAGGGGTAGAGAAAGGGTCAGGGTTAGGGTTAGGGTTAGGGTTAGAATATGAGTTAGGGTTAAACTCTAAGTTACAATTAGGGTTCTAGTTTGAGTTAGGGATAGAAAAAACATTAGATTTATGGTTAGGATTAGGGTTAGGGGAAAAAGTAGGACCAGAGTTAGAGTTAGAGTTATAGTTACAATTAGAGTTACATTTAGGAAGGCACCTTGTTCTCATTACACATGCCCCTTAGCATAATAGAGCAATATAAAGATTATAATGTTCCTTAAGTAGTTTTATAATTTTATCAGTTATAGTTATAAATAAACCATTGATTAATGTTAATTATACTTAGCATGAATAGTGTACAATGAAGGACTACTAAATGTTATTGAGGTAATGATTGCACTCAAAATGATTATAAAATGAATATTATGCTTTAGAGTAGGGTAATAGTTAGAAATAACACATCACTTTTATACATAGTTTAATGATCAACAAAATTAATGATATATCTCATGTAAAAGCTTTAATAATACAAACGGGTGATCCCACAATAATGGGTTCCACTTTTTGACCAATTTTGACACTGAAATCAATATTTTTGAAGCAAACCTCATGTTCGAGTGACTATATCTCTTAAACTATAAATAATTTCGAGATGACATAAACTAGTGATTTTGAGTACTCTATTCCTACTTTGTAACCATATCTTTTAATCTATAAAAAAAAATTACTTATCTCAATTTTTTCTTCTCCTTTGAATAGTGGTACATAATAAAATTTAATATTTTTAAAGAGTGACAATTTGCTTGACACACATAACTTTTTTTCTAGAAAAGATAATGAGCTAATTCTTTCGGTGTTGGATTTTTAACATCAATATCCAGAAGATACATTTGGTTTGATTCAATTTGGTTGAATATTGTATAGTTTGTGAAGTTTTGAAGTGACACCAATTGTAATTAAGACATACGTTCATTTTGACACAGATAACTTGAAGTCAATTTATCATAAATCTATTTATTTATTTTTTAATAGAAAGCTATCTCAATAAGCTATTTCCTAGATATTTTTCAAAACTTTTTTGACCTAATTTACTAATTTTCCCGAAGTGTCGAAGTTAGTTGATGTTCAATCAGTAATGAACCTATGCTGAGGTAAACTCCTATTTGAAAGTCTTAATGATTAAAATATGTATTACATTTATAGTCATTGGAAAGCTTGCTCCGAGTAGCACATTTTTGGCATTTTTATTTTATAGTAGGAGATCATTTATCTGCCATTATGGATGTCAGAAGAGCAACATGTAAAAAAAACTAGATATGTTCACGCGAACATGTAAAAAAAAAAAAATGTTAACATTGGCTTCAGATAGGTCAACTTAAAAATAGTGAAGTCATACTGTGAATTCATACAATAACATTTTTATATAGTTATTGCACGAAATTTATCTTGAGGTGAGTAAACTTATTTTTTAATGATTTTATAATGGGAAACAAGAAAGGAAGGCAAAACAAATATGCAAGGAAGAGATCTGATGAAGAAAAACAAAGAAATCTTCAAAAGAATGTGGCACATTATCATCCAATTAAACAAGGTATGTAATTATATATATTAGTTTTTTTTATTGATGTTGAATTTAATTATGTTTCAATCTTATTTTTTATCTAATTTGATTTATTTATAAATTTGTTGCAGCCAATCAACAAGGTGAAGGAAGTGTTGAAGAAGGCTCGACAAAAGTAGAAGAAGTGGATATGGAAGAGAGGTCAGGAACACTCCTTATAGAATCTCAAACAATGAATGTTGAAGAAGGTTCAAGATCACTCCCTATAGAGGTTTGAATAACAAAAGTTGGAGAAGGGTCATAATCTTTCTCTACAAAATCTCAAATAATGAATGTTGGAGAAGGCTCAAGATCGCTCCCTATAGAAATTCTAGTGACAGAAATTAGAGAAGGGTTGAGATCAGGTGTAGGAATTGGTATGGATGAACTCCTAAATATTTCCCAATCTGTAATGAATGTTATTTCTCCAAAAAAATAAGATCATTACTTAAAATAAACATGGATAAATCGAGAAGAGTTGCAGCTACTATTCAACCATTAAGTTTGTCTAAGAAAAGGTCAATGAATAAGAAGATAAGAGAAATAATGACTCAATTTGATAACACTGAAACACTTGAACAAGCTCAGTTGCTTTCACTTTTGCTTACATAAAAGATGTTGCAAGAGGCATTGAAATTTTTAGGTGTAGACACAACATCAAAGAAGAGAAGATTTTCTAGCATGCAAACTGATCTAATTAAAAATTTTAAACAAGGTTTGAGCAACATAGGAAAATACTCTTAAACTAAAGATAAGTTCATGGCAAGAAAAGTGATGTTGATGTCTATTGTAAATAAGAATATGACCCAAAATAGACAAATATCTTCAATTTCATCTTAAATGGGTTTTAGTAGGAAAACAATGAGAAAATATGTTACGAGAAGATTAATTGTGGATGACAATACTATAGAGGGCAATTGAGAAATCATGTGTAGAGCACCTCATTCTGATAGGATTGAAGATTCATTAAAAAATTTAGTCATATGATTTTGGATTGATAACACTCATCCTTCATCAAATAGTAGAGATGTTATCAGGCATAGGATTACATCTGGTCAATATGAACATCATATAAAACATTGGTTGAACACAACACAACATGAGTTAAATGTGTCATTTTGTAGTGATCGTCCTAATATAATAGTTGGGCAAACGTTGTTTGAAAAATTGAAGCCATACTTTGTTAGGTCAAATAAAGTGTTTGAAACATGTTGTTGTCATCATCATATTGAGTTTGATCTCCACTATTAGGTATTTCAAAAGTTTGTAGAAGACACATATGGTTTTCATGCTGCTCCTCCTAGTAGGAGAATTGAGTTTATATCATCCATTCTATGTGACAAAATAGATGATCTAGCTAGTCAAATAAATTGCATCAAAGGATTATGTGAAACATGTGGTGAATTGGCTCTATTTCCTTTCAAAATTAAAAATATTGATGCAACAAAAAAATTGAATTGCAAAAGTTACAAGTATGTCAAGAATGAAACAAAGTTGGGGATAGAGACAAAAACATTAGAATATGTTGAAGAGGAGTTACCTATTCTAACATTTATGGACAGATTTAAGAATTTGACTCAACCTTATATTCATCACACATTTTTTGCAAAGTGGCAAGCACAATAATTTCAAACTTTGAGAGATAATTTCCCACTTGGAGCAATTGTATCAGTTGTTGATTTTGTAGAGAACTATTCCTTTGTTCATCAGAAAGCAATTCAATCAGATTATTACTTTTCTAAGCAAGTCACTATTATGGTACATGTTTGTTATAGACATGCATACTTAGATTTGGATGGTGTTTAGAGTAAAGTTCAAGCACAAGTAATTAAAAAGGAATATCATTTTTATATAAGTGGTGATAAAGAACATGACATTCACTATGTCAAACATTGCTTCAATATCTTCTTTTCTTATTTGAAAGAAAGAAACATAAATCTTGATAAACATTATGTTTGGTCCGATGGATGTGCGGTACAGTTCAAATCATCTAGACCATTTTATGCATTATGTAGATATCATCGTAATGAGAATATAAAACACATATGGAATTTCTTCGAGAGTGGCCATGGAAAAGATGAACATGATGGTGTTGGAGTTTGCATCAAAAGTGATTTGTGAAAGTATTAAATGAATTATTAGGGAGTTCGTGTAAATGATGCACATGATGTTGTTGAATGGTGTGTTGGCTTTCAGTTTAACAGAATTTGAACAACCAAGTATGCAAGACAAGAATGTGTCTATGGGCAGCTATCTCCAATAATGGACACAATTCACCAAGAACTTGGGCCAACTATAAGGCTACACTCCTACACTTCAGGCTCTGCAAAACCTAGGCAGGTGAACCTCTTAGGATCCAATTATGTGACAAGTGCAATGAGCATATGAATCAAAATCCAGAATAGCAGATGAAAACCCCTAAATCTTCTATACTTAACTAGTACTTCATAAACATGAAATAGCTAATGACCTGACTCGTGAAACTGGTAAGCTAAGTGAGGATTAAGCTTTGAATAACTTTCAACATGAAAGGGGGAAACGTTTGATTAATGATGTTGATTCAACACAACCTCAAATATGCAGTAGTATAACAAGTGATCCTATAACTGATCAGTGCCTAATCCATTGGGAAATTCTATGAATTCAAAACATACATCTGTGACATCAGGACATATTTTGTATTCCCAAACATCAGATTTGTCTAATCACCCTGTGATTTAGACATTAGTGTTCATTCAAATCTCATTCTCACAAAATATCCTTCTCAAGTAACCAGTGACCTTGTTAAACATATCAAGCATTTACTTGGCCCTTTGGTCCAACAGCAAAATACATCAAACATACAACTTGAAGGGGATGCAAATGGATCTTAGATCTTTGTTCCAAGACCACATAAGACTTATAGATTGCTGAGATAGGAGACAAGAACCAAAATGAAACTAGTAAAATTATTGCTTATATGTATTGATTTCCTTGAAACTATACATTCAATGCACAAAATTAAAACATGAAAACACCTAACACATCAAAACTTGCTATATTATCTACACTACTACTGTTCACATGAAAGAATTATGCTAAAGAATGGTGTCTCGGTATTTGGAATCCATCAAAATTGGAACCAAAAATATGGTATCACAGTAGTATGCCCATTTTTTCCAAGAGACTGGAACCTCTCCAAAGAGAAAGAAAGGGATTGATATAGAGGAAAGAATTTCCGGATTGAATCTCCAACTGACATGTGTCCCTTCAAAAATCTTTCCCAAGAAGATGAAAAACCTCTTTCTATCCTCTCTCCTTAACTGAATATCTGATTTGGTTTCATCATTTCTATAACTGATTTGCAAATATCCTTTTCTAAATGATGAAAACTTGTCGAGTCATCAAAATATCTGAAAATCCACTGAAATGCTTGGCATAAATTGAGTTTTACTGAGTGAATGTGAGCAAAGTGAACTCCAACTGCATTCTTACCAAGTTTTATTGATCCTCTAACTGGATTTTTAGTTTTTACCCATTCCACTGAGAAAGCCCCAAATTTCACGTTTCTGGCTATAACTCAAACCAGGAAGCACCTGTGCAAAAACAAACTCCATAATCGAAAAGTTCATCTTCTCACAATTTCGGCGATATATAATATCGTTATATTAGCCTTCCAAAAAAACCTAAAAAATCGATTTGAAAAATGCCCTTCTATTATGAAACTTTGGCTTGTCTGCGACATTTGATTTTAAATTTTGAAAATTTAAAAAATCTAAGGTCAAAACTTTATATTAAAGTCCTTTCTGAGTTTAAAAAGAATTGCATGGGCATCCATTTTGCATAAAATAATTTAAGAATTATTTTTTATTTGCCTTCACAGCTTTCCTTGCCCTTTGAATTCAAGGTCAAACTTGGTTTGACCGGCTTGATGACACGTATCGAGATAGGATTGGTTGCCTTGTTGCTCTGTCATCGCCCTGTCACTACCTACCTTGTCATCGCCATTAGGACTCGATGCTACATGGCACTCCATTATTGGTTGAAACTTGCATCTACCTCATTAGTGCTATTGGGACTCACTACCACGTATCATCACCACATCAACCCTCACCATGTCGCTATGGTAATTCTCATGCATCTTCCACTTGGTGACATAGCGATAATCACACAATGAGGACATGTGTCAACATCTCCTTCCATCTGAACTCGTTTGTCTTCACCGAATTTTTAGATTTTTCCAACGACTTGCTATGTCACTAGCCAGATTTTTGAAATTTTCCAGCACATTTGGTTTATGATGACATCACCAGCTTTACCGGCGTTTTCTGTCAAAATTTAATACAGCACTCACCACTCAAAATTTAATACAGCACTCACCACAGCACTCACCACTGGCGTTTTCTGTCAAAATTTAATATAGCACTCACCACTAGCATAGTACTAAGGTCCAATTTGGAGCACGCGACTTCCAAAAGCCCACGCTTTCAATTCATTTTAAATTTGGTGCATGTTGTATTTAAACTTTTAAAACTCCTCTATCCTCACAAATGTGGGATAAATGAGTATGCAATTTCCTTTATGTTCTTTTTTGTGCATGTTTTTTCTTGCAAGCTATAGACTGGCTCCTCTTCTACGTTCAACGCGGGGACTCCCTTGCTGTGAGCCTTCATCCTTTCTAAAACAAATTCTTAAAGCATCCATCCCAAAAGGATCAGTCTCAAGTTCAGTGTGAGGTTCTGTTTGGTGTAGACTTCACTGACTGCCTTCTTATTTTAGGCTGGCTTCTCTATTATCATGCATGGAGTCACTTTTTCATTCAGTTGTATGGTCTTTATCATGGGTCTACATCTTTTCATTGACATGTTGCTCTGTTTAATGCCATGTCTTCAACTAGCATTCTCCTCTACAAAGAAACTCTTTCCTTGCTTTGGTGCTCTATTTGTTGTTGCCCTGCTCACGTGAGCTCTATGCTCGAACTTCCTTTTTCTTGCAAAGCATGAGCTACTTCTATCTAATGTGGACCCTTTGTTAGATGATTTCTCATCGACTACTACTACATTCTTCAATATAGGGTCTTTTAAACTACCGCAACCTCCTTCTAAACATCGCATATGCTTCCTTTTCTGTTTGGCAGCTTTCAATTGATGTCGTCGCTACTTGTAACTACATCTGCCCCTCCACGTGGGCTTTCTCCTTGTTTAGCATTGGATCTTCATGCTGGACGACTTCCTCTTTTAACTGCGACCTCTTTGGATGGGTGTCCTTCAACTCCCCTTGCATCAGATAGGCGTGATATTGGTCTTACATGCCCCATGAAGCCCTTGCGGATGTTGAAAAGGTATTTGAGGATAAAACACCTGTAGCTGAATGGTTATCAATTGAATATCCAATGTTTGGCGTCCCAATAAAACTATTGCTTGCATATGAGGATATCGATTGTACAGGCACTGGAAGAGATGTGTCATTGGCTTCTGCAGTGGCTTTTTCTCAAGTGTTCTTTTATCAAATTTTTTGTCAATATTTTTGTTTGAGGTTGAAACAACTTCTCTTTGTGTATGCTTCACTTGATAGGGTCTATTGTTTTCCTTCATTTTAACTCTCAAATCTCTAGCATTACGAGCATGGAATCTTCTAGAAAGCTTCTCATTGAGTGCTTTCTTTCTATCCTCTTCATTGGGCCATGGCTGCTAAATAGTTTGTAGTTTGTAGAGATTACGCCCTTTGATAAGAAGCTGGTGCAACGGGGGCAAAGGTCTCTCACCTTTGCTCCAAAGAACTTCTATTGTAAAAGTGTGTTGTTGTTTAGCTGCACCATAACTTTTCTTAACAATTCGCCCCACAACACATCAAGTACCAATAGGTGGACCTGTGGCACTTCTTGAAGCAATACTATACATTTCATATACTTTCTGTTCGAACATAACAATGTCCCCATTGCAGGCATCACATTTACAGTTCCACACAAAACTTGACTTTGGGTATCTTTGTTCACCACTACCATCTTTAATCTCAAGGTGCTCCCGAATCTGCTCAATAAGAACTGCTTTCTTTCATGACAGTCTAAGCCCATGCTTCCTAAACTACAGCTTACACTGTTCCACTTTTAGCTTGTTCAGTCTACCCTCTGTCTTCATGTGAATTATCCTTGATGTTACTTGACCATTTTCTTCAACTCCAGTATGAAAGACTTTACACTTCATTTCAATAATGCACTAGACAACCTCGCAAGGTAAAAGGTTGTGAGAAGTATGGATCCAAAGCGTATTAGAAAGTCATCATCTGCAAGCCAATGCCTTATTAATATGATAGAATCAGTCAGGTCCTTTAGTGGGCCCGGCTAAATTTTTTTTTGTTTTCGAACAACTGAACCTTCAAACTGATCCATCAAACCCATCATATTGATTAGAACCAAGTTCGATCACTAATCAATCAACTGAAAACCCATTTTACCACTGATTTGCAAACTATCAACTTAGTGCTAGGAGGTTCGTTGACTGGCCTTAAAAACTGACCAGAACACCTGATCGGGCTCTGAAAACTGACACGCTGATTCTTTGTTTCGCACACTTGTATTCCATTGAATCTCTTCTCATGATGAATTCGGGGTCAAAAGATATTCACTGTCAAAGATGACCTCTTAGAATCACCTACAGATAAACCTATCAGAAAACAATAAATTGGGTTCAGAATTGGCTTCAAAAATTGGGCAGATGAGCACATGGGGAAACGAAACCTAGGACGTTGGTTCTCTGTCATGAGGACGTTATGAATTTGCGATTTGGGTTCATGACGAATAACAGGGTGCAAATGGCGATCAGTCAAAGTGGGCTACTCAAATTTTGATGATTGGAAATTCTGGCATAAAATCATTTTTTGCAAATGGAATTGACCTAGAAAAGTGTGCAAATGGATTCATCATGACTTGCAAACTGACACACTTGGAGTATTTTTGGAGGACAACACAAGGGTATAATCCATTCAATTTCACCACTCACAAATTTCAAGATATGACATCACGAACATGGGTTCCAACAAATCTGCAAATGCTGACACCAGTAAAAAGATAGAAATTGTGTTTGGAATCGCATTTGAAAAATGATCAAACGGATTTGTCATAAGCTGAAACTTGAAACATAACAAGTCTCTGATGTCTACAATGCAACGCAAAAGGAATTTCAAGATTTTGGTCAACTAGGTCAAAGTTATAAATCATGAAACAGGGCCTTCCAGAATTCTGACATTTTGCAAATACATGAAAACAATAACTGACCAACTTTGAGGAGTTCAAAACCTAGTCAAATGGACTCAAAATGACTCGAAATATGAAACATAAGTTCTTGGATATAGACACTAAATACCTCCAAAGTGGCAAGTCGTGAAACATTTCTGGGTATGAGATATTCAGATGCAAACATAGCCTCCTGTTGTTTGACACTTGGGGTAAAGATGCAGATTTAACAATTGCTCAAAACGAGATCTTACAGAATAGCTCGGAATGGAAATTTAACTTCATGGAACATTTAGATAGGCTGAATGGAAGGTGTTAGAAGCATTGAACATCTCTTAGGCCTCAACTTGATAGTCGGGTACATAGGCACCAAAAAGCATTTATAGGGCTAAATTTTTCAACAGTGCTCAAAATTTGGACTACAATTTTGAGTGCCAACATGGTGTAAGAAACATTTTGCATTAGATGAGATGAGGACATCATCAACAACGAGTCAACAGGTACCATATAGAGTCTTTTGGGAGATAACAGGGATGGATGTGTACATCTATTTAATTTTTATGCACAATTAAGTTATAAAATTTTATTGTTAAGTTTTATTTTTCAATTCGTTGAAGTTTAAATTTAATTTGTTCATATTTTCAATTTAATAAACTTTTATTTGTTAACAGAAAGAACATGCATGGTTGCAAGAGGATAGAAAAGAAGTGTTCCTTACATTCAGTCATGAGTGTATAGATAATTGCAATTGGACATTGAAGACAACAAAATATTCATGTTTTTGTGACACTTGCATTGATGAAGATTATGAAGAATGGATCAATCAAGCATGTGGATATATAGGTGCATGGATTTCGGTACCACTTGATGTTACTGATACATTTGATAAAGATGATGAAAATTTTGATGATATTCCATTTATTTCTGATGATTATAATCATATCTTTGGATTGGTAAAAGTGGGTAATTATCATAAAAATTAATCTCAACAAGTGTTATTTAATTATCAATTTGAACTGTCTTATATATGTACTATACACATACACATGTATACTTGTTATGCAGGAGATGTCTTTGCAGTGATTGTTGAGCTTGGAAATCATGAAAGTGTCAGTTACTACAGAGAGGAAAAAGTTATATGACCCTAAAGAAAGTGATGGAACATTGTTCCCCACAGGTAACTTTATATGAATATATATATATATATATATATATATATATATATATATATATATATATATATATATATATATATATATATATATATATATATATATATATAAAACTTTATATTAATCAAATTTTAAAATACTTAAATTTGTGGTGTAGGTTATGTTGTGATAGAGGGAACATATTTGAAGCGAGACAAAATAGTCCAACATGGAATACACTTTGTTGATTATCAACCTAACAACAAGGTTTTACAATACAGCCGACTGGTTGTTGCTACCTGGCTTTGTCTACATCCAGTCAAAGTTAAGCGTGGACGTCACAAGTGGAGACTAGACAGTGAAGATCATGAGAAGATATTACATGTTATAAGTATACATCGTGGTTGAACTGACATTTGAGATTTATTTTATAATAATTTGAATATCAACTTTTTTTCAAACTATTGAATTTCATCTTGAATTAAATCTGTTTTTAATCGTACGATCATACTCTTAGTTATCATTAGTTTATTAAAAAACTATATAAATTAATAATATTCATTGTACCATGGATGAATTTAATAATTTAACAACTTGATATAAATAGACAATACAAGTTAGTTCCAACTTACACAATCACTAGATAGATATATATCAAAGATAATTTAATATGTTAGAATTCTTAAATACCAACATCTTTTCAAACTATTGAATTTCATCTTGAATTAAATGTGTTTTTAATGATACAATCATACTAGATTAGCTATCATTAGTTTGTTAAAAATATATATATAAATTAATAATATTAATTGCACCATGGATGAATTTAATAATTTAACAACTTGATATATAAATAGGCTAAGTTAGTTTGAACTTACACAATCATTATCTATAGATACATGTATCAAAGATAATTTAATATGTTAGAATTCTTAAATATCAACTTCTTTTCAAACTATTGAATTTCATCTTGAATTAAATGTGTTTTTAATTGTATGATGATAAGTTCTTAATTATCATTAGTTTACTGAAAAATTATATAATTTAATAATAAATTAATTGTACAATGGATGAATTTAATAATTTAACAACTTGATATAAATAGGCAATACAAGTTAGTTCGAACTTACACAATAATTAAAGATAGATATGTATATATCAAAGATAATTTATTTTTATTTTTTGAAATTCATTTATCAACTTTTTTTTCAAACTATTGAATTTCATAAGTGAATTAAATGTGCTTTTAAAATTGTAAGATTAATAAGTTCATAGTTAGATCATTAGTTTATTAAAAAACTATATATTTTAATGTTAGTTTATTACATCTACGGTCATACTCTTAGTTTAAATTAGTTTAAATTAATATGTTTTTAAATATTATATTTTGTAAAAAATTTCTAAAATAATGTATTGGCTTACCTAATTAACATATTTTTATCCACATAAAACTAATATTTATCTTTAGGGGGTTAGTAATTGATAATTTAAGAAATATGTATCTTTCTAACTTCCTACTAATTGATTTAATAAATTTGTATCTTTATTCTTATTAATTGATTTACCAAATTTACGTATCTTTAGTCCTACTAATTGTTTATTTCATATAATGATTACAAATAAATATAATGTTTTAAATTTATTTAATCTAAATCATTTGGGTTAATTTAGTAGTTTTAAGCAACTATATTAGTTCAATTCAATCACCCTATAAATTATTATTATTTTTCAAAATTTTAAATTAGGTTCATAGAGATCAATTTGGAACTTCTTTGACGATTTAACAATTGAAGTAGGTATTTAGAGAAGTTAATTTGATTATTTTATAATGATGACAATAAAACTAAAGTTTAAAAGCTATAATCTAATTCATGAAGAATGTTCTACTATAATACAAAAAAAATAACACATGTATATACACATGTACATGTCTCAAAAACATGAACATTCTACAGCTATAATACAAAAATAATACACATACACATATACACGTCTCAAGAATAAACATCTACATCTAATATATCTCTACAACTGAAATGAATACATATATGCAAACTGTAAATCTCAAATAAATACATGTCTGTAGAAAAATATAAAAAGTCATATATACATGTGTGTCATGTCAAGGTACTAAAATACACATATATGTGTATGTAAATTGTCTCCTTGATATATAAATACATCAAGAAATATATAAAGATCTACTACTAGTAGAGGGACACCTCAAGATCCATACAAATAGAATGACCCTCTGATCGAGTCTCTTGTACATCCTCTCACTAAGGCGCATCAACTGAGCCCTGCAAAGATATATATATATATGTATGTATGTATGTATGTATGTATGTATGTATGTATGTATGTATGTATGTACATTAGAGTTCTAGATCTAAACATATATATACATGTGTACATTCAAATTAAATACGAGTGCATATATATATCTAGTTTGAAACATAAATAAATTTAAACAAACTATGTAAAACTTGTACCTGAGCACTACTGAGTGCCTTAATAGAATCATCTCTCTCACGTACATAATGCCTTGAACCAACACTAGATGTACCATGTGCTCAATGACATGTGCCTACATGATTTATTATAGTTAAAGATTAAATTAAATATCTATCTGAATTGAATTTTTAAATAAATTCATATTTTTTAATTTCATGTATATTTAAATTTAAAAATAAAATATATATATATATATATATACCTGGGTCTTTAGAGGTGGAGGATGATCAGCGGACTCCATCATATTGTTTATCGATGCACCTCCTAAAACTCCAAGACCTAGTGAACCACCCTCAACACCATGTCCAACTACTAGTAATGATGAGAGAAGTGGAATGTGTAACCAACTGGGTAATGGTGTAGAATCATGGTTGTCAGGTCAGAATAAAATCTCCATATACAATTAAATACCCATGCTCGAACTAGTATCAATCTCAGATAAGGCTCGCAACTGCTCACCAAAATCATCAAGACCCTCAGCTGCGATCTTGACATCTCCAACTTGTATGCTCGAGTCATCTGTAGAGTGTCATGAGTCTAGTGTTGAATGTTGTGAGCTATGCACAGGTGTATCATCTGTCACTGGTGTGGCGGCCTATGTCTATGGAACTACGAGGCTCTAATGCTATCAAATGGCATCCATCACTAAGTGAACTGGCATCCCCTATGTATCAAAAATATAACTGACCCTCTACAACAGATCCTCCAAAAAATACAGTGCTAAATCCATATGTGTGTGATGTCTTAAAAGAGCATGAACATCACTGGTAGTGGTAGCCTAGCAGCTCTATATGCCTCATTAGGGGAGGTTCCTGAAGTGTTACTAGATGCCTCTAAAGATGGTTGACTAGGTGGACAAGGATGTCGACTATGAATACAATGACTAAGAGAATCAGATGTGATACTAGCGACTGCAAATGAAATGTGTCCAATAGTGTCAATTTCTCCCCTTTGGGAAGAAATGACAACTCTATCTGTAATAGGTGTCAGTGCTAGAGTCACTGGAGGTAGTCTCTTTCCAAAAAATTGTCTAACATCTAGAGGTGGCAGATGCTATGCACTGGAATACTGGTCAAGATCTGCAATCTGACCATGCCCCTATCTGCAATAATCTAGAATGTCCAAGTAGTTGAAGTTGAGCCCCATGTGGAACTCAACGTACAACTACTATGCAAAATAAAGGGGTATCTAGTCGTTATTAGAATAATGACCATGTGTAGCTAAAAAAATAGGATAGATCATCCTAGAAATAATAGGATCTATGCATCATGTGACTCGATAGCCTCTCACCCTACCCTGTGCTACCTCATATAATGGAAAGAGATCTCTTTTGATGATGTCTTTGGGGGCCACCCTCTTGACGTCATCAAGAGGCACATCTCCTGAAATCTCAACCCTAAGCTCCCTAGATATGGAAGCTAATATGTCAGGAGTAAATGAATGGTGAGCTTTAAATCTAGCAGTCAAATCATGTAAACTCCTACATATAGTTGTGCATATGTCTCTATAAAGACCATCATTAGAGGACAATATAGATTGTTGTAGTCTAGCAACCTCCTACTCTAAAAATGCAAATAATGCATCGATATTGATGCATGGAGGTGGTGCAGCAAGACCTCCAATAGGAGTTGTAGATGCAGCCTGACCTCCAATAGGAGCCACACCATGACCTACACCACTTGGAGCCACACTAGGAGTTGCAACATGAGCCACACGACGAGCCCTAGGACGAGGTACACCACGATCCCCACCACGAGCAACACAATGAGCTGCACAAGGAGCTAGAATAGGAACTGCATCAAGTGTCGGAATAGGAACTACATTAGGTGCTGTAGCAGGAGGCACAATAGGAGCTACAGTAGGAGGCGCACCAAGAGGTACACCAGGAGCCATAGCAAGTTGGTCATGTAAAATCATATCTGTACAAATACATATCTAGAGCTAAGTCTACTATGTAAATTTTTATTTAAAAATTAAAAATTATACATGTAATTGAACGTACATCACATGTTTGGATAATTTGTAACATGTACATATTTGATAATATTTAAATATGATCACATATACATACATGAGAGTTAGATTTATTTAGAGAGTTCTTGGGTTTTAAGAAATTTAGGAATTAAAGATTAGTACCTAGGTAAATGACTTAAATGGTTCAACATGAGTTAGCCTATGATTCAAAGTAATTGCATGTAAATAAATTGTTTTTAAGACTTGACATTTTTAATGAAGATTCAAAGTAGCTAGTGAGTGGTTCATCAAAACTTGCTATTGATATACAATTAAAAGTTTGAAAAATTCAAAATATTGCTCTATTTCATGATAATCTACTTTCATTTTGTTGAGACATCACGTGTGGTGTTACAAAGGTTGGTTATCCTACTTGTGAATTTTGTGACAATCGATGGTGTTACACTTGTGCAATAGTAGATCATCATCCATCTAAGTCATGTACCAAGGGGTATATTTGACACTTAAATGCCTTTTGTTGATTTTGTGAAAATATTAATTATTTGAGAAAGAAAATGATAAAAACTAAGAATGTTTGAGAAGTATGAAATGGTGATGATCACTCACCAAATTTTAGGTATAATAAAAACATAAAAACCTCAATCTGAGGCTCACCCTCAAACCAAAAGTGAATTATCACAACCCAAAATGAATAGAGGCATATTATAGTGCAAGAAATAGATTCAAGGATCATGGGGGATTCAAGGATGTATTCCTTTCAAGAAAAATATGTGCTTATGATATATAAAATTATTAAAGTATTTTGTGCTACTACAAAGGAAATTGGAAAATAGCAAGGTACACATGATATTACATCTAATGTATTAAAGTAGGCACAAGAGGTGAGATAGAAAGAGAAAACTTACCTTGAGATGGATCATGTCTAGTCAACCTAGTCCTAGAAAAAATTTCATGATTTCAACCTAGAAATTTGGTATAGACAATTTCTTAGTAGTTTCATGATTTGAACCTAGAAATGGTATCTTCTTAGTAATAAGAAATAAATACAAGAATCCATAAGTATGGTTGAATACATGTGCTTGAAATGAATTTTTGAATCAAGGATTCCCTTTTAAATGCATGTTTATATATACACTTTCCAATCTTAGATCTAGAATAAATTGGTGTTCTTTATGATCATCAATGGAAAAGAAGAGATAAGAAGAATGGATAAATTTGGATCTTCTTTATTTCTTGAGAATTATTCTAATTGGTAATCATGTATGAAGAAAAATGTACATTATATACATAAAATATTTCTATATTTTGAATGGATCTTAAAAAAATGAAGACTTTGAGTTCTTTAATTGGGCATTTTCCTTCAAATGTTGAGTACAAGTCTTCAATTACACAAAAACTTGAAAAATTCATGGAAGATTTAAATTTATTGATCTATTGATTTCATGTTATCGAAAGTGAAAGGATGAAAACCCCTTTTCTATAAATTTTGGATTCAACATTGTCAACATGATAGAACATAAAGATTGGGAAGAAGATCCCTCACATTGGGCTCAAATATTACCTAAATATAGACCTAGTCAGCTAAGCCTTGGCATTGTTATAAAAAGAAGGGAGTAAAAGATCGAAAGATATATTCAAGAAACACACCTTAAAGACATCCACACCTCAAAATCACCAAAATCGGGTCTAGTAGTTATTAGAGCCTCTAATAATGGGTGCTAACATTTTAGGAGCTCGCATAGCCACATTTCCAATCTTGGACTTCTTCTTATCTCTAGGTGTGCCCCTTTTTATTGGTAAAGTGGAAAATTTATTTGTTCTAGACTCTAGAGCCTTATCTAAGCCTAGAAATGGTATCTTCTTAGTAATGGAAGTAACTCAAAAAGCTCATGAGGTTAATTAAAATTACCTAGCTATCTATATCATGTATCTCTTACATGTATACTTGACATGTGGTTCAACAAGCTTGAGGGAATAAGAAGGATATTCCTTTGGCTCGGAGTTAAAGATTCAAGAAGAGGTTATTTATTACTAACTAGGAGAAATTATAATACACTCCCAAAATCTTAGGAGATTATTTATGTTTATAATTTTCATAACTTGAATTTGGTCGTTCTTCTAAATTTAATCTACACATGTAATTAATTATTAATTTGAACACATTGGTCCATAATCCATCATTTTATATATATATATATATATATATATATATATATATATATATATATATATATATATATATATATATATAATAAGAATGATCTAAGGATAGTAGATCTTATATTATCAGGCCTAGATCAAATATTTGGAGTAGTTAAATTCTAAAATATATATATAGTTTTCCTATTTTGTTCAGTTTGATTACTAATTGTATAAGAAATATAACTTGGGTTCATCTTATTCTATTTAAGTAATATGTTTTTATAATTTTCTAAGAAGTGCAATTCAAAAAATTTCTATAGCTCTCTCATTTGGTATCATTTAGCATGTTTATTGAATCTAGTTGAGGATTGAACAAACTTATAGTAAGGAATTGTGTTCATTATGGTCATTGGTGAATGATCAGGTATATCAAATACAACTCATGTGCATACTCCATTTTGACTATTATTTTTCAAGAGGCAACATAACACTAGTAACTTTACAATTATAGATCATTCAGAGCCATGGGTTTGATGGTGATGACCAAGTTAGGTAGATACAAAAGAATTAAAATGGATAGACAATTTTGTGAACCTTGCATGAACTTCTTCTATAAATTTATATATCTTCCTTCTCTTTGTTAACATATTTAATAGAAGTAGATCTAGGTACCTCTCTTTGCTTTCAAGCTACTAGTGTGGATGTATATATTTAATTGGTCTTAAGAAAGTATAAATATATGTAGGAGTTTGAAATTAGGGTTAGCATTAGAAATTAGGGTTAGAGTTTGAGTTAGGGTTAGGGTTATGGTTAGTGTTATCTTTTGGCCTGGTTATAGTTAGTTTTAGGGTTATGTGCAGACATTGTTTATGTTTTCTTATGAAATTGTTAATGTTGTTATGTATTTATGTATATAATCTTTATGTTCTTATATGATTTACATTCTTTATGTTTGTATATAATCAAGTTATGTTCTTATAATTAACTTTTATTAAATAAATGTTGTAACATGTATTCTAAATAGGTCATACTCTTTATATGTTCTTATGTACATGTATGTTATATTCTTACCTATGCATTAATCTACATTCTTATATATGTATAATTTAGGATCTCCCCTTAAGAGATGTCATTGAATATTGTTAATTATATACTTAGATTAAGGCATTAAAAATAATAACATATACATAAACATGAATATTGAAAACATACATGTGTCTACATTTAACATGAACATATTTACATGTATATTTATGAAATAAAATATACATTAATCTACATTGTTATGTATAATTTAGGATCTCCCCTTAAGACATGTCATTAAATATAGTTAATTATACTTAGATAAAGACATTAAGATCAATAACATATACATATAAAAATGTGAATATTGAAAACATACATGTCTACTTTTAACATGAACAAATATACATACATCTATGTTCAAAATAAAAAATACATTTTAATCTACATTCTTATGTATAATTTAGGATCTGGACCCTTAAGACATGTGTCATTTAATTACACTTAGATTAAGGCATTAAGATGAATTTAACATAAACATAAACATTTAACATGAACATATATACATATATCTATGAAATAAAATATGTACATTTTAATCTGCATTCGTATGTATAATTTAGGATCTCCCCTTAAGATGTATGTCATTAATTATAGTTAATTACATAGTTTAGATTAAGATGAATTTAAGGCATTAATTTAAGGCATTAAGATGAATAACATGTATATGGAAACATGTATAAAACATATACTTAAACATAAAAGATTAAGACATTAAAAGATCAATAACATGTACATAAACATTAATAAATTTATATGAATATTGAAAATATATTTCTAATATTTTATCACTATTTTCTAATATTTTTCAAACTAATATTTTTAAATATATTTTCTAATGTTTTTCTAATATTTAAAAATGTAAATTTTTTTCTAATGTTTTTCTAATAAAACTAATATTTTTCTAAATTTGGTTTTTCTAATGTTTTTATAAATAAAACTAATATTTTTCTAAAAATTTGTTTCTAATTAAACTATTTTTTTTCTAATAAAACTACTATTTTTGTAAATTTTATTTTCTACACTATTGTTTTTAATTTTTTTAATTTTTTAAAATATTTTTCTAATGTTTTCTAATTTTCAAGACTAACATTTTTAAAAATATTTTCTAATGTTTAAATCCTAATATTTTCCCATAGTTTTCTAATATTTTCTAAACTATTTATTTTAAAAATAAAAAAAAAATCTAATGTTTTTCTAATATTTAAATGTAATATTTTATCTAATATTTTTCTAATGGTTTTTTTAATGTTTTTCTAAATATTTTATATTATTATAAATTTGTTAATGTTTTTGTAAAAAAAAAATTTCTAAAATTTATATTATTATAAAATTTCTAATGTTTTTCTAATGTTTTTTCTAAATTTGTTTTCTAAATTTTATATTATTATAATTTTTTTAATGTTTTTCTATTTTTTTCTAAATTTGTTTTCTAATGTTTTAAATTATAATGTTTTGTAAATTTGTTTCCTTTTGTTTTTCTAATTTTTTTCTATTATTTTCTAAATTAATATAATTAAGTTTAACATAAACAAACAATAAAAATATTAAATTAACATTAAAATATGCTTTGAAAATATTAAAAACATAAAAAAAATTAAAATATACTTTGAAAACATTAAAATATGCTTTGAAAACACTAAAATTGTAAAAAAAAAACATAAAAATAATAATATATAAACATACCTAAATAGTGCGAGGACGAGAATTTGAAGGAAAACGACAGGGGGATGCTCACCAATATCGCATGTTCGCTCCAACCATTGTTTAACTCCGTAAAAATGAACAATGAGTGGGTAAAAATGACATTTTAATTGTCAAAATTTGGCTTTAATATTTTCACACAAACATTCTTAATTAAGAATGTTCACGCGAACATTCCTTAAATTTGTGAATTGTGTTCACAGCAAACACTTTTTAAAATATGTTCACAGCGAATATATTTTAAGTGTTAATGCGAACATTTGTAAAATTTTGACTTTCGTTTTTTTCAAAAAAAAATTCATTCCTTCGTCCCACTAAAATGGAACCCATTATTGTGTGTTCACCAAAACACAAAGGTTAAGGAAAAACATATCAAATAATTTGCAAGTATAGTTGAGAAGAATTTGAGCTAAAAAGTTAAATTGTTTATTTATTATTCTGCTACATAGATGAATGGAGAACTATATCTGCTAGTACAATTATGTAGATAAAGTAATAAGTGAAAAATTGAAAGATTTGAAATCATCATATGGACCATGTGTATAATTCTCCATAATGATGTATGTACATCACATATTCTTCAGAGATTAAAATTGTATTACAACCTTTGTTCATAATATGATCATCATAGACCTCTTTCATCATGGGTGGAAATGCATCTACTTTTGTAGATGTGTTGCGTACATATTTGCAAACATCTTCCATCTCCATTATCGCTATCTCGTACATGATCAATAGATAAAGATGCATTCTTAAGTGCTTTTACCATAGTTGTACAACATTGTTTAATTATTAATACACACTTCTAAAACATTGTCTCAAAAAGAGATTTGATCCTACAGAAGAAGTTGGGCTCATGTCGACAATGCTTGACTATCTATCAGAGGCTGCCATGCCTAAAAAAAATCATAGAAAATAATTTAGAAAGCACTAGCACCAATTAGAAAGCATTAGCACCAATAAAAAAGAAGAACAAATGAATACTTAATCAAAGGGATATAAATTTTAAATCAATAATGGTTTTGTAAAAACATAACAGGTCACTTAGTATAATCAATTGTGGAGAAAATTAATATAAAAACCAAATTGTATTAAAATTTGTAATAAAATTTTGGGTATTAAAACATGGTAATATTATGACCATTCATGGATAGTGAAGAATAAACAAATAGAGTTTTCAAATATTGAGTAGCAATGTATTGGTTGAAAGTCATGAAGCACAATCATTATGATTTATTTCAATAAAAGAATGTCTTTATGATTTGAATTAATATTATAGCTACCTTAACTTGAGGACCTAGTTGATGATCATAGTTAACTTACAAATTAGAGAATTAGTATAATGAAATTTCAGCCTAATGGTACTTGCAACCATTAAAATTTGCAAATAATAAGGTTATCATGTTGGATTAAGCATATCCAATTATAGTTGTCATTAATAGTGGAATATGAACTATCAATGTACATAATAAGAATAACAATATAATAGATGATGATGATGATCACATAATGTAGTAGAACAAATAAATCTTTATTATTAAATAATATGTTTGAAAACATAAATGATTTTCAAGACTTTTCAGTCTACATTCTTCTACTTTTCTCTTTGAAAGTTGTTTCCCACTTTTCATTTTCTCATAGTGGTCGTATGTAAAGGGTGACATTATCCTCAAACCTTCTAGTGACTTAACACAAGATATGGCAACAAATGCCAAGCCTGCTCTTTCTCTTGGACCTATGTCAATTATGGCTTTTGAAAGAGTTAGCCCTTGAGATTTGTGAATAATCAACGCCCATGCCAACCTTAATGGTAGTTGGAAGGTCCTACCCCTCTGCAATGGTGTTATTGGTATTACGTTTGGATGGTGATTATCAAATGGTACTCTAGAGTAATTATCAAATTCAATTGTAACATATACTAGTGGCTCAAGTGGAGCAGTTCCTAGTTTGTAGACAATATTTTTGATATATCCCAATGATCCATTCACAAGGCCAGCTTCTATCCATAGATTTGTGGTCAACATTAAGCTTGCATTATTACTAATCAATAACTAAATATCAAGTTCTTCACTTGATAAATCTTCATTTCTATTACCATTCATTGACTTGGTTGCAAGGCTACATGCAACTGAATGTCTTAGAGAATACAATATCCTCATGTTATGGTTACGAACATTGTCATTTGTAGAGAATAAATGCACTATCTTATCAAACTCATCATTTCTTACAACATCTAATATGTGTTCTTGTCATAAGCAAGTTCCAATCATCTATTTGTGGATTTACATGATCTGTCACATTTGTGAGAAGTTGATGAAATCTTTGTTGTTGGCTATTTTGTCTATCTTGCCTAAATACTTTATCTAGTGTAACCACTGTCTTGAATTCTTGCCATAATAACTTTGCCCACCTATTGCTCTCATATGCTGGTCTATCATTAACAGGAAGTAATTACCCCAAATCACCAACTAAAATAGTAGATACACCTAAAAGATAGTTGCAAAATTTTTAGTTACATGCATAAAGTAAAATCAAAATATATGCATTCTATATAAAAAATGTTAATAAGAATTAGGAGAAATTAATAACACCATTTGATGTAAGGAAAGGGATACCTCCAAAGCTTATGTCTATTTTATGCAAGAAGGCTTGTCTAAGTCAACTATCTATATTTTCTAGCATGTTCTGACCAATGAAGCTCATTTCATCTATCAAAATATATTTGATATTTTCCATCTCCTGTTGAAAGCTTGTAATTCTTGTCCCTTGTAGTTGGAAAAAATCTATAATTGGAATCCACAACTTTGAATGAATGGTAGATGCTCCTATATTGAGAGTTGCAACTCCAATTGGTGTAAGCAATATAAGAGTAGAAGGATTTATCATTGATGTCATCTAAAGAGATTGATTGATGGCACCAATTAGATAAGACTTTCCCATTCCTGTTGTTCCTTAAATTATCATAAATAAAGGATTTCACACTATATTGCTATGGTATTATGTTAGAATAATGTCGACAGCATTTTGTTACTTATGACTAAGAGTTGTAAAGTGGATAGATTGAGCAATATCATCGTACATAAGACATCCATGCTTTTTCATTTTAGGTATGAAATTTATTACTCGGCTTGTCTCCTCTTCACTTTGATAGTCACTACACCAATTTTTATTTCTATCAATATATCTTCTTCCCAACATGTCAATTTCAGAAACTAGCATATGTTGACCATGGTGTAACCCAGATATTATTTCCACTCATGTTCTGTAGTATTTTCCTGAATGGCTCCATTATCTTCTACCTTTGAATCACTTGAAGGTTCATTATTTTTTTCATGTTCTTGACTTTGGACATGCCAAGGATTATAGTTGAGTGAGTCCCAATTTTCTACTATAGTATCATCATCATGACCAATGTCTCTCTTGACATTATGAAAAGGTTTGTATAGAAACAACTCAGAAAAACAAAAGTCCACCCACTTATCAGAATCTCACAAAGGAGTAGAAAAATACCTAGGAAAAACTCTAACAATAGCTACTTTCATTCTTGGCCCCCATTTATTATCTCCTCTTCTTTTAGGATTATGCAACTAGGACCTTGTTGCATCAATCCAATTGATACCTTCCATACAAAGTGGTCTTGTTTTATAACCATCAACAAAAGATTTTTTGAGTTCTTCCTCATTTCTATCATCATTGATTGTCACAGGTTTAAAAACTTCATGTGATACATTTTGATTAACAAAATTTCTGCTACACTTGACTAACAGAGGTTCTAATAACATATGACATGTTTCTTGAGCTCCAATATCTCTTTCTATAACTATCTCTGTTAAAATATTTCTATATGTCTATGATGCTAAATCATTAGGATTTTCAAGATTTGAAAGATGCATCAACATTTGTTGATATGTTTCAGAGCTTGTCTTTGCTTTTGCTACATACTTTGCAATATATTTGATAACTGCATGTCTTGAAAGGATAGGTTTCCAATCAACATTGGCCCTCCAAAATTGCAGTATGTACCAATTTTGTGTATTAACTCTATCATCATTTCTTGCTGGTTCAAATTTTTTCTCACCTAATTCTGCATTGGTGTATAACTTTGTCTCCTCCAAATTTAATTTCCAAGGAGCATTATATCTGAAACATTGTTGAATACATATCTTGTTAACCCAACTTGTTAAAAAAAGTGAAATAGAAAATTTAAACATTTTTTTTTTGAATTTTATTAACCTGCAAACCATTCTTCCTCTTTTTTTATGAAGGCATGCTCCCTCCTTATAGACAATGTGTCTCTCAACACAATTGAGTATCTGTTCATTATCCTAGTCTATATCCATCTCAGAGAGTTGCATTGTATTCTTTAGGCATGGATGCTAACCAAAATTCTCAAAGACCTATATAATTCATATATTATTTTATTGGATAGAGGTGAGAAACACATATTAATATATAACTCATTTATAATATGAAACTTACATTTTTATATATTTTGATGTGGATCAAGTCTAGGATTTCATGCATGAATAATGGAGTCAAAATATCTCTCAGCACTTTTTCGTTCATCCTCATTTGACCAATTAACAGTGTCCATATTTGGTGTCCCTTCAAGCCATAAGAAGCCATGAACATGAGGTGAACCACGATGTTGCCACTCATATCTACACCAAAAGTCCTTTACTTTCATACCTTTTTCAAGTATTTATGTCTTGACCATTGTATTCCTTAAGTGCATGTAATAAGTGACTATATGCAGATAGTTGATGATATTATGCCTTCTCCATCTTTGAGCCTCTCATGGATAAGTAGGTGGTGTATCATGAATTAATGCATGTAAATCAAGCCATTGTATATCTATTGCACTCAATGTGAAGAAAATTGTAGGTGTGCCAAGTTGGTCAAGGAAGTCAATTAATTTTTTCTTTACATTTTTCCTAGTATGATCTTGTTCCTCTTAGACTTGTTTTGAATCGCATTAGCTTATCTACAAGATTATTACAAGGCATATTCTCCATATGTTGACACAATTCATTAATAGTTATTGGCATTTCTTGAAAGCTCCTTTTTGCAAAAACAAATGCTAAACTTTGTACACGATGTCTAATTATCATGTTCTACACAAAATACCTAAACCATGGATTGTTTCCAAAGTGGTGATCCCTATATTTGATCAAATGCTTTATAAATTCATGCAAGTATACCCATTTCATTCTAGGATCTAACCAATCACAACTTCCATTTGGAAACAATGTTGGAAAAGCCATATCCAACAACCCAAATGTGACATATTCATTGATAGGTGAGGCACCTATAGATGGCCACTCAATTAAAGCAGATGGAATTGCATCAAGATTATTAACCCAAGCATGAATTAATTCCATTTCCCTTTGAGCATTAGGTGGCCTTGAAGCCATAGAGTTTGTGTGCTCAATTCTATTACCTTCATCTGTCTCCATGAGAGGACCTAGGAATACAACTTCATTTGCATCAAAATCAAACTCCATGTGCATTGTCTTTAATCTATGAAAGATATTCTCATCCATATTTGTAGGTAGGTCATCAAGAGAACTTTCATCTATCCTAACATTTGCATAATATTTATCATTTTCAACTTTGTATTTCAATGCTCTATAAACACGATCCCTATTCACAGTAAAGTTATAACATGTACCATGTTGATTCCTTCTTCAAACAATAATGATTAGTAAATGATCAATTGTGTGTGGCAAGACTTTTGATAGCTATTCAAAATGCTAAGGGAAACTAATGGTATGTCCTTTATACTTATATTGACTGCCAATTGCATGTGTAACTTGCAATATAGGGTTTACATGTGTAATTAACATTTCTTCAACCTAAGTTAAATTTGCAAGCTCTTGTGGTTGACATCCCAGATCCATATTATTTGAAGATGAAAACCTATGAATTCTTGTGTCTTGATGATAGCTATTGCATATTGGACCCTCACTAGTGCAATATACTTTCATTCATGCATATGACTCCTGACAAACATAACACATATTTGGTGTTCTCAAACTATCTATATGATATCTAAACTGCATTTGGAATATTCTAAATTTGGATTGAAGCATACCATTTGGGTTGGGCATATTTTCTCTATTACATTCTAATTTGTCATTCACATGGATTTGACTTCCATGATGTCGTGTTTCTGGGACACATTCTACAGATGGAGAGCCTTCATACTCAACATTTAGTTGATTGTTTGCATCTATAGGACACTCATGTATCTCACTTGGTTGCACTTCAACATGTTGTACTTCACACCTTTGTGCATCTGGAAGGACCTTCTCAGAAGTACACTGATGATTTTTTCTCTGTACAGCTGTGTGCTCTCTTTCATCAGTTTCTAGTTGTGCAATTGACACTTCAAACCTTCTTCTACCATAACTTTACCTATTTCCTTGATTTAATGTTATTCTTTGTTGTTCTCTTTCATTTTTTGTTTGTTGTTGTTGTTGTTGATGTCTACGATATTCTCTACAATATTCTCTTTGATATTCTCTTCTTGCCTCCTCTGATTCAAAATTTAACCTAGACCTCACCATAGCTAGTACAAAAATAATATTAGTGAATTAAGATATATATTTCATGACACTAAATAATTTTTCATATAAATCATATAAATTAGTAAACTTCATTTATTAAAAAATTTATATGATTTATTTAAGGGATATTTTATTTAATAGTTAAATTTATATATAATATTTAGGGTTAGATATGGGTTTAGAGTTAGAGTTAGGGTTAGAGTTAGGGTTAGAATTAGGGTTGGGGTTAGGATAAGAATTAGGGTTAGGGTTAGAGTTAGAGTTACATATAGTGTTAGGGTTAGGATTAGCATTACATATAGTGTTAGAGTTAGAATTAGGGGTAGGGTTAGGGTTAGAGTTAGGGTTAGGGTTAGGGTTAGGGTTAGGGTTATAATTAGAGTTATATTTATATCTAGGGTTAGAGTTAGAGTTAGAGTTAGGGTTAGGATTAGGAATAGGGTTAGGGTTAGGGTTAGAGATAGAGTTGGAGTTAGAGTTAGAATATAGGTTAAAATTTGAGTTAGGTTTAGGGTTAGAATTAGTGTTAGAGTTAGAATTAGACTTAGGGTTATAATTAGAGTTAGAGTTATAACTAGAGTTAGAGTTAGAGCTAGAGTTAGAGTTAGAGTTAGAGTTAGAGTTAGAGTTAGAGTTAGGGTTTGTGTTATTATTGTAGTTAAGGTTAGTTTTGGGTTACTAATCATATTATAGTTGATATTAGTGCTATTATTGCCCTTTACCTTAGTGTTAGGATAATTGACAGGTTAAATTTTAATGTGGGTTAGTTCTATTATGGTGCCCATGATTACTGCTATTGTGATACAAGTTATTAACCATTTTAATAATGTAATCCCTCCCTCTCCCATCCTCTCTCTCTCTATCTCTAAACCTATTAATATCTCCCCCACTGTCTAAATACACCCTCTAATCTCTCTCTCTCTCTCTCTAGTCTCTAGATATGCCCCCTAATCCCTTATCTCTCTCACTCTACTCTATAGATACTCCTCCTAATCTCTCTCTCCCTCTATGCTCTCTAGATACACCCCTAATCTCTCTCTCCCCCTCTCTCTCCCAACTTTCTAGATACACCTCTCTCTCTCTAGATAAACCCCTTAATCTATCTCTCTAGATACACCATCATATGTCTATTCTCTCTCTCTCTCTCTCTCTCTCTCTCTCTCTCTCTCTCTCTCTCTCTCTCTCTCTCTCTCTCTCTCTCTCTCTCTATATATATATATATATATATATGGGTGACTGCAAGAAGTTGGGTCGCAATTCTGCGGAATTGTACTTCTCAGAAACGGGTACCCAATTTTTTAAAAATCGAGTCCTGTTTCTAAAATTAGGCTTCAGGCACCCGACCCGAATTTTAAAAATTGGGTACCCGATATTTAAAAAGGATCAGGTGCTTGAGCCGCTTAACTATCGAGCACTTGCCTTTTTAAGAATCGGGTACCCGATTTGTAAAACTTTTATAAATCGCTTTTTTGGCATTTTAGAGGTCATTTTCATGACCTCAAAAATGGGAGCCTGCTTAGAGACGCATACGGGAGCCTATTTCTCAGCCCTACCGACTACCCCCTTCCTGCTAGTTTTTGATACACGGGTATTTTAATATGTTTTATACTATTTTACTTTATTTTTTTCAATTTTCAATTTAATATGTATGTTAATTTATTGTTTTTTCACTTTTCATATGTATGTAAAATTGTAAATTTACATTGTTAATGAACTTAAATGTTTAAATTTTTGTATTAGTTAATTAAAATATAGTTTCGTAAATGTTTATTTAAAAAATTATTATTTTAGATGTTTTGAAATGTATTTAATTTATGTATTTATTGCAATTTTGAATGATTAGATTAGATGTAAATTTATTTTTTAAACATGTAATTTTACAAATAAATATAACCTCGACCTAAAACCATATAACCTCAACCTTGTTTTAACTATAACCTCGACCTAAAACCATATAACCTTGACCTTGTTTTAACTATTTAACCTCGGCCTAAAACCATATAACCTCAACCTTGTTTTAACTATAACCTCGACTTAAATTTATTGTTTAAACTATAATCTCGACCTAACCATATAAATAAAACCCTAAACATATTATAAAATACTTAATCACATAACAGTCGGCCAAGGGATCCAAACAAAAAACTTATAGTATTTAAAATGATTTTACTTAAATTGTATTGTACTTTGTTTCATGGATCGAAAATGGATGATGTAAACTATTTTATAAATGTATATTCTTTCAGCCTTTCATACCCTGTGACATGTATAGTGGATGATTGTGCATTCCGAATTAATTTGCCAAGTGGCATTCGGAACAAATGTATATAAATTATTTAAATGGATTGAACAGAAGTAGTTAATATGAACTTTCATGTGGACACGTTATTTATTTTACTTTTAGTAGTTTATAATTATTTAAAAATGAAATGTAAATGTGCTCATTAAGGAATGCAATCTCTTATGTTTTTTATAAATGTAAATTATTGTGTGTATGTTATTGCTTACTTGGTAAAACTTTTGATTAGTTCTTTGGATCCCTTGGCTGGGCGTCATTTAGGATTAGTTCTATAATGTCAATTTGTATTGAATTTAACTCTAATCATAACCCTTACTATCATCTTAAACTAAGTAATCTTAATTTGCTAAAACCTACACCAGGTAATATATAAATAATTAAATAACTTTCCTATCTTACCTTGAGTACTAATTTTATAAATGTCAAACCCTAAGATTGAAAGGTAACCCTGGCCCTTAACTAATTAATATTATACTTATAAACCAAATTGAATTAAACCATGATCATAAACCTAATTATATATTCCAACTTAAGAGTAGAAACCTTGAATTTAACCTTAAAAATCCTTTCCCCAATCATTAACCAAATTGAACCATTACCCTAGAAGATTGAACCAAGTTAAATGTTGACCTTAAGACTAAACCAAATCACCCTAAACTAGAACTCAATAATATATTGAACACTTTAAAACAAAATTCAAACCTAACTTTTTTTAATTAATGTTGGTTTTTAATCTAAAAGCTCTAACTATAATTCTATATCTAAAACCAAATTTAGCACTTTAAAACTTAATTCAATTTATTAACTCTTGTCCTAATTGAAACCTAAGCATGTAAACCTAATCAAACAGTACAAACCAAATTGAACCCTAATCCTAAAACTAATTAAACATTGATATCAAGGTCTCAAAATGATACATCATAAAAAAATTAGAAGAGACTTGAACGAATCAGGCATCTAATTAAGTAACCCTCCCTGACCATCAAGAGGTGGAGGTGTCCACATCAGTGCGAGTACGAGCCCGGACTAGACCTTTAGATGGGTAGCCTAAATGTTTATTACCTTTGCAGAATGGAAGGCCACATAACAAAATATTGCCTTATTCTATAAAAAGAAATACCCACCCCCTAGTGATATATATAGTAAGATCTTTTTCCTAATTTTACTATCAATCTTTTTGGTTAGAAAACAATGATAGTTCAAAATGATTTAGAAGATAGGGATAAAATGAGAACCATCATTCCTAGAATGAAGATGCATTATTCCAAGTGATAAACCCATTTCTATCATAAATCAACTCCTCCATCCAAAAAATTAGTAATGAGAAATCCCTACGTCAAGTAATCAATGGAGGGATCATAAAATTGATCAAGTGATCAAAAGAGGGCTCATAAAATCCCTAGGTCAAGTAATCAATTGATCCCCAAGGGGAGATAAGAATCTCATTAAAAATTAGAGACAGGACACTCCTAAATGTGTATCATACAAAATAATTATTGCCAAGGTCTTAGCCTCTAGACTAAAAGATATCCTACCCAAGATCATTAACCCTACACAAAAGTGTTTTGTTAAGGATATTTATGCATATTGGAGAACTTGATAACCTATTCGAAAACTTTGGATTGAGAAACATTTCTAGGATAGAGTGTAGGCATGCTCAAGTAATTGATTATGAAAATGTCTACAAAAAAGTGGAATGGAGTTTCACTATGATGATTGCAAGCCCTCCATCCAATATTAAATGTCAAATGGTGTCCTCTCTTATGATTGGTGTCAAGGTTTTAGTAAAGAAATTAATGGGGTTAGATCATAATTTTTAGGACTCTCTAGATCAATTATGAAAGGGTGTCCTCTTGCATCCTCTTTATTTTTTATTGTTGAACATTGACTCATTACATTATCTCCTTAGAGATAACCAGTTGTCTCTAAAAGTTAGAGGATCTACTCTCCAAATAATTAATAAGTATCTAATGTACATAGTTTGTTGATAATATATTTGTATTCTTTTTAAGCTAGAAGAGTGCAACACGAGTCATTTAATGATCAAATTGGACCTCTTTTCTTTGTATCTGGTAGTAAGATTTATGTCTCTACATCTATCTTATTGGGGCTAAATATTGAGTTCCCTACCTTGTGTAGTAAATATGGTATTGGATGGAGATTTCATAATTAAGTGGTTAGGTACCTAGGGATTCCATCTGTAGTAAACCCTAACATATAAATGAAATGTGTCTTTATATCAACAAGAAAATCTTTGGAAAACTCAACAACTGGAACTCTAATTATCTCACTTTGGTTGGTAGAATTCAAGTATGTTAAAAGATTCTCTCCTTGAATATTGGGTGTAAGTTTGTCTTCTTCCTGCTCATTTTATTTAAATCAATTTGTTCTTCCATATAAATCTATTAGGACCATTTTGTGGATAGCCAAGGGATTACTTTGGCAATAAAATGGATAGCCAAAGCTTCATAAGGTAATGAATTATGGATTATGATCAGAATTAGGATTATTATACATGGTTAGGGATAGGGTTCACATGTAAATTAGTTCATTACCTGACATGATCTACACTTATAGTTTGCAAGAAGGTTTTCAACTTGGTGCCATACTCTATTTTTGAGATCTTCTGAAATTGCTTTTGTAAGAGATGTTTATCTCAATACCTGCATATGTACATAATATGATAGTGCTTCCCCATACATATATACTCAATATACTTTACACATTATATGCAACTTCTTATATTTTCACCTTTACATCTTTTCCCCCTTTCTAATGTAAATGCCAAAGGTGAATTTTACATGTTTATTCCAAAATGTGACAAGAAGTCAAAACATACCTTTAGAATTAGTGCCATTGTCTTGTCCCAGTTTTCTTGTAACATCTTGTTTGTGTGCAATGTAATCTAAACTTCTGTTGATAATTCTATCATCTGATCAACAATGGAGAAATTGTTAGCATGTGCTCTATGACATGAGTGTTTTCGACACCTTTCTAGAGAATACTTTTTATTAGCCAACTACTTTTTGTAGAACTAAGTGGATAATAGTTAGGATTCAAACTAAAATCATAAATATTTTTTAATCAATTCATAATTCTATCTCTAAGCTTTCATTAGATAATTGTAACCTTAACTCTCGTCTTAGGACCATAATAAATATCCGATACAGGTAAATATAATTGTAACTAAAACCATAATCCTAGGTAAGTTCCCTAACATTAAAGGATCACAATCATTATAATAATCTTAAGCTTAGCCATCATGAAAACTGTTAACATAACAAAATTGTAAACCATAACCTTCTCATAATCTTAACTTTGTTTCATCCTAAGACATGAACATGTATAATCCATAAAGAGTTCGTACTTAAAAATTTAGTATTTAATGTTTAATTTGACTTAAGTGTTTAACTTTATTTATAATTTAATTGATATAATTTTAATAAAGATATGTGCATTTATATAGATCTAGTTGATAAATTTTAGATTTAAATTTTATTAAATAGTAATTTTGTCATACATGTATTATGTTGTGATGTATTTTTGATGTGTTTTATGTTTTATGTTGTTTAAATATATATGCAGATTATATTTGATGGACCCACCGCCACCCCCTCCCCCTCCCATACCCCCACCTCTGTCACCTCCATCTCCACCTCCACCTCCACCTCCACCTCCACCCCCACCCACACCTCCACCACCCACCGCGGATGAGCTCCACGAGACCATGAGGCGTAACCTCAATGACCTCATGAGTGATATAGAGGCTATCTGACGTGAGAGGCACCCCCCCCCCCCCCCCCCCTCACCTACTACATCTTTCAGATAGCATGCAAGGCGTGGTTGACTCCATTCATCATTTTGATGTAGACATCAATTCATTTAGATCATGGAGGGAAAGCATGCGTTCCTTCTACTCTGATGGCTTATCAAATAGAGAGGTTTATAACCTACATATAGGTAAAGGAAATTTTCAACATTATTTTGTAAACCCTAAGACAGGTGAACCAATTAGTGAGAAGAAGCCTCGCATTTCCATTAGGTGGTGTACACATCCGTGCATAGTAGCACATTTTTGGGAGTGGTGGTGGATGGTATTTGACCATCCACCACACGCTAATCATGAGGTGCCCATATACTTCCTTAGGAATTTATGGGCTGAGTTTGAGTTGGATTTGAAACCCAACTATTTTGATATGAAAGCATTTCAGGGGGTTGGTAGAGGGATGCCTCAGGATAGGCCTGGGGCAAAGCTAAGTGATAGAACGAGAAACCACAAGCGAGCTGAGCACCTTGTACCTCTTCCTGCACTTGTTGTGCCTGCTCCTCACCATCATCATGCAATTTCATCTTCTTTTACTCATTTGAGTGCCCTTTCGGGCAATTTAGTACAGCAGTGGATGCAGGCGATACATGCTCCTCCACTTGGACATGTTTGTACTAGCTATGGAGGCATATGCATAGGCCCCCAAAGCGATCCTGGTGCAACACACGATGGCAATTATGCTGAGGGTGTAGATTTTGATGATGATGTATACGCTACCCGTGGTGATGGTAGTGACGAGATAGATGTGTCATCATTTGTTGACCTCATGCAGCAGGGAGAGCCTAGAGAGAGTCAAGAGGAGCAGGTAAAATTTTAATTTCAATATAAATATAAAGTGCACATAATAATTTACTTTCTACATATATGTGTAATTGTATTAACTATATTAATTTGTACTTTTCAAATAACAGAGGATGGATGACACTGTTCCTCCTAGGAGGCAGTATAGTCTTTTTCTGAGACCTACAAATGTTGGCATCCCTTAAATATGGTATGCACTTTGAATTACACTGTAAAAATGTACATTCAAATTCGAATTTCATAACATGTGCTCATATGTTCTTTTTATTTGATTTTGTAGGGATTGTCTGCATCTGCACATACTGATGTTAGTACAAGTCCTACTCCAGTTACCACTGAGGCACAGCCTCAAATACATGCTGTATGAACTTTTGACTGAAGACAAATAATTTGTATTATTTTTATGTATGTACATTATTATTAACTTATAATTTGAACAAATTTGACTCACATGTATATATATTTTATGTGTTTTAATTTTACGAACAGGAGCATGGATATCATACTCATCCATACAGGCCTCGGTATAGTCTATTTTTGACTCCATCTTATGACTATCATGCTAGCATACCTGTAGACACATCTGTGACATTGGCTACCACTTAGGTATGATATATATATTATATATACATGTTTAATTTATAGTGTATAAAAAATGTAGTGTACAAATTATGTACTTTGTAATTATATTCATGTATATTTAATTTTGATTAAACGTTTATGTATCCATAATTTTAGGAGTACGTCACCACGAGTGTTCCTGAGAGCACAGGACTTAGCCAGATGGAGGTACCTACATCGTCATTTGAGGTCAGTATTGTGATTTATGTACATAATGTATAGTTCATTATGCTCTAAAATCAAATTAAAAAAATGTATGTATTGTAAATTACAAGACCTCACCACTGCTGCATTTGGTAGTTTTGACAGTGCGCCTCCTCCCATTACTAAGGAACACCCATCTCATGTGGTATAATTTATTTTATTATGTAGTGAATATTTAATTTATTTGCAAGCTAGATTTTGAGACCCATTTCAATTAAGCAAGTACATGATGAGACGTGCCTCCTGTTACACAGGGTGATACATCTACCTCACAGGGTGTCCAACATGACAAGACGACTCATATTACACATGATGATCCATCTAAGTCCTCTTCACGTGGAGCAAAGAGGACATTTGATCAGATAGATTAGGTCTTGTTGGCACCTATAGATTGTGTTTTTATGATGTATATATATATATATATATATATATATATATAATTTATGATGTATGTACACTTTGTGTTAGGATAGTTAAAACTGTATGTTAGACCATGTATTTTTTCACTTCATAGATCATGTTATGATGTATGTTAGACCATGTACTATTTTTTTACAATTTCTTATCATGCTTGTGTATGTA